>VXBQ01015600.1:396780-506699 GCA_013400175.1 Phainopepla nitens
AAAAAAAAAATCATTATGATTAGGGGAGATTAGGGAAGGCAAGAGCAAACAGCATCAAAGGAATCCAATTTATCAACCTGTTTAAACAATACCATTCCTTGCAAAGCAAGTTCTCCATACTGCACTCAGATTTGAGCAAAATGAGAGGAGGGTGTCCCACGCTGTGTGTTTAATTTAATATCTGGTCTTCTCTACAGCCAGCCACGGAGGACTTAAGAAATCTTTTTTAATTGTCATGAGAACAAACACTGCAGAAGTTACCCACCTTCCTTGCTTGAGTTCTTTTAGATTTTTCATCTTTTAAGCTGTAATTCCCAGTTAGGTGTGTAGGTGAAGGATGCAGCCAGCGTAATGGCAGTGCTTGCTGACAGCTCTCAGTCACTGCTGAAGCATCAGGTGCTTTACATGAAATAAGGTGATTCTTGTCTCAAAGGTTTCATATGAAAGGTAATTTGTAAGGGTGAAGTTGTTTCATCTGAGGATATTAGAAACTTGACAATAACAAGTAGATTCTGTTTCTTAATTTTTCAGCAACTAGGAGCCTGGGAGATGTGACCAACCTCCTGTGACTTGGTCTCCTTTTCTCCTTTTCCTAGTTTTGATGGGCTTATCTGTCCCATGTTATAACAGCAAGGAATGGATTTTGATTTGGATGGGATTTGCTTGCCTCATTTGTATCAAGGCAGAAATTAATACTGAAAGCTTTAGCTCTATGAAATAGAACATTCTGCTCCTCCAGCATGCTGGGGTTTTTTTTAATGTACCCAACAGGCCCTAATGTCAGACATAGCCAAGGCCTCTTACTTTGCAAGAGACCCACAGCCTTTTTTAAGACAGGGCATTTGTAGTAGGAATTCTGTTGGAACCTGAGAATCTGGAGCCTGTTTCTGCACAGCACTACTTTTTGTTGAGGTGAATAACTACGTTTTCTTTTATTCCACCAAGCTGGTGTGCTCCTTGCATGTTTTTAACATTGGCCTGGATCCTCTAGACACAAACCACAATCTCTGAGCTGTTTGACAGAGGTCTGTCATGTCAGATGTTTCTTAGCAGGAGCAGGCAGTCTGAGAAATTTAAACAAGATGTGGGCTTCTCTTAACAGTGGGTTAAATACTGGCTGAACATCTTCCTAAATATCTGACTGCTGCTGCCAGGTGCTGTAGGCTGGTGTGCAGCCTGAACCAAGCCCTGCAGAACTGCTGACTTGAGCCTGAGCATGGAGAAGGTTTGGCATCTTAGAAGCTCTTAATTAACAGCACCTTTTATGACACTCATTAGTTCCCTATTCAGGAGGAACTAGGGTATGAAACAAGCTGAAAGTTTCAAGGGGTGGTTGCCTCTACAGCTGAACTTACAGCTAGGGCATCCTTAGCCTTCTGAGCTGAGAAATCAATTCTTTCCTGGTGCTTTTGCAGAAATTTGGGGCAATACAAGCCCAGACTTGGGTTAATACTTTTATTGCTGACTGGCTGCCACATTGTCACTCTGACAGTGTTGTCTTTCAGATCCAAGCACTGCCAGAACTCTGCTCTTTGTACAGCAGAAGACTGAGCTTTGATGGAAATAACCTGATTCTCCTTTGCTTATGCAAGAAAGTGAGTGTGTGGGGAAAATCTCACCCCTGTCTTGTTTTGGGTCTCTTCTAAAGCTTGGCATAAATGTTGAAGCAAGATATTTCTCTTTTTATCATGATGAAACTCCAGATCTTGATGGTTTTATGCATGCTGAAGGCTTCCTTCGAGACTTTCTACCTCAACTTTGACTGGTTTAAGTCTGTCCAGAGTTTCTGCCTTCAATAGAATGGTGGTAAATTACACCTGGTAAGATTTTAGTCCCTTATGGCTGTGTGATTTTTGTCTGACACTAGCAGGTAACTCAATCTCAGCAGTCTGTGGTCCAGCACCCTGTGAAACCTTGAGTGTGACATTGCAAGGTTTAGCATTTTAAGCACTGATTTGGAGTCCAGTGTTGAGGATTGATCCAGTCTGATGGTCTGTGGGCTTGGAAGGAAAAGGAGAGCAGCAGGGTATGAAGCACAGCTGCTTCTTATAAATCAGCACACTAGGAACACACTTTAATTACATAATTGAGAGGAATAAAGAGAAATTAGGCCTTGCCACAATTGTCTGGATGTTTGGACTCTGTTCCTAAATGTGTTACTAACTCCTGTGACACCTGTAAATGTTTTTAAACACCATGTGCTTGAGATTTCCCATTTACAAAAACACTGGCAGTGGTGTAAGACTTAATTAACAATGAAGAACACTGCATTGCTTTGAGATCTGCTGGAAAGAAAGGGCAAGTCTTGCCATTACTATTAGTAGTAGTAGTAGTAGTATTGTTCCATCTTTAAACTGTCAGATTACATAAATCTAGGCAGATGCCTTAAAGCGTTGTGTGCAGAGGAAAGCTCTCTAAAGGAAAAAATTCCATTTTCCTTTGTCTTGGACTAAAATATCATAATCGTAGGGCAGCTAGTATTGAAGAGGAGGTACAAAAGGGTAGGAAAGAAGCTAATGCAGCACTAGAAAGAAGAGATGGAAGACAGTTTCATCCAAACTCTTAGTGAAACATAAATTATTCCCAAACTGGCCTTTTGAGAGTATGCCATAAACATTTAGACATTAAGGGGCTTGAGACAATGGCTGTTGTTCTCTGAATGCAAATGTAATACCCTAGAGTCTGAGATATTAGCACTTACTGCTCTTCCTTTTTAAACCTGTAAATCTCAAAAGTGTTTCAAGCATCAGCTGGACACACAAACTCATTTGACTTTTTCAGGCAATCTTGTCCAACTGATCCATAAACTTTGTTTCAGAGGCTGGAAACCTTGAGTTGACTGTTTCTGTGGGAATTGGAGATCAGGGCTCCTGTGGGGATTCTACTGGGCACTTTTAACCTAATGTGAACATCATGAACAAAATTATACTGGTGATTAATGGATCTTTAAAAGAAGTATTGAACCATGTTGCCCTGTAATATTATGAGTTACCTACATATATTCTCCTTTCCTTAATCCCTCTCCGTGTCCTCATACGGAACTTTTTAGGCTCTTTCTCAGGCTGTCATTTGTTGCATTGCACTACAACAGCTGTGATATATCTGCTACATTTTGATGAAATTACTAGAACCAGAATCACCAGTGGTGTAATTATTTTTATACAGATGATTTAATTACAGCAGTGAGATGTTACAGGGTTAATTAATTGTTACTTATTAAGTGCTTTGAGACCTTTGAATGAGAGATGCTACATATGTGCAAGAGATGATTATTAGTTATTAACAGAAATGCTCCCAGCTATTTGGAGGGTAAAAATAATTTAGTTTCATTGTGAAATATTAAGTTTGCAGTCTAGTCAGACCCATGGAACATTTCAGGTTGCAAGTGAAAAGCCAAGTATATACTTAGGTAGTGATGCACTGTGCCAAATTTGGCTTGTGGGAGTGGTTCCTATCAGTTCCCATTGGAACAGAAAAGAGCTGAAAATGCAGCAGGTTGCAGAAACTGGAGGAGGGGATGGTGTGGGAGGAGGTTCCTAAGCTTTTGGTAAAATCAGTAGCTAAGGGAAGAGTTTGCAGGAATATTGAGGTACAGGTTCCAATTTAATGATTTAGCCAGTTATTGAACAGCATCCATTGCTTCTCCTTTTGAAGTTTTTTCCTAAAAATTTTCTTCTCCAGCAGCAACTGTAGGCTTGCCTAAGCCCATGGACAGTGTATCTGTGTGGAAAATCAGGCTGCCTAAGCTCTGGTATTTATCCTGGCACTTAGGCTGCAGTGCTATGTCTAGAGATATTTCATCGGTTCTCAAAATTTAATAACTCAGTGTGTCAAAATATGAGCTGTTCAATTACTGGAATTCCTTTACTCATTTCAGAGAGATCTCTCTTCCCTTTGATCCTTCTTGCCACACTTATTCTTTCTTATACTGAGGAATAAACTTATTTACTGATGAGAGAGGAGGAAGAGACAGACTTTTGTCCTCAGGCTGCTTCCCATAAAGAGCACAAAGTGCCTTTTATAGCTTGTTTCTATCCCTGGAAGTTCAGTACTTGTCTCCATCCCAGAGATGAGCCCACTGACCAGGGACGTTTGTGTGAAGGCTCTGCAGTGCCTTAGAGAGGATGGAGGAAAACACAAAACAAGCTCTGTGAATCCTGTGCCAAGCAAAAATGACTGACATCATTAAAATCTGTCTCTAGGAAATTATCATGGACATGGATAAGTAGCAGCTCTTCAGGGTGCTGACCCATCACAGAGGGGAGTATTGGGCAAGGTGTGAATGTAGGTGCCTTAAAACGTCCCCTGAGCTGGAGAATCCAGGCAGTGGGGCTGGCAAGGATGTGACCTATGGGGGATTAGTGCCCACAACTCCTGCTGAATTGCACTGGAGGGGCTGCTCAAACATGGATCTAGGTAGGAGAGAACCAAAGGAGTTGCCAGAGGGTGGAATGGACCCCTGCAGCATATTTCTAAATTCTTGAACTGTCTAAACCAACCTCTAGAAAAAGCTGGAGCCCTACAATAAATTGTCTCCAACTCCTGCACACCTTAGGTGCTTGGTTTGTGATTTACAATCTTCTGTCACGTCCCTGCCACAAGGACAGTGTTTCTCTTGCCAGTGAGATGCAGAACTTTTCTGCTCAGGTATTCCGTGCAGCACATCCTGAGCACCGTGAGTCACTCTGCGTGAATGGGTTGTGAGCTGCATGCTTAATGCCTCCTAAGCTCCTGCAAGCCTCAGCCTTGCTCTGCAGGTGCTGTAGGAATGAGCTTTACCCAATGGATATGTTCAGGAGTCCTGGACACAAAACTGCCTGATCAGAGCTGCTGCAGAATACCCAGAAACGCAGAAAAGTGTGTGTGGTTTTCAGTTCTGCTTGGATAAAATATCCTGGAAGGAAAAACAACCACAGCATTAACAAAAAAAAAATTGCATGTATCTGAGAGCCCTAGATGAAAGCACAGCTTTGGGGGATTTATTTGGGGTTTTTTTTGTTGTGGTTTTGGTTTGGTTTGATTTTTTTGTTTTTTCATCACTGTGCTGTGCAGTGTCCAGTTTAGGCCTGAATTGTGTCATCTAAGTGAGACAATTTTGTAGACATGTGCAAGACTGTCAAAAAGATTCCTCCCAATTAACTGGCATTATCCTCTAGGAAGTTTTCACCAGTTTTAATGGACCTAGACCTCTTTGTGTTCTCAATGAGCAAATATCTGGATTTGTTTTCCAGCCTGATGGTTTTGGGGAGCTTAACTTTGTATGAACTGGCTTTATTATTTTGGTTTTATTTATTATTTTATTATATATTTTTATGAAATGGCTTTGCTTCCAAAGAGTGGAGATGTCTGTGAGTGTAAATCGCTTTCCAGTTGTAGGAACTAGCTGTGTATATGTGTATGGGACACAAGGAGGATTCAGCAAGTCTGATCAGGGAAACTTCCCAGGGTGATGCCTGTTGCTGTTTTTCTGTACAACAGCTGGTTCTGCTGGGCTATGACTGGGATCTGAGATACTTCTGCAATACTGATGATGATAATAAAAATACCCCACACATCATTAAGCAAGTCAAGGGAAACTCCACCAAAGATACAGTCAAATCTTTATCTATTCTGATGGTGCAAGTAGGGATTTCTGGCTTCAAAAGCAGGAGTGGGGAGGAAGTTAGGGCAAATTCCATTGAATTCCTCCTTGCCTTGGGCTGTTCTGTAGTATCAGGTATTGCAAATGCTGTGGCAAGCAAAGATGTGCGTTTGTCTCAGTTACTGCAATAGTCCAGAAATGCAAGTGCTTTCTATGCTGCAGTTGTTTTGACTCTGGAGAATTGTTCCCTTTTCTGTGTTCTGGCTCTTCTGGACTCGAATTGCCTGTCAGCCAAGGAATGATGCTAGGCAGAGACAAAGGGGAATGGCTTAGTGCCCATCTTTGTGGCTGAAAGACTATTTTATTAAAGCTTTCTGGACAGTGCATTTCAATTTCTATTGCTCCAGGGCTCTGGAATCTGAGCCACTCAGAGAGAAAGGCCTACTACTCCTCCAGGCTCCAGGAGTGATGTGAGGGGAAATGAGAGTGGTGGCCAAGGCTTGTGTCCCAGGATTCAGCCACTGATTTTCCCACTGTGGGGGTGTTCAGAGACACAGAAATCCCCATGGGGAGATGCTGGGTGGGTCACGTGAGTCACCAAAGGAACACAGCCTCAAAAGACGAGGTGGAAAAGCAAATTGGTTTTCTACAGATGAGTTATCACACAGTGAGTTACTAAAAATGATCTATAAATTTTGCAGGATCTGGTTTACTATTTTATTCATGAAACCATTCTTTTAATATTCAGCTCTTGCTCATGTGATGGAAGGGATGGGAAAAACATCTGCAGCATTATTAGCAGTCTTACTGTGAAAGGGATCCTTTAGCAAGGTGTTGTGGAAGTCTGTTGTCTCCTTCCTGCTTGAGCCAGGCCCTCCACCCCAATCTCTTAATTCCCCTGCTTAGTCAGCAGGTTCTAAAACAGATGAAAGCACACAGCCCTAAAAATGCTGACTTCTCAAAGTGCTGCACCCTGTCAGTCAGGCACCCAGAAACAGAAGTACTACCAACATCTTCTTCACAGCAGACTTTAATCTCCTTCTGAAGGCAAACATGTAAAAGGGAAAATAATTTACAAACAGTGATGCTAAAATTAAAAGCTTAGAAGAAATATTTCCTTATTCAACCTGAAATAGTTGGCATACAGAAGAAAGAGGAAAAAAGCAAAACCAGTCTAGTTTTCCCTTTTCTGAATATATTACTTTTTTTAAAGCTTGGATAAATCAGCCTGGTGTATTAGCCTTCCAGAGTGGCGGATGGAATGCAGCCTGCAGGCTGGTTTTTGTGTCTCACTCCACTCGAGAGCCTTTGCTCACAGGTCACATCTCTCACAGTTTCTTATTCCTGGGCAGAACAAACTATCAGTGCTTTACAGGTGGAATGGGAATAGGTCTTGAGGAATGGCTTCTGGTACTGTTTTCTCCAGGAATCCCACTGGCATTCCCAGTGATAATACCACACTGCTCCTACTATTTTCCATTCCATGAGCTGTTCCAGTCCCCTCGACCTGGGCTCAGGGCAGTCTGGCAGCTCAGTGGTAGAGCAGAGAGGAGATCCAAGACTGCACATCCTGAACTGGCTTCCCAGGAGTGCTTAGAATCTGTACTTGTAGGTGGGACACTCAGCTTTCTGGATTTATTCTAAATGAGACTCTTTCCAGCTGCAGAGAGAAGTAAAAAGAACCTCGTTAACGTTGATTTACTGGCCATACTTTTTCTGCCTTTTAGAAAGGCTCTTTCTGTGTAACTCAGCTCCCTCGTTTCCCAGAGTAATTTAATCTTAATTGAAGACTCAATTGTACAGTTGTACAGGTACAATTGAGTACAGGTAATACAATAATATTCAATGAAAAGGAGCCTTATCAAAGCAGAACAGAAGAATATTGTGGGTTTTTTCTGTTTTATTTGCTTTTGTTTTGCCAGTTGTCTGAGGCACCAGGTTTTGCCTTTCCTGCTGCTGCCCTTCACCCTGTGGGCCAGGACTCTCCATGAACCACTAAATGATGCCTCAAGAGCACTCTCTTATGTCTCTGCCTTCAGTGTCTTGTCTTTGATGCATCCTAGCTGAATAGGATAAAATAATCCATATTCACTGTGAAACACTGCAGCCTAAGCCAGAAAAGGAGCCCAGTAAAACCCCAAACAACAACAAACCCCTTCTTTCAAATTCACTGATTTTTCTTACCTTCACGACTGCTTGAAGGAACAAAGCTTTTAAAATCTTGTTTAGAGAAGGCACTAATAGCACCTAATTCATCCAATAATGCTTCTTTAAACTGTTTTCCTGTTTTCAATACAGAATCTTGGGGTCCTGTACAAAGCAAGGTCAGCATTCTTCCCTGTTTCAGAGCTGAGGAAACAGACCCAGGCTGAGTGGATGTCTTATGCAAGATCACACAGTGATCACACAGGCAACTCCAAGATGTCCTGCTTTTGAGCTAATTCAGATGCAATCTGAAATTCACATTATATTCCATAACTGTCCTGGTGTGGGAACTCCAGCCTGCATTGTTGTATTAATAGAGGAGCAGTTTTTATGGTGAAAATTAATGGGAAATCTTGTGGATCTTTGGGGATGGCAGAGAACACTTTTTGTAAGAATAAAGCCTTGTCTCACTGCTTCCCCTGGGTGGCCTGAGACAGTCTCTGCTCAAGAGCTCCAAAAGAAAGCAGGACATGAACCCCTGGCACTGTCCTAAGTTACAATATGAAGATGTGCCCAAAGGTATATATTCTATCCCCATCTTCATGAGCTATTGAAAGCAGGAGGGGCAGTGTTTTCCTTGCCTCCTCCCCCGGACTATCTCCTGTTAATGGGCCATCAATGCCCTGCCCCATGACTCCTGGATAACTCCCTCTGGGAGCCATTTCTGTTTAATGGGCAATCAAGGACCCACCCATGACTGATAAAATGACATCATCCCATTGTGAGATGCTCTGCTCAGGGAGAGGAGCCAAGCATTCCCACCTGGATATAATCTGAGACCTGGAACACCACAGGCAGCCTTCACCTACTGGATTCCCAGAGGAGCAGGCTTTTCTCCCACCAACTTCCCAGAAGGACCAGACCCTTCTACATCACCACTGGACCATCAAAGGAAAACTCCACCCTTCTAAAGGATCACTGCTTCACCAGAACCACATCTGTCACTCCAGGAGGACTGCAGCCACCATTCAAACTGGACTGCTACCAACAAACTGACTGACAAGGTGTCAGGTTGTATTCTAACTCTGTCAGTTTGTTGTTGGTTTTTTATTTGGGTTTTTTTGTTTGTTTGTTTGTTTGGGGTTTTTTTGCAATACTGCATCTTATTCTAATTTTCCTATTAAGTTGTAGTTTGTTAGAGTTTGGGTTTTTTTTTGTTCTATTTTGTTTATGCATATTAATAAAGAACTGTTATTCCTATCCTCATATCTTTGCCTAAGAGCCCCTTTAATTTTAAAAATTATAATAATTTGGAGGGAAGGGGTTTACATTTTCCATTCCAAAGGAGGCTCCTGCCTTCCTTAACAAACACCTATCTTTCAAACCAAAACAGACACACAGCTTAGGATGCTAGAAATCAGCCCTTGCTCTGGGCCTCTGAAAAATTGCAGAGGGACTGTAAGGAGTGGAGGAATGGCTGGTGTGCAGGGAAGACGGAGCTGGAATGATGCGGGAGAATGAGAAGCAAGAGGACAAGAAAAATATGTGAGCACAAGAGGTTCAAAGACATTCTTTGGCTTCTTCTGCCTCCTGTGCTGGCTCAGCCAGTGCTGGGGCCATGAAGACATCTCTTAATCTACATTTCCTTTCCCTCTTTCACAGGGAATGGAAGAGTCATGTGTAGTTGACCCTGCTCACCCCCTCTTTCCCTCTCCATTTCCTTTCTCAGCAGTGTCTCTCTGGGATACTCAGCCATCTGGCTGTTTATTGCAGCATTAGCTGAACTGTTAGATGTATCCTTTGGAATTTGGTCCTGGTTTAGTGATTTCTCTGTCATTCCTTTGCATTTTCCATACGTCTTGCTCATGCCCCCGGGAGCCACTGCTGTGTGAGTGCACTCTGTCCTTTTGTATCCCACGTACTTTCATGTTTCCTCTCTGCCCCAGAACTTTTCAACATTCTTGTTTGGTTTCTATTATTTTTATTCCATTTTTTCTCATGTTTCTCTCTTCCTGTTAGCACAGGGAGCACCATCCCACTCTGAAACAGTCAACTGAGGGTAGGCATCAGCCTCCCTCCTGCTCTAATCCCATCCACCCTGGGTCAAGACACTGACCTCAGAGGCATTGCTGGAGGCGGAAAGGGAAGGTGCAAACGATTACAGAGGAAGTTCAGCTTTAAAAGCTTTTAAAGTTCAGCACTGGGATAATCAGCAAGACTCCTTAGCCTCTCCCTTTGTGCTATCAGTAAAATGCACAGTACAGTCTGCTTAACTCCTTCGCTGCCAGCAGCAACGGTGTCGGTAAAGAGATGGGGGAAAAAAAAAGGAACATCTTCCATGAAAAATCCATCTGTTCTGTATTGGTAAGAGAGCATGAGATACTGAGAGTATAATCATGATTCTCTCCTGAAAGAGAAGTCTGTCCTGGGTACTTTCATACTCCTTTCCTCTTCCAGCATTTCTTACAAGAGAATGTTAGCCATACAGTGGCCGGAAGTTGATTTCTTGATGTATTTCTCATGAAAGAATGGATTGATGTTGGGAATGAAATCTTCAGTTGTGTCTGGCGGTAAGATAAATTATGACTGAACCTTTCTCTCCTCTCACAGATTAATTCTCTGATTAATTCTCTCTGCTGTGCAGGGCTGAGAGTTGGATTTGATTATCCCTGTGGGTCCTTTCCAGCTCATAGTCTATGATTCTGTTAGAGTGTTGTTTTAGGCTCTTTCAGTATGTAAGAGTTTCTCCTTTTAATTTCATTCCTCTTGCTGTAACAGTGAACTTGCCATGGTTGTTTTCTTGTGCTGCACATCACCAGGGCAGGGCTGAAGGTAAAGCTGATGTTCCTGTGCCATCACAAGTTTTCCATGTGACGAGGAGCACCCAGAGCTGGTGTGCTGGGATCTGTGCCAAGGAGGTTGAATAGCCACTGACAACTTCACAGAAGCAAAGGATATGGAATAATTAAGCAACTGTGTCTCATTGCAGCTCATGACAGCTTCCGGATGCTGCTGAAAGTGATTCCAGACGTGTTCTTTGGAACCTCTGGTTGTTGAGAGCACCCATGTCTTGGGAGGGTGACAGCACATCCTCTTCACAAGATGCACATGGTATCTCTGCCTTTCTCCCTTAAACATGAGGTCGGCAGCACTTAGAAATACACCCACAGGGCAAAACATTTCCCTGTCCCTCCAGTGCCTCTGTAGTTCCAAGAGATGTGCACAGCTGTCCAGTTGAGCAGGACACAAAGGGTTGTCTCTGCCTGTCACCTGTAAACCCTTTTCCTTATGCACAATTACCTTTAGAGCTCACTGTGTCCCATAGTAGAGACATGCAGACCAAAGCGACCTTAGTGATTCTGTTGTCCAGCTGCACAAGGCAGGAATTGCTCCTGGTTAGCCGCATATCCTCGGTATTCCTGGCCTGATACCTCCCCCTGCTGTTCCTTGTCTTTTTGGCACTCGGCATCCAGCCCCATCCCAGCTCTCCTTCGCTCCTGCTGGTAATTCTGGTAACTCCAGAGCTGAGGTCAGACGCTGGTGTGGCAGGAGACCAGAGGCGCAACAGTGGGTGAGGCTCACAGAGAGGAGAGTGTCTTTAAAGGGAAATCGTGGGCATGGCATTCTGAACGGGCTCTGAGGGGGAAGGACTCAGAAGTCAGAGAGGCTCAGCTCTGGGAACCCCAAACTCAGGAGCCAAAGGCCACTCTGGTACTGGCTGCAGGCACTTCTCTGTTTCCCCACTTTTAGGACAACATCATCTCCCCATCTGTCTCTTGGTGCTGGGCTTAAGTGATTTCTTAAGCTTTGCATGGTTGATTTTTTTTTTTTTTTTTATGATAGTTTATGCACTCAGTCACGGTGTCATTAAAATTCTTCTTTTGTCCTTCCCAGCATGAGCCTCACTTCTAGGCTGAGACTGGTTGATATTTTAGTGGATTTAAAGTAACAAATGTAATGAGTGGTATAATTATGGGAGAATATAGGGAGGAAGAGGAGTGTTATTGGTGCTCATTCCAGCCCCTTCACTGCACCATGCAAACCACTCAGTGTGAAGTAGGCAGGCAGCTTTCCCAAGGTGTGTGCAGGGTAACAGTATTCTGTCTGACTTCTGCCCAGGAGGTGGCAGGGGAATAAAGGGGCTTCATCATCTCTGAGGGTCCCCAAGAGAAAAGGAATAACATTAGAGTGTGAAATCTTGGTGAAAGGGACAGGGATTCAACATCCCACACAAAGGATGTTCATACCAACTGGGTGCTGGCCTAGTAAAAGCACTTCAAAAAAAACCAACTAAATGCACTACAAAGCAAAATAATAAGTAGAAGTTTGCACATTACAAATAAAATGCCAAACAATCTTATTAAATCAGCACTTAGATGCTGGAGCTGAATGCATTCCAATTAGATGTAAAACTTTGATGTTGCAGTGGCACATCTCAGCAGACATGTGAATTCCCTGTTACAGATGCCATCACATGAAGGCTTTGTGGATGGTTTTCTAAAGATGCTGTTTCACCCCAGAATCACCAACCAGATCAGTCCAAGGACATCTGCATTGAGCCAGTGGATAACTTTATGGTACATGCCTTGACTCCATGAATGTGATGCCATTGCTTGGTAGGAGGGTGACTGGAAAAAAGGGATGAAAAGACCAGGCTAAGAAGGTTCAGAACACGTGATCTCTGCTTCTGTCCATGGAAGGAAGTGGCTGGTGGTTGTTCCATGAGCCTGGGTATTCTTGTCTGTGGATGTTTGTTTAGAAACGCAGTTACACCAGTAGCACCACAGTGCTGGTTCAGTTACAATGGAATTGGCTCTAATGGTTTCCTTTTCAGCTCAAATGTGCTGCTACAAACTGACCTGTCCTCCCAAACCCTAAATCAGCCTGTGCTCACCCAATGTTTTCCAGTGCTTTTAGGAAAATCATACTTTGACTGATGGAAATCAAACAAAGCTGAGTCCTGTGTGGACTAAATTGGAGGCAAGACCATTAGTGTCTTCCCCTCTTTCGGGGACACAAGAATGTGATTCATGAGGCTGTTCCTGTCTGTGATGAAGAACTGTCCAGAAACATGGATATGCAGGATAGTCCTGATATTTCTGATGGGCAGGAACTGAGGATAAGGCTGGTAGTAACTTAGGAACAGAAGGAAGAAATGACCTAGATTTAGGCAAGATGGTTTCTATATCAAGTATAAAATACTCATCCAAGGCTCATTCTCCAGTCCTCTCTTCCCCAATTTTCTATGGTTGGTCTCTATCCTACACTGTTACTGTGAGCCTATTGCACCTTAAGTGTTTTCATAATTCCTTTGAGCAGAAGGATGCAGACTTTGGGTGTGATTTTATTTGATTCAGCTGGTGAACCTGTCCTTGGCCTGTCAGGAGACAAGGGAAAATGCTCTATTTAAATGAGCAGGGCTCCTGCAGGGAAGGACTATGACATAAGACATCTGGTTACACTTGGAATGCTGCCGTGAAAATCATTCTTATTTCACTAGACAAATCTCATCCTTCATCTTTGCCTCCAATTCTCCATACATGGAAAAAAAAAAAAAGGATAATGTTGCCTGATCTGTGGGTGCTGGGAGAATGAATCCACAACTACTTGTAGGGCACTCAAATGCTGCAGAAACAAGCTCAAAGAAAAGCCAACCAATAGAGTGATGAAGACCACAGGCCAGTGTAAACTATTCCTTGGCTGTGGTACAGCTCAGTTTTAATGGCTCATGGTCTCGTGCAGTGTTTCTGATAGAACAATAGTTTTATGTCGTATCCTGCATCCAGTGTTCCCAGACATGCACAAGGAAAGGCGGTTTTATGTTTTATACACATTTGCTTTTCAGCCTTCAGAGAGATTTAAGAGGGGTTTATTCCAAATCTGCAGCAAAGCCAGTGTTTCTTCCTGAAGATTAGTAATTAGATCCTGTGGCAGCACTTAAATATTTTGGTGATGGGTCCTTTAAAAGCATCTTTAGATTAGATAGTGAGACAGGAATGCACGATAATAAACTGAGCAGATAGGGCCATGTGCTGAGTTACCCGTTATCACTTCAATGCAGGCTGAATTGTGTGAACATGCCAACGCTAAAAAGGCAGAAAAATAAAGTGGGATCTTAAAAATAATGCTATTTTTGCTCCCCATAATTGATTATATACATGTTACTCTAGAACAATCCAGAAGGCAGGACAAGGAATGTGTCATTTTACCCTTGCCTGTCTTTTGCTGACTTCCTAAAAATTGCAGCTTTGAATAGATATGATGATACTCTGAAAGACTAAATTATTATTTGAAACTTTATAAATGAGCTCTCCATGAAATAGCAGCTCTGATGGCAGCAAGGCAGGCTATGTTTCACTGGATGTTAGTGGGAGCTCTGCTGTCTCCAAACACAGGATTGGACATTTGTAGAGGGGAACCTGATCCCAGAAAGGCCCTGTGGGATGCCATTCACAGTTATGATTAGAAATGTCCCAGGAATGTGTGGGGAAGGATGAGAGCACAGCCTGCCTGAGGTAGTGCCAGCATGGTCTCCAGCTCTCTCCAGAGGAGCCAGATGGCATTGTCTCCTTTTCCCAGTGATTTTGATTCAGTAAGGTTGCCTTTTCCATGTGCTCCCCAGTAACAGCTCCTTCAGTCTAGCTGCAAAGGATCTGGGAGAAGGGGAACATCTGGCTCAAATCTTTGCTGTGGGATTCTCTCAGGATTTGCTGCCGCCCCCACCCCCCAATGCTGGCATCCAACACCATGCTGCAGCACTCCAACAGCACAGGGACACCATCCTGGACCTTCTCAACCCGACAGCCAAATTTCCACCCCCATCCTTTTCCAGGCTCTCTGGCAGCTAATGAATCTTTACAAGAGGTTTTCCTTCCTTTTGCCAGTGTAATCACTGAGATCACTGTGTGAAGACCTAACAACACTGCAGCACTAATAATGTCGTTCTGAGGGCTAAATCAGCCAACAAGTTACTGGCTGAGTATAGTTTCTTTGACTATTTGTCATTATTTCCCTATATGCTTTGATTACTTTTTTCCTTGACATGCAGACTTCATGTGTCTGACATACTTACCACTGAGCTATATTCAGAATGAGCCTTAGCCCAGCCTTGGATTAATTGAAAGTACATATTTTTAATTTAAATCCTGTTTTTAAAAGAGACTTGCAACTGTGGATTTTGCCAGAAGGTGGAACTGAAGCTCCATCTCCCAGCAGCTGCTCCAGCACAACTGACAGGAATGCACTTAAAAGCCTTGGATTCAGTTAGTCCTTTCCCTTTTTCTCTCGAGGCAGCTGCTGGAAAAAAACTCTGTCTAACATTCCGAGTGGCTTAATTATTCTTTTAGATCTGTTTTACCAAAATCCAATGATCTAAACATCGTATCAGGTCTGAAGGGACTTTTAGCACTCATTTAAAATTATGAAGATTTTATTATTACAGACACTGCCTGAAAGAAGCTTTTTTTGTTCAGTCCTTTGGTACTTTAGTTTCTCAGCAGTCAGAGTTTATCAGGCAAAGATGTGACTATTTTTAGTAACAGAACTCAGGGAGCTGGAACGTTTAGCAGAGTGTCAGCCCATTTTGCAATTAATTATTGGGTCATATTATTCAGTGAGTGCCCATTCCAGAGGCATTGATCAAGATGCAGGCCCTGCATGTTCCTTTTCAGCTGTATACAGAGTTCTCCAGGGAGCTCTCAAAGCAGAGAACAGTGCTGCAACTTTCCTGGGTCACAGTGCTGGCAAGTGGCACAGCAAGAATTGCATCCATCTCCTGAAGCAGAGTTGTTTGCAGACCATTGTGTCTTCCCAGGTCACAGCAATTAAATTTATTAATTGTTCAGTTTAGCAACAGATCCATTATCTGTCCCTCCTGTTTTTTACTTCTCTCTCCCCTCCCTTCACCCAGAATCTCAAACCACGGCCAATTCTGTACCTCTTTTTGGGGAAGAGAACTGCTCAGAGAGACTCACAGCCTTAAATGTAATGGAAACATTTGCTAATGAATGAGCCCTCGTTATGCACGTTACAAGGAAACACTTAATTGACAGTGGCCACCAGATAACAGGGTTTAATTAATAAATCTATGTGGCGTCACATACACCACAGGAAGGGATTACAGGGGTTAAAGTGTCTGTCTGGTGGACTTTTATGGAAGAGTTGTGTTGCCTGTCTTTTAACACTAATAACCCGTGTGTCTGTGACCTAACACTTGCAAAGGGAGGGTCAGTTGGTTCTGAGAACTCGGCAGCCCCTCTGGGTGTTTGAACACGGCTTGGATGGCATCTGAAGCACACCAAAGGCACATTTGTTTTCTTGCCTCTCCAGCCAGCATCTGGGTTCCTATGCTCGTGTCTATTCTGCTGCACACACGGCCCTGAGTTGGCCAAACAGGCTTCTCAAACTCAACAGTTAATGACCAGGTCATTAATGGCGCAGACAGGCTGTCCCTCATGGGAGCACGCTCCCCAAACAGGGACTTGATAACTGTATTGATAAACTAATGAAGCTCTGCTGACCTTCCTCTACTAGTAGAGTGACTCCATACCCAGTGGGGAACATGGCTCTGGAGATCCCACTGCAGTCTGTTGGGGAAGATGGATTACTGTCACTCTGACCTGCAAGCTGTTCTCCACATTTGCAGTGTGATGTGAAAAGGTCACAAGGAGTCCAGGACTCCTGATCAGTCTGGTTTTTGGTAACACTGGAAGGTTCCATGCCAATGGCAGGGGGTAGAACAAGGTGAACTTTAAGGTCCCCTTCAACCCAAACCATTCTGTGAGTCTGTGATTGTCATCCTCTTCTATTTGCATGCTCATTTTAGAGCTGAAAGTCTTTGTTTGTGACACACAAAACAGTAACATTCACCACCAGCCCAGGAACACTCACCTTTACCCACTGCTCCTGCTCAGATGCACATCACCTTCAGAAATCCCTGCAGAGGGGTCAGAAAGCAGCAGCTGCCGACATGGACCTTTGCCCAGGAAACTGTACCTCCCAAAGTTAGCTGGCCAAGCCCTGTGGAACCAAACAGAACTAGCCCCATTTATCCCAGCCCATGGGCCAGGCAGCACATCTCCTGCTACCTGTTCGTGCAGAGTGACAAATGGGCAAGAGTGGGACAAAGGCTCTCTGCCTGAAGTGATGCCTCAGACCCAGAGAGCCCTTTGGGACATGGCAGAGTTGTTTGTTCTCCTGCACACAGGAGCATCTTGGAGAAATGTGGCTATACCAGTTCTGCTGAGAACAATTAGGGACAGAAAACTCTTTAAGCTGCTCTTTGCCTTCCCAGTAGTCAGTTGTGGCTTACCAGTACAACCCCAGTCACCATCCTTTGCCTGAATGATGTCATTGTCCTGCCTTTAGTACAGATATTAAAAAATAATTTAAAAATCACACTAAGTTTAAAGGAGCAACTTTTCTCAAGGATGAAGGTCTTTATTGTTAACCAGTTACTTATTGAACCAAGAAAACAGTTGGACCATGGAGACCTAATTAGCTGGTAATTATTCTCAAGCTTTGTCTTATCTGGATCACAAGACAGGTCATTATCCTCTATCAGTAAAATCCCATTGCAGGCAATGGAACAGGAATCATCTGTTAAACTGAATGGAAGAATGGGGGTTTTCACATTCAGGTCTGCAGAAACATCTCACTGCAATTACTTTATTGCTATTAATCACTATTAGGCTATGAAGGAGTAGCAATAAGTTGAAAAGAAACATAGTTTACTCTGAAAAAATGGTGTATTTTGATTTATTCTCTAGCTGCAGCTGAATAATTTCTTTCTGCTCTTTTAATAGGAGACCTACTATAAGCCTTGACCCTTCTTCCATGTGTTAATGTACATACCTACTTTAATGCTTCTGTATTAATATTCTTCTAGACTTAGAGCTACAGCTGTGGTAAACCATGATTTTCTTTAATATACAAACCATAGAATAGGACACAGAGAGGAATTAAGACTGAGGAGTGTTCAAGTGCTCCCCGACCCCTGTAGCTTGTAAGGAGATTTCCTCACTACACCAGGGATCCATAGCTGATGAAAATAAAATTTTGTGTGAGCTAGAAAGACTTCAGAAACTAAGTCTTAGAAAATTCTTTTTTCAGTGCCTTTTTCCATGGGAAATTTAGAATTGAGAAAAAAGAGCTCTGTGTAATAAAGAATGAACTATAATAATATGCCCTTACTATAAGAGCTCAGAGCTTTTTTCTTCATGGCATCCTTCTAGGCCAACATTGTGCAATTATAACCTATATAAGCTCGTTTTACATTACCCTTGCCTATTTTAAGAGTTAAAACACTTTGTTTTCAATTGCTAGGATTAACATTGAGCTATTAATACAATATAACCAGCAACCATAACTATTACAGCTCTCTTAGACTTTCCTGTCCCCTTCTTACAGTGCAGAAGGCGCTTAGCACAGTGACTCCTAGTTATGCTTGCAGGTGGAAGTGCAAGGACTTGGATATCTTATAAAAGGGGGAAGATGAGCTGTCCTGTTTATTTCTCTTTCCTTCTTCTCCTCCTTATAGCAGGAAGACTTTCACAGCAAAACATGAAGTCCTGACTGGGGAAGGAAGGTGTTGCCCCAAAATGAGAGCATAAAAAGGAGCTAAGCCATGAAGAATTGAAATGTAAATATTAGTACAGTTAAGTAGGAGCATCTCTGGAATGTGAAGAAAGGTTAATAGCAGATTGGTGGCAGACAGGGAGCAGGGACAAGCTATTAGGCTGAGTCTAGGGACCTTAATTTTCTGTGTTAAGGATACTCTGCGATTGCTACTGTTGTTTCCTCCAGCAGGAAAGTCGAACTTTATCTACGCTGGGAAATCTTTGAAAGGTGTGGAAGGCAAATGAGAACAATTCTGCCTTGCAAACAGACACAATGAGGATCTGTGCAGTCTGGGTTATGCCCTGAGTGAAAGACACTGCTCAGTTACCAGCTGAGACAGCTCTGAGGCTCCCAGCAGCTGTAAGATCCATGGCAGTAGGGATTAAAGTCTTTCAGAATGCCATTGGTAAAAGGACTGGTGAGAGCAGGCAAGGAAATAGGCGATGGTGAGAAGAAAAACAGCTCAGGATCAAGCATAAGGCTGAGACTATGGGCAGAAAAATGGGACAAATGAGTTAAGGGACTTGGGGGTGCTCCTTAAATAAGGAGATTGGACACACTGGACACATATACCGGTTGTTTGATGTCCTACTCCCAGCTTGCACTGATAACACACTGAAAGCTCTGGGGCTTAACTGTTGGCACCAGGGTCTTAACAGCTCGGTGTATTTGAACATCCTAATTACAGGGAATGGCAATGGAATTAAGAGCTGATTCCTTCCTGTTCCTCACTGGCTGGTTTGTCTGATCCTGAGGCTGGGGTCAGGGCCTGTCTCTGCATTGAGCTGGGATTACCCAAAAATCTCTGTCTGTGTTGCAGGGAAGGGAAGTGAAGCAGAGCCTAGAGCTGAGCAGTGGCAATCCAACCTGATGGACTGCAGATTCCTGGGGATGCCTCAGTGCTGTTAAGCAATCTAGAGTGTGACAGATTTGCTTGCAGAGTGGCACTGGTGCAGCCAGGTGGTTCTTCAGGGTCAAACCTTTTAGTCCAGAATTGCTCTGAGGGTTTCAGTGTCCTGAGCAGTTCTGACTGAACCGGGGCTGAAGAAGCTGAGTGCTCTGCAGGCAGCCCCACTGTCAATGCAGAGTGTCCTCTGCAGCATTCCCAAACCCCTGGAACTGGGTGCTGCCTCCCAGCTGATGCTGAAATACCCAACTGCTGCAACAAGTCCTTCTGGGAATGGCACAGTTCTCCAGCTCTGGTGATGAAATTGATTCCTGAGCTGTTACACAGGTAAGGATTCTATGACTTTGTGGAAGGTCGAGGGATGACACAGAGCATCATAGGGAGCCAAACTAGGCAGTTTTAATAGGAGAGAGACTCTCCTCTGTGTTTCAAGCCCCAAACCCTGCCTTGGCTGGCTTCCACACACACAGCCAGTCCTCTGCCTGCTCCTCAGGAGGGTAAATTTGTTTGGGACCTCTGGAAAGGACTTCTCACTGCAGCTGAGGTTTTGCTCTTTCCTTGTTTAGAAGGAATTAATCTATTTATAGGCATGATGAGGCTCTTCATCTCTGTCCTTCCCTTAGCGTTAGGCAATGAAAGTCCTGGCCTTGCCTGTGGATGCAGGAACACTACAGTTAATTTTGGTATGCCCTGTATTGAGTCCCATAGCCCCTGTGTCTTCTTGTTTGTCCTTGTATTAATTAGGTTTATCTACAGCAGTGAATTGCAGTAGCACAGCACCTGGTAAGTGAAGAGCAAGTCCTGGGCTGTTGCAGCATACTTGGATAACTGGGCTTCTGGCTGGCAGCTCCTCACTCTAGCAGCCTGTCAGGAGGGGAAGCTTGAGCAGTTCCTGTAGGACACAGCCCCTGGGCTCTCTGGGAATGGGGGTCTTGGTTTATCTTGGATGACTGTACAAAGATCCATCTGCAGGTTTGGACTGGGGTCCTGCACAGCCCAGAATGATCAAGGCTGTCTAGAAACCACTAATAAAGATCAGAACTTGATGGCATCAATAACTCCCTTTGGGCTTCTTGCAGGCTGAGATAGTGGCAGATTGTCAAAATTACTTAACGTCCTGGAACATCACCCATCCCAGTATGAATAGGTTTCTTGTGTACAACTCATGATCCTGGTGTTTTCCTGGTGTCTCCATGGAGACTGGAGACATTATTCTTGTCTATTGGTTGGGCATCTTTTCTTTGTTGCTTTCAGGTAAATTGTCTTGTAGAAAAAAAGAAAGCAGAGATAATCCTCTGAATAATGAATAAAGCATCAGTCACAGAACACCAAAACATCCTGGCTGTTTTACAGAAGGAGTTGCAAATATTTTGATTTTTCCTTTTTAACACACTATCAGCTTGGCAGAGATTTAGCAAGACTTGTGCAAAAAATAATTGGCCTTAGGCAAAGCTAGATGAAGCATTCACATGTGGATCCTCATCCAAATGAGGCTGGAGCATGGATTAAAGAGTGAAGCAGTGTTAGATTTGGTAAGCCTTCCCTGCCAAAAATTGGGGGTGTTTTTAGAAAGACATTCCAATTCCAAACACTCTCATTCTCATGAGATTAGATACTTCTCCCCACAATTGGCTCCACTTTCCCTCTAGGAAAGTGAGTTAGATGAGATTGTTGTTACCTTGGCCATATTAAAATAGTTGTCTCTGTTTTCACTGGCATCCTGGAGAGGACAGCAGTTGTGGGTAGGAGGAGGATGATGGTTGGGTGCTTCCTTCTCTTTAAGGGTGGGTTGTCACAGCAGTGTGGAATTCACTGGAGAAAGGGAAAAACACTGTTTATTGTCCCATGAATATTTGGGATGACTAGTAAGGGACCAGGTGCTTCTGTCTTGCCCAAACTGGACCCTCAGATGGCACAGAATGCTCCTTTGCATTCCTGGTTGCCACTCCCGAACTCCTCAGCTCTAGTTTGTAAGTCCAGAATGTAGCCTCTTAGCTATAGCCTGGAAAAACAAGTCCCACTTGCTGAAAGATGGGCTCTGTTCCTTGGCATAGCCTCTGGTATACTTGGTGTCTGTGCAACTCCCAGAAAATCAGAGCCACCCCATAAATATGTGTCTAAATGCCTTCAGTTCTGCCAGTGGGTCTGTCTCAGCATTCATAGTGACTTATTCCTTCTGGTGTGGTTCCTTGGTGCCCTGTGTAGTGGCACAGCAATGCCCTGGGAGCTCATGGAAATACTCCAACTCCAGTGCCAGAGTCTGGTTGGGTTTCGGAAGCAACAGAGCCTAGGGAAGAAGCTGCTCAGGTGTTGTGTGTCCTGCAAAGAGGTAACTGGAAAAAAAATTAACACACTATCTCACAGCCCCCAGTGTACTGTGGGGGCAAAAAATGAGGTCACAGAGGAAAACTCTGGGATTTAGATTCTGCTCTGCCTGGAGAGGACATGATGGTGAGTGAAATCTGGCTTCTGTCCTGAGCACTAACAGAAGGAAACCTTGCCTCAGTTTCTCTGCATGTAGATCTGAGGCCATACCTAGGTTTCCTTTTTAAGGGATTTTGCAACTGTCATGAACTTTATGGCTTGTGTGCTCTGAGCCTGCTATCACCACTGATAAAAATGGTTATTAGCTGTACTATTACTTTAAACCAGAACATCTTAACTAATCTGGGGACTGGCCAGTGGCTCCAGTCACACGATGAATACCCTTATACTCTATTTCTAGATGATTCAAAGTTGGCTCTAGGCAAGGGAGATTAGGTTTAGGGCTTGAGGCAGAGCAGGAAATAAAACAAAGGTGTCCCAATTGATAGTTCAGCTTTCAGTATAATTTTATTGAAGAAAGTAACTCAAGCTTTAGTTTATTCTGAGCATGTCAAGGACACCTTTTTAGTGTTGCTGCCCTAGGCACAGCACTGTCCATGAAGGGACAAAACCGGAGCCAGGAATGGTTTGAAACTGCACAAATGCTGCAGCATCACAATAATGGGACAGGGAGTAGGAGGGGAGTCAGCTGGACTCAGAGTGAGATCTGGTGACACTCAAAGAGGTTGCAGACAGATTTAAGGTGATAGGGGAAATAATGCAATTGAGGATTTGAGACAGGCTCTGTAGCTTTGGGGGCTGAAAAAAAATTCCAGTGAAACTGCTGGACTTGGAGCAGTCATATTCCATAGTCACTTAGACCAGAAGTGAAATTTGGTTGCAAAGAGAAGTTGGGAGCAAAGAGCCCCCCTGAAGGTGATGGGGTGTGTAAGCTTGTGCAGTTGCTGCTCTGCAATTTCTGTTTCCTCGGCTGCTCACAGGTATCATCTTGTCATCTGCAAAGGGGCCAAGGTAAAGTTCAGCATCAACAAACACTTCAGTTTCTTTTCCATCCTCTGCCTTTACAAGGCTTTCCAGGAGATGGGGAGGAGACCCTGCTCAGAGGTGTTCTTCTCTCAATGAGCATTTCTGTCAGGGGAATGCACAGGACTGAGGGGCTCACTTAGCCACCCATCAGGTGGGTTTTCTTCTATGTGCATGTGTGAGATGTTTTACACTCTCCTTGGCTTAAAAAAACCAATCTTCCTGGGCAATGCCGTTTTCTCTGGCATGGGGCAGATACTAGAAACTCACTTTATTTATGTGAGGCAGATGCTGAGATCTTTTACTCAAAGGGATTTTTATGCACTGAGGCCTTTCACACTGAGAGGACAAAGCTCTGGATTCCCAGGAGCGAAGCACTGGCCCAAATTGTGCCTTCCTCCTTCTAGCCACACATTCGATTTTTCTATACTGGATCAAGTGTCAAGCCCAATATCATACTGAAAAAGGCATACACTTGAGATCAGTGTTTGGCGCTTAGCAGGATAAATTATGCCTCTACAGATCTGTTTTCAAAGGTGGTTGCATTTCACTGGTAAAGGGACTTTTCTAGTGATTAAAAATGGTAATGTCAGGGGCTTGTGAAAGGTATCTTTGCCCTTTTGATATGGAAACAGGAATTCAGACTGAGAGCCAAAGCACTTTCAGACTTTGGCACTTTAGTTTGTCCTGCTCATTCTGTCAAAATAGGTTTGGATTTTAAATTCTGGTGGAAACTGGTGAGCTGAAAACCCAACAGACAGAATTCTTCTCTTAAGGCAAACAAACCCAGTGCACTCGGCAATGTACAAATACAGCAGCAAGTGATCACAAGCAGCCGACTCTGCCCTCAGCAGAGCCACTTGGGTACTACCAAAGTCACAAATTTAGTAATACAGCAGCAACTTAATTCCTCTTGCCTTAATCACCATCTCTCATGGTAATGTTTGTGCTGGGACTAAACAAGTCAACTCGAAGGTGCTTAATCATTTTCCCAAGGTGCACCACACCTGTGGGGCTCTGGCACTGCACACAAAAGGCCTGGTAGCACAAATTGACTCCAAACTAAAACTAGTTGTCTCCAGAAACCCCAGTTTAGAGAGTCTGCTGCCATATCTCTCCTGATTGAACACAACTGCCCTCCTGGACAATCTATGTCCAGCTCTCTGCTGCTGGGCTGACCTCCCTGCTTTTCCTTAGAAATGACTTGTTACTGACTGACAGGCTCACAGCTGTGCTATTTTCCTTCTCAATTCTGATTGAAAAAATGCCTTAATTAGTCAGTGAAGTGGAGGATCATGTCCCTCGGATGAATTCTCTCTTGGAAAAGGGCAGAAATCCTGGTCCCTGGCTGCCCAGCTGCCCTTTGTGGCATGCAGGTGCCAGCCTGGCGTGCACAGACTGCGTCAAATCTCCTGCCCTCCAAACCTTCCTGAATGTGCCTTTCACTTCCCAGCCTGCCATCCGGTCCCAGCTCCCAGCCACAAGAGAAACCTCAGGGAAAAGCACTTACCAGGAAGGCTGTCCTACACGGGAAGAGTCCTGGGGCTCCAACAGCTGCTCGGGGTTTGAGTCCCCTTGGCAGATGTTCGCTATTCCAGCCACTTCATTAATTTTAGAAACAAAACCCCTCATTATTCCTGACCAAAGCACCCCTTTTTTGATTGACAGCCAGTGTGTGTTTCATGCGACATAACCCACTGTATTGCTCGGGCCACTTACTTTTAAAAAACCATTAAGAAATAAAAAGAAATAAAGTTTCTAGAGATGTGTCAGTGTGGGCTAATCCCACCTGCGAGTTCATCTGCTTGGGCTCAAGTGAGAACATCACATAGCTAGAGTATGGACAGAGGTGCCAGACCCACACCTCTGGATATTCAGCCCTTCGGACGTGAGAAAGAAACATTTAAAGACAAGCAGAGTCTCTTGTACCGCCACCACTTGTGTGTGAGCTCGGCCAGCCCACTGTTTGCCTCCCCTCTTGATCTCTGGGCTGGATCTAGTCAAGCTCCTGGAATACTCTTCAGGAAACATTCCTCTGCTGTGTTGTGTCAGATTTCGCAAAGGCAGGAAAAGCAGGATAAATTTGAAGTGGGTGTAGGGGAGCTGCAGCTCCTGGCCGGACCCCGAGGAAACAGAGCAGTAAAATGCCATTTGCTGCTGCTTTGGGGCTTAAATCAGTGTCTTGCTCACTGTTGCTTCTGAAATATTCTTTGCAATAATTGTCAGCAAGTACTAATTGCTGAAGTTTACATTGCTGGTAATTACTTTGTTTCCTAAAAAAAAAAAAAAAGAAAAAAAGTGTCTGAAAAAGACGAAGAAAATGTGCTCCTGAAATGGTTTATGTCTGAATGAAGATGTGAGTACTCATAAAATGACATTCATAACAACGTCAGTTCATTTGCCTAAATATCTGTAGTTTATTTAGGAATTAAAGCAGCAGTTTAAGTAATTTAAAAAGAGTTATAATGCCGTGGAGAAGTTCTTGAACTCCTTAGTTGTTATGATTCTAGTTAAATTCCTCGTTGTAAGATCGCTTTAGTTTCTCAAAATAAAAAGAAATAAAATCATTTCCAACCAATTTATTTTAAATGAGAATATCATCCCAATGGTTTAAAATCAGAAAAACACTTTGCTTTACATTTGTTTTAACATAATTTGCTGCGCTATGTTTTTAAAAAAAATGTAATGAGGTTTTAAGAAAAAAAATTCAATGGATATATCGAAAGTCTGATATATTCTTGCATCTGCCTTCCAGTTTTGACAATTTGTGGACAATGCAAGTGTCTTATTTTGATTTTGAGTCTCTATAAATGAGCAACTGTATCACTAAAGTTAAATTAAACTTTGAATTGAAAAAAGAAGTCGTGCTTTTACAAAAGAGGCTAAAGATAGTTTACAGTTTTGAAGGCTTTAAAAAAATACAGTTGAAAAAATAAAAGTTGTTCAAATTATTGATGAGAGTTTGAAATGGTCATTGCCTTTTGCAAAAACAGATTGAGTTTTCTGTTACTAAAATAAGAGTTTGCTGCCATTTGGATTGCCAGAGCATGAGCACCGAAGGATGGCTGAGCTGATCGTGTGAAACCTGCAAATAATATTTTTTGCAGGGTGGTAAATCTCCATAATGAGCCTCTCTTTACCCATTTAACGTTAGTGAGCTGGTGGTGGGTTCTGGAAAACCTGCAGCAATCTGTTAATCCAGAGGATTCCTCCTGATGCACCCCGAGTAGGGTGTCCTGGTGATTCCTGTCGGAGGCCGTGGAGATGAGAAATAAAACTCAGCCCACAGCCCGGTAGGAAAACTTCCAGTGAGGAAGCCTTAGCACCCCTCAGCAGAAGGGGCTGAAAGCTCAGCTTTGCAAAAATCCAGCTGAACTAAGCAGGGATCTGCCAGAAAATTATCTCAGACTTGGGGTCCAAGTAACGCCGCTCCGGAGAAAAATAACTTCTACAGTGCTCCTGCAAAGGCACCTATAAACAGAATTTTTTTTGTCCCCTCTGCCACTCTTCAGCACCCTGCGGCACGCGAATACGTTTGATGCCGGTCGGGGAAAGCTGTCGGGGCGGGGGATGCGGCATTCTCCTCCGCAGCCCGCATTTTAACTTTTTTAGATAATTACAATCTAGAGAATGGGAGGAGAGGGAAAAGAAAAGACGGGGGAAAAAAAAAAAAAAGAAAAGAAAACAAAACAAAACAAACAAAAAAACTCAAAAAAAACCCAAACAAAAAAAACCACAATAAACCACACACCCCAGTATCCTAAAATAGCGAGCAGGGAGGGGAGAGGAGCGGCGGATCCTCCCAGCCCGGCGCAGGGTAACAATGCTTGCTGGCGGGGAGCAGCGGGCGCCCTGATTGACAGCCCGAGCCTCCTAAAAAGGCCGCGGAGCGATGGGCGAGATGCTTATCGGCGGCTTTATATAGCGGGGAGCCGGCGGCGCACAGCGCGGCCGAGCCGGAACCGGCGGGGCCAGGGGGACAGGCTCGGGGACAGGCTCGGGGNCAAGACCTTCATGATCGATGAGATCCTCTCCAAGGAGACCTGCGACTACTTCGAGAAACTTTCCCTGTACTCCGTCTGCCCGTCGCTCCTGGTCCGGCCCAAAGCGCTGCACTCCTGCGCCGGTAAGCGTGACCCCAGCGGTGCCGCAGCCAGGTTTCGGGGGGAGGCTCCTGCGTGCCCCCACCGCATCCCCCCCAAACCCCGCCTGAACGAAGGCCGGCTCTCACACTCCGTCCCCGCTCCCTGGGTTTGCCGGCACAGGGATCGTTGTGAGTTACTGTCAGTAACTGGCAGGTATCGGTTAGTTACTATCAGTTTTTGGTTCCTGTGTTTTTAGTGTGCAGTGGTTCAGCCTGGTCGTCGTCGGGCTGTGCACTGGAGCCTATATATAACCGGTGCTAATGATAACGAGTTAAGGAGTTCTCCAGCTCCTGTAGAAATCATCCTTCATCTTATGCTCATTGAAACCTCCGGTGTTTTTTTCATTATGTCCGTGTCGTGTGAGTACAAAGAAATTAATAGAAACATTGGGAAAACAAAACAAAACAAAAATCTATAGAGGAACAGTTTTTCTACCCTAAATTCTCTTTTTCTTTGAAAGAACATTGGTTATTTCTAAGAGCAAAGATGGGAAAGTACTTGTAAAGATTTTGCAGACACCACAAATAAATACGCACAAGCCGCTCTGCCCTGCACAGGCAACACGATGAGCAGTCGGGTCTTGACCATGGGCGTTATAAAATTTCACAAGCAAATTGGTCTAGTGTGGGTGTTTAAAAATCTACATCAAAAGTAAAAATAGTATTCTTAGAATATATTCCAGAATTTAAAAAAAAGGTTTTTAAAAATCCCTTTTTCTGCCTCAGCAGGCAATTTACCACATTTCTGTTCTTCCCATAAGGCCATACATCGTAATGTGTCAAGAGAAATGAGATGATGAAACTGCAACTTTAAAACGCATTCCTCAAAAAATCTTATCTACTGAAAAATATTTGTAAAGGATTAATTACTAATAAAAATAACACCTATTTCAAGGTCATAGAAGTCTATTTTTCCTGTTTCTCTTTCCTGGAAAAAGTTCATTTTGCCCTTGCATTATGTTGTGTTTAAAACCTCAAGGCCTGTAATTTGGCTTAAGTTTGCCGGTTTAGTTTGTGGTTTTTTATTGCTGAATATACATAAGAAGGATCTTTTCAGCTCTTAGCAGAGCTGTGCTGATAGAAAACTTGCTGTTACTGTACCCTAAGAGTTTGACAAGTAGAGTAAATCCTTACTCCAAGCATAAATCTTCCTTCAATCTCAATATTTATTCTGTAAATACTAGTTTTTAAAGCTCCAGGAGAGATTAGGAGGCCTGGATCAGAATTAAGACCCATAATGGCCTGCTTTTGCGAAGAAGTTGCCTGAACAATTTGATCCTCCATCAACATTTATTTCTTCCAACTGATTTGCGCGTGACGTCCCTTGCCTTCCCTAACTAATCGCTGACATATTTCATATAAGAACTAGTTGTTAATCAAGATATTGCTGACAAGGAAAGTTTTGAGAGCTGATCCCTCGCTACTGCACAGTGAAATTCAGTGCTTGGCCGAAACGTCCTGAAGGGGTTTGGTGTGGGGAAGGGATGCACGGAGCGCCTGATTGTGCCTGCAAACCTCAATCCACCAGGACAAGGAAAGAGGCTTTTCTCTATTTCTGTTCAGAGAGATGAAGAATTAGAAAAGAAAGTCCCTTTAGCACCCAAAAGGAATATTAACCTGGGTATTATCAGTGTCCAGCAGCATGTAAGACTTCCTCGGCATAAAAAGATGCGGTCTGAATGTCACCTAATAGATCCTCGAGATTTTGGATGGGTGAGGTGCTTCCTAGCAGCTGGTTTCACCCTCACCACCCCCATGGAAAAAAAACGAGAGAAAGTTGTTAAATACGTAGTTCTGGGTCAACTATAGCAAACATTATCTTTGCAAGAGGGATGTATATTCAGTATATAATCATTAATAACCCTTGTGTGATTGACTGGATTGAGAGCGATGCTGATGAGTCTCTTGTGGTTACTCATCAATTAAAGCCTTATTTCTCTTTGTGCCTTTAATGAATTTGCCCTCAAGGTTGTGTTTCTAGCCCAAGCTCTGGCCTGTCCCTATATTAGGCTGAGTTGTGAATATCTGCTTCTAATGGACTGAGCTGTATGGAATTGCAGCACTTGTGAAGTACAGAGAGAGATCTGCCTACAGAATTAAAATCATGGGGGAAACTGCTACCAAAGCCCACACTTCCAAATTGTCAGATTCTAAGGTGTGTAGGCACAATTCAAGTCTCATGTGTATTAGGCAGTGGGAATTTTTTTTTATTAAAGGAAACTATTGGCTAAGAAATGGACGATTACGCAAAAGACATCGAAATGTGAAAGAATTTGAAAAATACTCAATATAAATTGTAACTAAACTAAAATGAAATAAAAAATCAAACCTACAAAGGCATACATAGAGGGTGAAAATAAACTAAAAAAGCCCTCCCAAACTACTTGGGGGATAAAAGGCTGCAGAAATATAGCACTATAGAAATACTACATGGCATTTGACTTACTGCCTGAGTGAGTTTCCTTTGCCCCCAGATCTAATCAGGAAGGGAGTGAGCACTTAGTCTCTTAATGATCTAAGAAAATGAGTCTTAACCTAAACCACAGAGATTTGTTACTGTCCCATCATAACTGGGACTCGGGGGCATTTGAAACAGTGGTGAGTAATGAGTTACTCCAGCTGAACATCTCCTCAGTTGCTTTTTCTCAAGGCAGGAGGCAGGGTTTGTAGATGTTTTCATGGGCTAAAGAGTAAATATTTCTTTCATCTTGGGTGAAGTCAGAGAAGGCTGATATACCTTTATAATTTATTTGGAGCTGAAAACATAAGATGTATGTGTGCTGTGTATGTGTTCAACAACAGCCTTGGTAAAGTGAAGAGAGATTGGAGAACTTTGCTAATCAAATATAAAAGAGTTTTTCTTTTGGCTGTGATGAATTGCTGAATATTTAACTGAGTGCACCTGAATTGGAACAAAACAGATTTGCCAAGTAGAGGCAGAAGGAGGTAGAAGAAGCATTTGGAACTTTTCTGGTGCATCTTGAGGTCAAAGATTGACATTTTAGTTATCAAGAGCATTTTTGAGGTCTAATGGAAAGCTCTCCAATGTTGCTGGGGAGATTCCCTTTGAAGAGAGCTTGGAATAAGCCCCAGCCCATTTTGGTTTTTTTTGAAAGAAAAAAACTGCAATTCCCTATGAAAATGTTCCATCATTAGTTTAAAGTTTGGTATATGAACATGTATTGTGGTGTTTATTCGGCCAAAAAACCAAGGCTGAACCAATACCAAATCTGTAATAAAATGCTAGTCTGGGTTCAGAGCCATTATGATTAAAATTTTAAGACTAGAAATATTTTCAGATGGTGTTTAATGCCACTTTGATCTATGACTTTTTGGGCTGTGATGGCTGAATGAAAATACTATTTATCTTGTTTCATAATACTTATATTTTTATTGGCTTTTTATATTATGTTACAATTAATTAATTTGTATCTGTAATAATACACTGTTCATATGCTTGGATTGTTACAGTGATTGCTGATGGTTGCTTTTTGACTGAGCACAGTCCTATAGGAATCACTTTTCAAATTGCTTTTATATAATTTTTCAATTAAAAATATTTGTAGGCAAGCCTACTCCAAATCTAGTTTGTTTCCTCTATTTTTTATTATCTTGGTTTAATGATAGATTTAAAAACTAGTTGCCTTATTGGTAGTTTTGGGCATGATAAAGAATCAAAGGACGCTGTCAGTGTGCAGGGTTACAAGGTCAGATTAGAAAAGCTCCTTATTTGTCAAAGAAACTAAAATAGTTTGAAAACGAAAGCTAGACTAGGTTATGGAGGGGAGTTGTGTGCTATCCCTGGCCTTGGTGGAATTTGTGACATTGTGTGTTAGAAATCACTAATATTGGTCTTTGATGGCCTTTTTAAACTCTCCAAATGAATTGAGATGGCTGGATTAAAAAGAATCGTGTTGCTTTCAATTGCAGAGTTCAGTTATTTCAGCAGAAATGGTAATACAAATTGTTAATTGTCTGTGCCATGTATTCATTTGTACCAGGTCCTATTCCAGAGCTCATAAAAATCCCTCAAATTTGAATGTGTCTTAGTGGTTTATAATTTAAATCCTAATGAGCAGCAGAATAATTTATGCCTGTGCCAAGATTTTTTACTAGTCCGTATGTCAGGTAGGGCTGTCCTGATTTCTCTTTAATTGCTATACCAGAACAACACCTCGCAAGGCAAAAATATACCTTGGATCAGTGTGGTCTTGCTTATTTTCTGAGAGAATTGTCTGCTAAGATATAAAATATTTACCCATGTTTTAGGAGAATTGTGCTGAAGAGGATTCTACTGCTCTTTGTACATTTAAAAGCACGACAGCTTCAAGAAAGGAATGCAATCTGGAGTTTCTCCACTTGTTCTTTTGCTTTTTTGAAAATTTACTACTCTGCTTGCTGGTCTGTGCAAAATGTTTCCTTTAAAGAACATTTATTATTATTATTATTATTATTNTGTGTTTGTTGGGTTTTTTTTTTTTATTTCAAGACATTCAGGATTTTTGTGGCTGGGATTTTAATGTAGGCAGGTGCCTAATCAGAATTGTTCAAATCTTGAATTCTTCTCTTCCAGTTACATGTCTGTCTTCTGTTGTTTTATCTTAGGATGAAATTGGGAGCTGGTTATTCCAAAAGAGTCTTTTGAAGTGTCATTTTCCTCATATAAATAATATTTTCTGGATTAAACTCAGAGGTAGCTGCAGCCGCTGGGGCCTTTGCAGAATCATTGCTTGGGAGATAAACCATGAGATTTGGTCCTTCTGGTCCTCCCCCAGTCTCCTCAGCCTTTTTAGGAAACCATGGTGAGAAAGTGGATTTATTGTGACTTAAAATAGCTCCGTTTTTATGTGCAATCTCACAAGATTCCTTCTGATTACCAAAAGGCCTTGATATGGGCAAGGCTTGATTTTGCTGTGGGACATGACTTAAAATTGGGGTAGAAGCCATTTCTTTTGCTCAAATACTTGCTGAATCTTTTCCTTTAAATTGAACAGATTTTGTTATGGAATTCCTGGGAGAAGGCAAAACTATTGAGAAAGGAAAAGGGAATCCATGTAGTGTGTGTGTTCCAGCACAGAGAAAAACGAGATGCCATCCATTCATCATGTTTCCAGTCTGGAACATGACAGCTGGGTAAACCCCACTGAATAAAGCTGATGTGGAGTGGTGGGGGCACCTTCTGCCAGGCTCACTTGGACTTGAGTGCATTCCATGTTCCCTGAGCCTGGCATCTGCAGCTGGGGTTGGATTGTCATCCCCCAGGACACTGCTGGGAATGCAATGGCATCCCAGGCAATAGTACAAGGTCTTGGAAAGAGTTTTGCTCCTGTGCTGTGTGAAGTGAGTGCTCAGGAGATCTACATGCCTTAAACGGCTCCTGAGTCCATGAAAAACCTGTGTCCCAAAATGCTGAGGAAGCAGGCCAAAATGAATCTCTGTGTTCATACAATAGGTGCCAACCTAAGTTGCATAGCTGAAAATGTCTCTGTGTGAAAATCTGCATTGCTGCAAGACTGTTTGGGATTTTTGCTGATTATTGGTACAAACAGATAAAGAAAAAAGAAAGATACTTGGAAATCTACCTGTATTTATTTGGTTATCTTGCAAAGATTAGTAGAACTCTATAGCTGAGTAGCAAAAAGTAAAGGCACAATTAGAAAGGAGTTCTATTAATCCTGAGAAATACGAAGTGCTTCCTCTGTAGATGTCTTTGATCCAGTATTAGTGAAGCTATTAAGTATTTTTAATAGCTATAAGATAGTTCTGAGATGACATTTCTGCCTAGAAATGGCAGAAGGTGAAGTCACAGTTATGCAGCTATCTCTGAGCATTCCTCTGAAAAGCCAGAAAAGTCAGGATTTCCTGTCAGGACTGTGTCCCTGCTCCGGTAGTGGGATTTATTTAGCTGCAACATTGGGAAAATCTGAGTTTTCTCAAACTCTTCATAACTCCTGTCTATTTTAGCCCTACAAGGGAAAGCCTCTCTGTGGATGAGGAGCACTTTATCAACTGAGGTAAATGAAACAAACCTGGACTGAAAGTGGATTCCTCTGTGATTGCTGTCGATTGGGCACAACAGTTAATTTTAAAGACTCTGGTGTTTTTCAGGGTGGCCATCTTGGGTTTTAAATGTTTGGATGTTTTTAGCAGAAAATCTAGTTCAGAAATGCCCCAAAAAAGGTGGGGATAATAATGGGCTGGGTGATGATAAAAGCATACTTAGAGAAGTGCCTATTAATTTTCTCTGTTGGATTATATGGAGTACTAGATGTGGCATTTCAGAAGGAAACACAGATTTGAATCTGGAGTTGAAAGCAGATCTCAGGACTGAGCAGAGAAATCTGTCTCCAAAGAAATTTCAGTGCTAGATATTAAAATATCTGTAATAAAGACTGACTTTTGCTGTCTTATCTCAGTACTGTTAGTAGTGAATAAAAGGAATTAATGAATGGCAAAACTCCAGTGAACAAAACAGAAGATCACACCCTAGTGATTGCAATAAACCTACTGTGGCAAGTAATCAGCATTGTGGTTGTGGCTGGGCATGAATAAGCATTGTGGAGGAATGCTATAATAGGAGGCATTAATGAATCTGGGATTCCACTGCGAAAATTGACACCTACGCCTCATTTTCTAAAGCCTCACAGCTGGCACTGAAGCATAGTTTAAATCCATCTGCACAGTGAGTTAGGTTTAAATGCAGCACTTTCGTTAAAAGTGTCCTCGATTTGGCTACTGCTCATGGAGACTGCGCAGTGCAGAGCAAACGCCATTATTATTTTGAGGAGTTTTATTTATCTTGCTTCTGTGAAATGCAGGAAAAGACCATCTCATCCTGTAGAATCAATGACCCCCAGCCTTACTGCCTTCAGGACAAGCCAGGCATGAACAAGGGCAAAACTGCTCACTGGGGAAGGTGAGGAAAAGGAATCGAGAGTGTTTAGAGCGGATGTGTTGTGTGGGGCTCCTATCACCCCACTAGGCTCAGGGAGCAGCGCAGGGCAGTAACTAAGGAGACAGTATTTTTACTTCTGTTGTGTTGAGCAGTACATTTCTTTCCCATCTGAGTGCGGTGACAGACAGCTCCCTGGATCACAGCTCTGGCAATGTATGCATTGGGGTGCTGACCCCCCTTCAGGATGGGTTTTCTGCTGATAGGAGTGTTGTGAGCAGTTTTGGGTGATGGAATAAAATCTGTGCCTTTCTAGCTCAAAGTCACTTCATGCCCTGGGTGCAGGGCTGTGGGGAAGGCAGATTTGCATGGAATGCACTCAATGGATGGCAGAGCTGGAATTGATCGTCATGTCAGGATCTGAGCTCTGGAGGCACTTGCTCAATACAGTGGCTTGAGTTTTTTCTAAAACCACTGCTGGGTTGGAGAAAGGCTCTCCTCTGGTTGCTGAGACGATTTAATTGCTTGATTCTGCTAATCTGTTTCTTCTGCTCAGCCCTTGATAACTTGTCCAGTGTTAAAAGTGACTGAGACCTTGCTTGGAGCCACTGGAAACCTGGGTTTGCATTTTCAGGCCATGTATAAAATCTCATTGTATCCAAGTGAAAATAGGAGAAATCAAAAAATTGATGTTTTGGATTGTTGGTAGATTGAAGAAATAATCATTACGTGTCCTTTCCAGTTCAGAGCAAAGCAAAATGTTATAAATTTAGCATGACAAGGGAGAGGTTTAAAAAGTGTGTGTATGTGTAAAATCAGATCAGAGAAAATAATCAGGAATAAAATAATGAAAACATCTTCTAAAGGCTGAAGCAAAACTATAGCACTTTGATTTTTATGAGACATTTGGCAAAGCAGTGAAGTTACTTTCAGCACTGCAAAATTTTATTTGTTTTCTTTTTCAAGGAGAGAAAGTTACAACCAAACATTTTCAGTCCTTTCTATGTAGAATTGCTTCAGCTGGATTGCAGAACCCGGAATACGTTCAAGAGCTTCACTTGCTAGGACATAACAGATCCGTGGAAAATTTGTGACCTATTTTGTGATGTCAGTTGTATTTGTGTGAAGTCTGTAATAGAACAGGATCACAAGGACAAGCTAAAGGGAACTGAGCAGTAGAAGTCTGATACTATCCAGTATTTTTTGGGTTCCCAGGATTGTGGGAGAATTTAGCTGAGAGATTTCTAGGCCAGAATTCCCAAAGCTACATTTTAATGACATCTTAAAAAATATAGAGATTTGGTATTATGACCTGGCTAAGACAGTAATACTTAATATTTTCCATGTTCCAGTATTTTCCCTTTTCCTCTCATGCACCTTTACATTTTGACCCATTCTTGGCCAGAACACAGCCCAGAGCAACACCCAGATACCAGCTGCAGGTATTTCAGGTATTTGGGAACAGCTGAGATCCATTTAAGTAACTAAAGAGAAGGATGAAGAACAGTCTTTCAAAAAGAATCGATCTTTCCAAACATGGACCCCTGCACTCATATTCAAAATCTTTGGATGGCACGTAGCACATCCAGAATACTTAAGCTCTGTCTAAAACACAGAACCTGAAAGAACCTAAACAGACAAATCTGCTTTGTTTTTCATTTTTCTCTTTTAAAAAACAGTTTTCCAGAACTTCCCATACAACAAAATTACAAATCCCTTTGGAGATGTGATAACAGAAAATTTGCAAATATACTGTCTTTTTCTCCTAGCAACAGTGATCTTTCAGTGACCTTAATGTGTTTGGTCTTATCTTGTAATTTTTTTGACATACCAGTGGTTACTATTTGTGTAGTTTGTTGTCTGACTCCAACATGACAACTCATGCAGAGAAGGGGTTGAATTGGAAGTATTTATATTAGCTCTGTATTTTGGATAATCTTACTACTCACTTTTTGGATTTTCATCAGAATAAGAGAGTTTTCCATGTAGTCACTAAGTCATCCTTAAACACTTGGCCACCATTTGCCTTTGGATATTTCTTTTAATGATTATTTTGGAAGTCACAGAGAAGTTAATGGCCACCTTTCCTGACGGTGAGTTGTGTGGGTTTTTTTCTCGAACTGGGATTTATTTCACCTTACAGGGATTGAATGTCTTCTGAATTAAATTTTAATAGACATCTTGAGAACTAATGCTGAAACAACAAGTTCCTGTACCTTTGAGTGTGCAGGTGCCTATTGCCACATCCAGTGTAGAGCTGCCTACGTTGATCCATTAAAAAACAGAGCTCTGTTGTGTAAGCACAGAAGGGTTGAAGCTTTAATAAAAACATGTCCTTTTCTTTTAGAAGACAGTGAAATGTGTGTGATATGTTTGTGGTTACTGAAACAGGGTATTCTATGACAGATTAACCTGTCATCTTTGAAATAATCTTTAATTTGAAATAAAATTAGCAGCGATGGTACTTTATTATGGGAAGTGTCTCCTTGCATGTTGCACATAACATGATATGCCTTATGGAAGGCCTAGTGCTCTGGATGGTGTTTAATCCTGAGGCTCAAAAAGGAAAAATATGAAAAGGCACCCTGAAATAGAAACCAGTTCTAATCATTGGTAGAATAAAATGGTGAGAAGTGTGAAGCAAATGGGATTTTTTTGGCCAAAAAAAATTTGCAAGTGTTTGTGAACGTGTTTCACTTCACCCTTCTGCCTGTTTTGTTCCAAGCCTCCTCTTGACAGCTTTGCTAACAGTTCATTTTGTTCCTGTGGTGACTAAGTTGTGGAGCAGCTGATATTTGGAGGTTTCTGTGGATAGTACCAGGAGGTTTGGGGCTCAGATCTGTTGTGCTCTTGGCTTTCCTGGAGCAGGTCTGGTTTAGGTGGCTGCATATGGTGAAATTCTCCACTGAGGGTCAGGAAGCCGTGCCAGAAGTTAAGAGGGTTGGTTTCACCTTGTTGCAATAAATTACAGAGCAATCATAAATGATAGGAAGGAGTTTGATGAAGTGGGTGAGGAACAATTGATGGATTACTTTAGTTAAAATTACTTAGAGCTAGTCCAACTCCCACTGAAGTCAATTAAATCGTAGCTGGATCAGGGCCAAAATGAGTCAAATTCAATTATGCCTTAACTGTAAACATTTTAAAGCACATTACTGTAAGGTAGCTCAACACTTAAATTACATTAAAGCAAAAGCATTTATGAAATCCAGGTTGATTTGATTTGATTTGATTTGATTTTACAGCCCTATTCAAAGCCTTTTTTTTGTGGCTGTGACAGAAATGTCTTTGGCTGGTGTCTAATCCTCAGAGCACCTGTCTATTGTGAAGAGATGTCATAGCCATTGGTACTTGATGAATTTGTCCATCACGGATTGCATCAGAAGAGGCAGCAAAGATGACTGAGATTGTAGAAATCCCCCTGCTGTTTCCTCTAATTGTCAAGATTTAGAGAGCTTACTTGTGTAAGTATCATCTCATAAATTAAGGAAACTTTTACATGAGCTAATCCCAAAGCTGAAATGGTTATGGATATTCATCTGTTTCTCAGCTGCACAAAGTACAGAAATAATCTACATTATAAAATCATGGATTTATAAATAAATTAAAGTATGGAGGTGTTTTCACAAAATTCAGCAGATTATCTTTTAAATTGTGATTATCTTTTAAATTGTGAATCACATGCTTCCTTTACGACAATTTATGTATTTTTAATACATTCTGGATTGATTCTTTTAATTCTGCCCTCAGAATTTTCCTCCCTGTCCATTTTCTAGCAGACCCAGGGAGCAGCTCTGAGTTGCAGATGTAGGGTTTCCTGGCTTGCAGTTGTCTGACTGTCTCTGGAGGTCAGAGCTCCACATCCCAAGTGCCATCCCATCAAAACCTTGGGTTATGGCAAGCTGTGCAGACAGCAGGGAATGTCTGTTCACTGGGATCATTCCCATCTCAGGGTGAACTAAATTTGTCTCTGCACAAACTATCTCCTAGTCCATGCCAAGTGCTGAAAGTACTTCTGTGGGTGCAGGATCAGTCTGGCTTGGCTTCTGTCCTTGTAGCAGTTGTGCTAAAATGAAAGATAGGGCCTGATCCTGTTTTTAATGGGATGACATCGCTTTGGCTCTGTGAGAGGTTCTTTGTGGAGGATAGAGGTACTGGACACGTGTGGAAATGGAAAAGATGGATTTGACTGCATGCCCAGCTGGCATGGGAGTGCTGGGGTGTCTTATTGCTGTGTACCTGGCTCCATGGACTGGACTTTGGTCTGGAAAAGTCAGTTTGGCAAATAATTTCCTTTTCTTTTGCGCTGTCACAGTTTTTTAATTGTTTGGCCTTTCTGTTTTCCTTGTTTTCTTTTAATAGCAGGATCAATTAATAGCTTCCACGGTTACATTCTAGAGAGCTGGCAACTATGAAATAGAAATTTGGCCTTTGGAGAAGGGGAAAAATTATACCCATCCAGCAGCTTTCATAAGGAAAAAGGGACAGAACTGTGATAAACATTAGTACAGGACTTCTGTGGCACATAACCATGAAAAACTACTGTCCCTTTTCTTCCCTGTCACTGAGCAAAACCACTGCTATGAGAGCAATGAGACACTTTGATGGCAACTGCTGACTCTGTGGCCTTAATATGTTTGAAAAAGCTGATTTCTGTGATTCAGGCCTTATATCTTGTTTTCAATATTAGCATAATTAGTCATGATAAAACTTGTAAAAATGCATTAAAATCAGTTGGCAGCTTTTTAAAACCTGAGCACTGCTGTTCCCTCCTCACAGACACTGCTCAGAACAGCCTTGGTTCATCACCGAGCTCAGCTTTGGGGATGCCTTTGAAAAAGCATCAATAAAGAAACCCATCAATAAAAGTCTCACCTGCTGGTGGTTTTTAATTGTGAGCTTCCACCCACAAAATAAAACTGGTGCTTTCCTGTAGTAAATTACAGGATAAAAAATTCTTTTGGCAGTAAAGGATACTGAGAAGCCTTTCATTCATGACAGTGTCTTGATAGTGACTTTGGTTGAAGAAAACTTTTCCTTTAAAAGAAATACTTGGGGAAACTCCTGATAGTTCTACTTCTAGGAAGTAGAGCCAGTGCTGAATTTCTAAGTATCTTGGGTGTGATTTTGCCCTGTGCAGGGCTGGGAGTTGAACTTGATGATCCTCATGAGTCGCTTTTACCTCAAGATATTTTCTGATTTTAACTCCTTGCTGATGACTTGCTGGGATATATCCCTCTCTACTCTGAACCACTCATGCCTATGAAGCATTCACTGAGTATTTCTTATATATATGGAGTAAATTATAATGGAATTGCTGCCACCACCCATTGCTTCAATGTTAATTAACTGAAAAATCCACCCAGAAGAAATTTAGGTGTTCATTTCCAGTACCCGGTGTGTAGCTTTAGTGCAATTTAAAATGTGGTGGACTATTAATTTGTCTTTTCAAAGTGTTTGTTTTCCCCAAAGCAAATCATGGGTCATTTGCCTCCAGTAATTGATACCAACATTGAAAATACTTGTCCAGTTGATGACAAACTAAAGTGTTTGACAAATTACCAACTCTGGTTAACCTGGGGCCAGTTTACACCTCAGGAGAAAATTCAAATACACACCTCATCTAGTTTTTCTCCACAAGAATTTTCTTCATTCAGGTGTTTCACTTGTTACAACTATCAGTAAATAGTGGGGCTTAGGTATTTTTGCCTGCTGCATAGATGTCCAAACACTGCTTTTCTCAGTACCTCTTGATTTTCCTCCTGTCCCCACTTATTTTCTCCTTGAAGTCAATAGAAGTTTTGGGTGTGTTGAAAAAAAAAAGGAAATTGCATCAGACCGTAAATAAATGACCCTTTTCTGCTGAGTATTCATTTATCTGGCAGCTTGGGACACGCCATGTTGGGAGGCAGGATAACTGAGTGCAGTTGGGTTTTGCAGAGCCCAGGGAAGAGCTGAGAGCTTTGCAGGCAGCGCTTTGTGCTTGGGCCATCCCTCCTTGGCTTTGTCCTTGAATTCATATATGACATGGAGACAGCTGAATTCCTCATCCCTCCCATTTTTTAAAGAAAAACGGTGGTTCATTACACATTAGCATCAAGTGTTTTAAAATCCTGTGCTAAGAAATGCAAGAGAAGCCCAAAGTCATATGGTCAGTGGGGCCTGCATATGTTTAACTGTGTATGTGTAACTGTGCTCTTCATGGGAATTAAGTACAAGTAAAATCCTGGGTTTTTTTTCCCAGCAGAGGAAATTCTGTAGGAAGGGACTTCCCCACAAATCACTTTAAGATAGGTGTTAAGACAAAACCGTGTTTATTACTTTGCAAGAGTTTCAACTCCTTCATCACCATTTTTTATCCATCCTTTGTCTCTTGCTGGATTTTTATGCTCAGTCTGTACCCTGTAGGGTTCTTCAATTTGCTCTTTCGCTATCTTCCTTCCCTTATCTCCCCTTGAGCTCTTTGTTCCCTCAGCATTAAACTGCACCTGAGAATGTTCGAGTTCAAGTCGAACTTTTGAACCCACGATGTCAGGTTGGTTTGGAATTAGGCAAAACCTGTTTGCCCATCCCTCACTGCAAAAGGGTTAATCCTCTAAACTATTGAGAGACAAGGGCAGGGAATTGTGAAAGGAGCCCCTGTTTTATAAGCATTTGTATTGCCAGTGCTTGAATGCCCATAATAAGCAGGTTGTGCTGTGATTAATGACTGTGTTTTACATGCTGACGATGGATGATGTGTCTCATTGGAGAAACCATTTATTTTTATTCAGGCTCCTCACCCTAGCAGCACTGAAAATGAGATGTTAATGTTCTGGTGGGAGTGTGTTTCATTCTCAGTAATTTAATGAGAGATGACCCACAGAGAGGAGAAAATAATTTAAATTTGCCTTTTCCTTGCCTCCTTTTAATGTGTGCGAAGACAACTCGCAAAATTATTTTTTCATATGGGATTTTTTTTTCCTTTCAAGATTCTTACTTTGTTCCCTCCAAATTGGAAACAAGTAGGAATGTGTTGGCATTCTGAAACTTTATGCATTTGGAAGGTGCAAGCTATTCAAATGCCTTAAACTTTGTTTTCTTAATTTATTTTTAATAAAAGAATAGAATAATTTGAAATCTTTAGGTATTTGAGCCAATTTTTGTATCAGATTTTAAGTTTCTGATTTTGCTGCAGTTTAAATTGCACTTTCCCCTCCACTTTGTCATTTTGTATGTGTAAAGGATGTGGTGATAGGGTGTTTGTGGTGATTGGAATACACAGAGTAGACACAGAATTCACCTTTTTATTAACCAGCTATATATTTATATCCATATGGATTCAGCATTGCATCCATCTAATGTCAAGGCTTTAACTTCTGTAGAATGGCTTAAAGTAAGGAGGAGAAAGACTTTTAAAAGCACTTTTTGATTAATCGGAGAAAATCTCTTTCAAGACAGTGAAGTGGGATGCAGTGTCCAAGCAAATCTTTTGAAAGCTCTACTTAAACTGCAAGTCTTTGGATCTCCTTCCCGGCAGATCTCCTGGGATGGAAACAGGGACAGCTGTGTGCATGGCATCAATACTTGAACAGAGAGGAAAAGATGAGTGGGAGGTTTTAAAAAGAAGTTAAAATTGAAACGGTTTCTTCATATGTAGTTCACCAAACATGTATTAAAGGCTCTTTTGGGTCTCAGAATTTAGAAGCTCCCTCAGAACTATCACACCATTGCTGAGCAGAGCAAATCAATTCCCGTGATGGGTCAGCAGTGTTGGGTGTTTTCACCAGAGAGCAGTAAATGCCAATAATTGCCTAAATTCTCTGGACAGCTTAATAACATTCCAGGTGGGATACAGTCCCTGTTTCAGTGTTTAATGAAAATACTGTCAATATATGTGCATGTGGAAATGCCAAATCTAAGATGCATTTTATCCCAGCAGTGCCAAATCAGAGTCTGGTAGTGGTGAGATTTGGGAGATACATAAAATATTCCCTGCAGAATTATTTTGATCGCAGCATGTTAAAATTGGCCGGGATGGCTGATCCTGGGCAGAATTAACCAGTGTTTCTTGGGTGAGGAGAGCTTTTTAAAAATTGAGCTTTAAAAAGCTATTTTTGTTGGAAAAGCCACACGCTGCATCTGTGCCTGTTATTGGAGGAGTTCCCGCGGAAACATTGCTGCTTGCACAAGAATAGGACACATGCATTGCTTCAAAATTAACATATATATTAATGGCACATTAAGGAATTTCATAATCGTGTGACACAAAAGAGAGTTCTCAACACAGCGCTCATGCAATGTATTCATGGGCAATCTTGGCAGCGAGCTGGGACACAGCAACACCTCTGCCTCCCCTCCTGGCTGCTGTTGAGTCCTTTCCAGACCATATCACTTGTGTGGTTGGCGTTATCGCCCTTATTTTGCATGTGTGGAAAACAGAAGTCCAGTGGGATTCAGGGAGTTGGCTGAGACTGAAGATTAAGACAGTGCCAGGGATGGAAATACTGTGCCTGATGTCCTCTTTCCCCAAAATCTACACCTAAGTGAACAGAATTTTTGGTGCTTTTATGGGACAGAGTAAAGGAAGCCTGGAGCTTTTTCTTATGCTGGTAGGAATTATACACCCACCTACATGTAAAGGGAAGAAAGGGCTGTGTTGTTTTTTTGCCTATTTTATAACTGGCATTGGAATGAGATTGTGAAGCCCCAACATCCCTGTGGAACACAGCAAAACTGCATTTCCCAGTGACAGGGGCTGTAGGAAGCTCGGAGGAGAATCCATGAATGATGAAACCAGAGGTAGGTGATAACCAAAGCTTTGACTTCAAATCTTAGATTGAGGCAGGGTTTTCCATCTGGATCTCTATATTTCCTGCCTCAATCCCTAAATCAGAGCATTTCCAGGGGCATGTTTGTAGCTCTGGATTGGAGCTGTTTGCAAGAGTTGTCCTTCTAACATTTCTGCCCTTATGGGCATTAATTCACAATTAAGGCTGAATTTGAGCACTGTAGAATACCTAATTCCATCTATTATGATTAATTAGGGCCTTATCTCCACCCAAAGTCTAATCTAAATTTGTCTGGAGATGTGAAAACAGTGTTTCCTTGGCTGACTTCCATCAGAACAGAAAAAATTGCACAGACTAAAGTTGGACATGAGTGAGGGCTTGCATTTGGAGATCACTGAATCATGGAATTCCAGGATAGTTTGGGTTGGAATCTCACCCAGTTCCAGCCATGGGCAGGGACACTTTCCACTATCTCAGGTTGCTCCAAACCCCATCCAACCTGGCTTTGGACACTTCCAGGGATGGGGCAGCCACAGCTCCTCTGAGCAGGAGGAGGTCAGGACAGCTGGAGCTCACCAGCTGGAATCTCTGGCTAATCCTTCTGTCAGAGCTGTGGTATGGACAGCCTGGTATCTGGGAAAACTTTGTCATCACTTTGTAGGCACATACCTGGTTTCATGCCTCCAAAGTGCTTTGCAGGTCTGAGGCTGGCATTTTTCTTATGGAACTGCTTATTCTGGGTGCGTCCATTTGGGGATTGCTCATCCTTGAGACGTTTTTCAGCTTATTTTTTGAGATTAGATGGATTTCTGTTTAGAGTGAAACTTGCTTTGTGTTTCAGCTGAAAAACCCCCGTATGCCACTGACTGGGATGAACACACTGGGTCTTGGCTCCCATCAATCAATTTGCTGGGAGACTGGGGTATAACTGGTGGGAGCATCCACATCCCCATGTCCATATGGGACACCCATGGCTGCAGATAGAGGTGGAGATGGAGCCATGACTGATGGTTCTTGCAACATCTTCAGCTCATGACTGACTTTATGTAATACAGAGAGTCCTGAAGTCAAGGAAGCTGCTTCAGGAATGAAATTGCCAGGATTGATTTTTATGTTGTAGAATGGTTGACAGTGAGAAGTTTCTGTAACCTGGAAACCCAGCTGTGTACTTTCCCCCATCCAAAAAGTGAAAGCTTAGTTGTCCTCAGTTCATTCTCTTTAGGTTAAGATTGGATCTGTGAGGTGACATGGGTGTGCTGTTATTTGATGTGAAGAGGATAAAAATAGTCATGCCCTGTGCTTATGAAGCTGTGACGTAGTCAGCTTATTCAAAAAAAAAGATCAGGTTTGGAGGAAATCGTCTTCCAGGGTGCTCTAGGTTCTGTTACCAGGGTTTCAGCTTCCTGGAATAATGCTGGGATATCCATTATGCTCAGCTTTGTTCCCTATGCATGTCTCTCCTCCTTACCCCAGCCACCAGAGCTGGGTTAAGACCACTCATCTAATTGGCAACCACAAAGGACAGGCAGGCTGTGAACAAAACCTGCTCGTGTATCATTTGCATCCTTCTAAATTGCAGTTTGTGCAGCTGTTCAGCCAAATTGTCCACAGAGTTTATTTTTGTCCGTAGAGGAAAGAGAGATGGATTTTCTTTGTGTTAAGGCACATGCAAAATCAAAGAATGATATGTGCAGCTCAGAGAGATCAAGATCGCTGCTAAATGTGTCCTGACGGGGGCAAAATTATTAATAAAGCAACCCTTGAGATTATAAGCCACAGCTATAAGAGGCAGAGGCTTTGCCAAGATGTGACAGGTCCGTTTCAGGTTAACACTGGCACTTGCTGAAGTCCCCCTTTCATTTCAGTGGGGAGGAAGAGAGCAGGATGTCTGTGTATTTTAAACACTGATCCACTATTCTTCTGAGAGGGAAAAAGTGTTTTCCAAAAGATCCATCAGGGAAAATTTACAGTGTGGTGTTCAGAAACAATTGCACTCCCTTTCTTCCCATGTGTCACTCAGCAGCGTGTTTTAGAGCCTTGGGGCAGGAAGACGTCGTGATATTTATGGCCAGCTTTCTTCTGGAGCTCATACAAGGGTGGGCTTGAGAAACCTGAAGAGTGCTTTTGTTGCACAGCCAGTCAGCTGGCCAAGGCTGGTGTTTACTTATGGATGCTGTGATAATAATTAACAGAGCAGGAAGTGAGAGACTGATTTATGCATCCATGGCATTGTGTGTTTGAACTTGGCCAGAAACTGTGAAATTCTGAGAGAAGGCAGAATCATTTGTCAGATGTATAAGGATATAAGAATGCCCATAATGTGTTAGCCCGAGGTCCACATAGAGTCAAAGCTTGGGCAGGGGCCAGGGAGAGATGCTCAGGGAACAGAACAGAGCACAGGACAGGACTTACCCTTCTATCAAACTCCATCCTCTCAGCTAGGACAAGCTGTTTCTCCATCAAAGTTCAAATCTTGACCAGTGACACCATCTGGACAGAGGAATCGATTTAGCCTCTCCCAGTGTCCCATGATGTCTGGTCATGTCTGTCATGGTAAATTGTTGCAACTTTAGCTGAGACATCCTGAGAGTTCTGGCATCTCAGTGCTGTGTTCCCCCTCCACCCCCAATAACCAAGACCAGAAACTTCTGGTAAATCCACCCCTTAGAGTTGTTCCATTCTCTCATCCTTTGGCTGCTCCACATGTGAAGTCTGAGTTCAGTGGGTGATGAGCTCTAGTGCTAAGCCTTCTCCTCAGTGATAGAGGGAATTCTTGGCTGAAGTATTTAATATGACTCAGTTCAAAAGAGAGAGTTTCAAGTTGACGTTGGCTTAGTGGACCCAAAGTGTCCCTTGGTTGAGATCTGGGCAGGGAGCTGGCAGATTGTATCCCGGAACTTCCCTGAGTGTTCTTGTTTATGGAGATGTGCTGGTGTTTATTTCTCTGGGATTGACATATCCTGGGCTTAGAACTCTCTCCGAGTCCAAGCAATAAGGGTCTGGAGTGGAGGTTCACTTCCAAAACCTGCTTTCCCTTGGGAGCTGCTTGAAGTCACAATGGCCTTGGGCCCATGTATATAATATTAAGGCAGATCTGCTTGTGTTCAGAGCACGTCCTTTCCCCCTGAGTAGGATTTGAAGGATTTGTCAGCTAAAGATGAGGACAGACAGACAGAGGAATCCCTTTTGTGTAGTCTTAGACAATGAGCAGGACCTCTCTGAGCCATGCTCAGTTTGGCTGGAGGGGGCAGGTTTGAGTCAAGGGGGGCCCCCATCAAAAAGGCAGGTTGTCATTTAAGTACATGAAGCAGAATAATTCAAAGTACAGAAGTGGCATCTGTTTAAATTCATTCTCTGCTGATGAAGCCACAGTGCCATTACATTTGTCACAAAGGATTTCTTGACTGCTGGCCAAATAGATTCTTTAAATGCTTCTTTAAAACAAAATAAATCTTTATATATAAGCTTTCCTCTTCACTAAGGATCTGACAAGGTCCTGGCACAGTCCTCTGCTCGACTGACAGCCTGGAAGAAAGGCTGCTCTGTGCAGGGACAGCAGCCTTTAGCACCAGGTGGTGCTGGCTTGTGTCTTTCCAGCAGCTGGGAATAAACTCAGCGGCTGAGCATCGTTATCCCAGGATGTGCCAGTGATCACCCCAGGATAGCACAGCCAGGCCTTTCCACTCCAGCTTCAAGGTGCATTGCCATCTCCTCCCCCCTGTACGGCCCTGAGCAAAGCCAGTTTGTCAGAATGGTGCTCACTAGCCCTGCCAGAAGATCCCTGGTGCCATCCTTCAGGGATCTGGCGTCCCTGGGGACACTGCTGCTTTAGGTGAGTTTTGGACTGTGTTTTTAAGATGGATAATTGTACCACATTCAGCCCTGCCCAAGGCAAGGTGTTCCTCATCTGTGAGACAAGTCTTGTTCAGGAAGGCTCTCAGGCTTCTCAGCTGTTCAGGGCCAATTACTTACTGTGTGCAGGGCCCTAAACACACAAAAAAGCACAATATGCATATCAAATATCATTAATAAGTAAGGATTAATTATTTTTCTCTTGTTTTTTGTGGAGGCTTGCAGCATGCGTGCCTTGCACCTTTCAAACTTACTAATTGCTGTTATTATTGAGAAGTTACACAGCAGTGCATTGATAAATTGCTAATGGGGACAGACTTATAACAGAAAATCTGGATCCTACAGCTCCAAGAGCTGAGAAAATTTCCCCTGTGGCTTTGGAATTGGGCTGAACTCAGCCACAGCTCCAAGTGTCCCAGACCACAGGGAACAGAAGCTGAAGCTGTGTCCAGCTCCAGTCATCCCTGGGGAGTTGTGCTGGGATTTGCAGAGTGGGAGATGATTTGGGGAGGAGTATCTTTTAAGTCATCCTCCACCAAAATCAGTGGTTTTGTTTGCAACAGATTTAGCTGAAAACCTGTTCCACCCCAAAAAAGTGATTGAAGAGAAAAGGGACTGTTCTCTTAGGGAAGGTTAAACACGACTCCTGGACGAGCCCAGGTTTTCTCCCACCTGAAAATCTGAGCTCAAAAATTGTCATTTGATCAGATGCCAGTTTTTTCTCCCATTCCCACTTGCTCATACAGAAGTGTATGCTCCTGAAGACCTGGCTTTAAGTCAGAATGCCTAAAAAAAGAATCATTTTAGCTGTGCTAAAATTAGGTGCACTAATTTCCTTTTTTGATTTTGTCTTCTGTTTTCTTTCTGTGGGCACATGCAGGTGAAATCCTGGCTCCACTGAAGCTGATGGGCTAATGGGCATTTTGCCATGGACATCAGTTAGGTCTGGATTTTTCCACAATGAAGAGAAGCCATTTGCTACTCTTTTTACTGTGTTGCTGAGTTGCATTTAATGTTTGCAAGACTCATGGTCCTTGTCGGATTAATAGGGCTCATTGAGGTGGCAAAAGAATTTAGCATTAATGTACCTGCAGTCTTTGGTTGAGGAGCAGTTAAACTTTACTCCAAGGAACCTCACTGGTGCTATTTTAGAGTACCAGCAGTGTCTGTTCGTGTTCCAGCTCTGCACTTAAGATTTCAGGGTTGATTGCTCGGCTTTCCTGTAGCTTCCGTGATATGGTTCCTTTGGAAAATTTTTCTCTGTGCATTTGGGCTGAGTCTTGAGACTATTTTTGGAAGCTCTCAAAATGTCCCAGAAGTGCCCTTCACCTCTGCTCTTGTGCAGAGACTTTAGCTTTAGCTTAGCTACAGCTGATTTCCACATGTATCCAAAGAAAGAGATCAAGTAGAAAAAGAAGCCAAACCACAGACAATTCTCCTCTACTGAAACAGGGCTATCCCTATCACCGAGCTTTGAGTTGCTGGAGAAGAAGAATGTCAACAAAGACCATTTTCAAACACTCTCAGTTCCAGGATTCCCATTTAATATGTAATAGCCCCAGAAAAATCTGCTTATAGAGCTGAGCTATGGCACTTGTAAAGGCTCAGAGGATTATCTGCAGGTTTTCCAGCTCTTCCAATACTGAAAGAGATATAGGAAATGTAAAAGAGTATCTGAGGGTTGTCTTACAGAAAGACTGGAAAGGATGAGAAGAGAATCAATGCCTTAACTGGTTGATACAAAGGACTGCTGACAAATTACCTATCTCCACCTTTCTGCCCAAGCTTTGCTTGAGAGAGGTGCTAAAACCATCTAATTTCATACTTAGGTACCACCTCTAGGCTCAATTGCCTTGCTCAGGGACAGCTTAGGGAGACTTTGTTGCTGTGCTTGGACTTCCAGCTCTGAAAGACTGTCTGTGCCAGTGTGTTCCAAGGGCTGCTCCATGCAAATACGTGGGCTCACAGTTGGGAAGTGCCAAGCTGTCAGCACGGTGATCACAACCTCATTAGCCCACCTCTGTCCAGGCTATAACTGGCTCAGGAGCAGCCATCCCCTGGCATGGCTCTGCTGCTTCCCATTCTGGAGATAACAGAGGGATCTGTTCCCACCATGCTGCATAGCAGAAACATCATCCAGGTCATTTTTTAAACTTGGGATTCAAGTGTTCACGAAAGTGCTTGGTGGGCCAGGCACCTTGGAAAGGGCTGGATCAGTGAAGTCTGAGAGACCTGCAATTCCCCTCAACTCTCTCCTAAGCACTTTTTTCTGAGAGGATTTGAATTTTTCTGGTATATGCACAGCCTTTTGCTGTTCTTCCCTTTCCTTTTGCCTTTATGTCCGTATCAGGGTGCTTCATGGAGTACAGCATTGGTCTTAGGAAGAACCTGATGCCTTCTAATTGTTAGTAAGAAAGAATCTCCCTTGTCTGGGGAACTTCTCAGTGCCTAAGCCTGGTATAGATGGAGCAGAGAAGGTTTAAATCTAATGTCATCAAAAATAGATGAGATAAGGTCTAACCTGAGTGCAAGAATTGCTTTCCTGCCCTCAGTGGGGCTCCTAATGGATGAGAGGCACTGCAGGTCCGTGTGCCTGAGGAAACTCAGCAGAGAACTGAGCCCTTTTACAAAGGTCAGGTTTTGTCTCTGGTCAGCTTTTAGCAGGTCTGGCAACCATAAGGCAAAGTCCCACTCTGTCTGAGGGGACGTCATGTGTCCTGCAGCTCACACTGGGTACCTGGCAGTTGTCTTTAAGCATTTGGCTCCTGGGCCACATTGAGTTCCTGGATTGTACCAGGTCCTTGCTCAGCTCTGGACGCAGTGATAAAGTCTAGCTGAGATCCATGGAATTGGTATGGTTGGAAAATCTCTGCTTTTTGGGATCTTTGGTGGGGAAAGTTGATGTAATGCACTAAAGAAACTGTGTGTGGTTCAACTAATTCTCAACGTTTCCGTGCTTCTTTTGTTTTCCTTGCTTCACTAAGGGTTTGCTTATTCCTGTCAGGAGACTGCCTGCTCCTTCAGCAAAATCCAGTTCTTCCCTAAATGAACTCAACTCCTTCTTGGCTCCCTTTGTTTTGACACTCGGGAGATGAGAGATTTATAGACCTTCCTGAATCGTAAATTCATTTTCTATTATTATTTACCTTTTGCTGCAGCCCATTCTGAGTGAGATTCATTCTGCCTCCGAGCAGGGCTGAACTGCCAAGAGGAGCTGATCCATAAATCTTTCCTTCCTTTTTCTTTCTTGCTTTTCAAAACAACATTTGGAAACTGAGTTTGCCTGGGAGGAAAACTGTTCTTCCATTGCCGGCAGTCAAACTGTGCAACTAATTAGTGCTTTCCCTTTTCTCCTCCTTCTATTCTGTGTCTGCTGGTGTTGAAATTAAGCCAAGAAGAAGGGGGTAAATAAGGGGCAAATATTTGTTTCAAGTATTTATTTTTAATTATCGCTTCTGCAAGGTGATCTGGTACAGTGGTGGTGTGTCCACTGTGTCTTAGGTAGTGGTCAGAAGAAGTTTAAAAGAAGTTTATTAGAAACGTCCCAGAAGATGAGTGGAGATGGCTTCAGGTTGGTCTTCTTGATGTAACATCTTCCTGTTGTTGCTGCTGAAAAGAAAAACAAATGACAAAAAAAATCTTTGGATACATCAAACCATGATACATTTTTTGCACAAATATCTGACATATAATTAGGAAACAAGAGTCCAGGGTTCTCCTAGACCTGTGTGGCTTGAGTAGGCCAATTCATGCCGGGGTGATGTGAGCAGTGGTTTCTGCAGATCTGTTATTCACTGTACAGTGGCTGCCAACACAGATTTAACTAGCAAAGCAAAATGTTTTCAGATCATAGAAAATGCTCTGCAATTCCAATGTCTTTTTTATTTTTAGCCCTTGGTTAGTTTTGGCAAGAGTGGCCAGATGTTTGCTTTGTGGGTGGACAGAAATAAGAGCTTTCTTGCTGCTTGAAACTGAGATTATTCAAATCCTTAAAAAAGAACAACAGGAAAAAATCTGTTGTTTATGCAGCCCTCCTTCAGTTGTGCATGGTATGAGGTAAGGGATTATACTTATTCTTCCCAAGTATTTGAGAAATACTCAGCAGCAGAGCGAGCCTGAGAATACCCTAGGCTTTGGAGTGATTAAGATTATTCTAGTAGATAAAACTGGGACTTTTCTGTAGAAAACCATATAGTAAGAGACCATTGTCTTTGTGAAGAGCAGTGAGACCTCCTGAGTCCTAAACCTCTAGTGGTTTCACCACTGGAATGTGGGACCTCTTGACAGTTTTAGATGGAAATAGTAAAATACTTTTGATGTGTTTCTAGAGTAGCAAATTCCTCACTTTCTGGTTTATGTGGGCAGCTTTTGTGTTTTCATGTACAAAAGAGCACTGGGTCAAAAAAGGTGCTCACACAACAGTGCAGGTGAGAACATGTTCAGTGGAACCATTGTGAAAGGCAGGTATGGAAAGAAAGAGCTCTTCACTCCCATTCATCCCAGTTCGGGAGACAGAGCCTGTCACAACACTGCTGAGCAGACAAGAGCTGCTTGCCAGCATTTAATTTGTTGAAGGTTAGGAAATTATTCTATTCTCACAAATGTGGAGTTTAGATCTCACCTCAGATTTTGTGGTGTTTGGAAGGCAAGGTTTTATCAGGGTGAGAACTGTATGGATGGTTTAAGGGGAGTCATGTTAACAGTGTACATAGAGTCTGTGGACTGGCTTAGCTTCAGCTGCTTTGAACTTTGAGATAACTAGATCCAGAGCAGGACACTGAACTTGGGCTTTTTTCTCTGGGAACTAAAAGCTGGCTCATGCAATGTAGAGGTCAGTTATTTCTGAGTATTTGCTCTACTTGCAGAGGGCTGCTGAAGCATTGCTCCCTTTCTGACCTGTATCTTTCTCCCCAAAAATATCTGCAGCCTTGACCCCCATGTCTTTTCTAGATGCCATGCTTATTCCTTACTCCATGCCACAACCATCCTGTGTCCTCACCAGGCTGAGGGCACAAAGCTGAGCAGTCTTATATATGCTGGGCTGATCATGATGCTTTCATTTTTTATGATGGTTTCTAAAAGCACTGTCATAACTGTTGGTATCAAACCATAAGCAAAGGTTACTCTTAGAAGCACAAATGGTAAACAAATACATGAAACTTAGTGTCAATAGACTCACAAATCTGTTCAGCATCTGGAACTCGAATCAGCTTGGCAATTGTGTACCATGACTTGCACAGAAGCAGCACCACAGTTTCAGAAGGGCCGTAAATAAATTTGTGTCCTGACGCGGGCACCAAAAATAAGCATGTGCTGAGCTTTTCTAACTGTTTGGCCAGGGCACAGCTGTTGGCTGCTGAGCATTTTTGGAAAACGTATCCCCTCATTCAGGTGCTCGGCACTTGAAAACCCGGACCGAAACAACTCTGGTGTCATCTGCTTCTCTAATAACCACTGTTGTACTCTGCAAAAATAGCCAAGGCCTTGCTGCTGATCTTGAAAAGCAGTTCCTTTAATCCTAATCTTGCCTGACTATTAGAAAAATAACCTGAAGAGACTTTTCTCTGTTTGATGAAGGCAGATCTTAAACTCTGGGATGATTGTAACCATCCTCCCTTCCCTTCAAGCACTCCCACGTGCTGCTGCCATGCCATACAGGAAAGCAAATATCCCTGGTTGCTCTGATATCAAATAACTTTGCTGACCTCCCTTGAAGAGAGTTCCTTGTAAAAATCCTTTCATCCAGAGGTGTAAGTCACTAGTAGTCTTACAGGGGTTTCTGAGCTCTGATGTTTTGTTATTCATGAGTAATTTTGTCATTTATGAATTTTATTTATTTATTTTTGTACCTCCATGTATTTCTCTGCTGGAAATATATGGAGGTACAAAAGTATTGATTAATCAGTGATCTGATGCCAAAAGGTGCCCATGAGCGAGGACAGGAATGGGCTATGGGGTAAGGTTTGGAGGATGAACCTGTAGAGGAGCAGGAGCTCTGTGATGGGCAGGGTTGAACCAGGACCCCATAGCAGTGGGATAAGGTGATGTAATAAGACTAGACCCACTCCTTTCCTGGAGCAAGCTTAAGCCTAAGTCTTCTTATCCAGAACAGGATAGAACTGGGATCCAAGAAGCCTCTTGGAGCCTGAGTGACCAAGAGCAGTTGTGTACTGAAGCTAAGTCCCAGGACTGCTGTAAATGAAGACATCAACACATGATGTCCTCTTGAATCTCGTGGCACACCCAGGAACACCTCTCATGGTGGAGGTGGCCTCAATGTTCCTGCATAGGACTCTGGAAATGGAGAGATCCTTCAAGGAGGCAAGAGGGGATGATTTTTGGGCAAATTTGGCTGAAAGAGAAGAAATCATCTATTCTATGGGTGGGTCAGCAAGTTTTTGTTGTCCCCCAGTATCAGAAATGAACAGTGGTGGGTTGACAAGGAGGACATAGGACATAGGGAGCAGCATCTGCTTTACCTTCTGTGTAGCTGAGTGGTGTCAGAGGGTGCACAGATTTAGCGTGTAAAGCAAAGGAGTGTGCAAGGCAAAGGACAGTGATGTAAAGCAAAGGACTGCACACTCTGTCCTAATTTATCATCTTTGAACAGTCACTGAAGTTGTAAATCAAGGCAGAATTTCCACCAGGTTACTCAGTGGTGCTGTAGATCAGCACAGTCTTCAGCTGGAAAAAATCCCCAGAAAGAAAAGCTTGAGACAAGCTAAAGGTTGGCTTGGCAATTCTGATCTCATCTCTCAAGTGCTTCCTTGGTGGTTTCAGTGGAAAGCTTTACATTTAATGGAAACATTTTGATTTTTAGTGTTGCAGAGGTGTGGAGGAGACAGCAAGACTGAAGCCCCAGTCTGCCTAAACCCCAGTCTGTAGTCACTGCTATCCTTATATCCCAGTCTGTTGGGATTTAGGGTTTTGACAATAGTTTCCCAAGCTTGCTTTGTAAATGGCTGAATTTTGCCCAACTTGCTGTGGTTGAGGAGAGAAGAAATGATCAACAACCCAGGATGTTCTTTGATGTACCCAGCTCACCTAGGACCTGGCTCCTGTGATCACAGCCCTACGCCTGGGAGAAGGCTGAGGAATACAGGTCATCAGCAGGCCAGGTTGGCAGCTCCTTTCTTCCACTGTGTGAAGTTACTTGCCCCAACACACTCATTGAGGTCTAGAGATCATTATTTTCATTAGTGGTGATTCATGTTGAGGGTTTCACAATCAGGCCTGCTGGTGTAATATGTTCCTTTCCACAGTCTCATTTATCTAAAGATCTCCAAATACTTTGTGTACATTAAGTTTTAATCCATGTTTTACCACCAGTGATGTAGGTGAGGAGGATTGTTTTAAATTAGGTAAAATGAGGTACGGAGCAAGAAATTGACTTGCCCAAGACTCTGCAGGTTGTATATCTTACAGTGAGTTTACATTTGCCATATGTAGCTCAATTTCCTTGCCCAAACTTTAAAGGAACATTTGATTTCCTGGGGCTAAGGCTGAGCAGGAATTTGCTATAGCTGTAAATAAGAAGGCCTGATGTGGATCAGAACTTCCTCTAGTGTTTGGGAATGTTTGGATTTGTCATCCCAGAACAGCCCTGACCTGAAAAGATTGGAGCAGAACTGGTTTGTTTTTAGGGCTGGTATCAACTGGTTGGTGTAAGATGCAGAGTTCAGTCCGTGAAGAACTCTTGGGATCTATTCATCCTCATCTTTCTCCATGGTCAGTGGGATCAGTGTGGGCAATGGAGGATGAGAGTGGTTCTGATGCAGTTGCCTGTTAGAGGATGGAATAACTTGTGAACTGGACTCTGTTGTCTGTTACCTGCAAGGGGAGGTGACTGTCTCAAGTGAACCCTGTCCCAGTTTCCCCAGGGAGACAAAGTTGGGAACAGAATGGGGATATATTTCATCTTTTGCTTTGAGTTTAATCTCTTGTGGTAGTTAGACAGATGATTTCAATGCTTATAATAGCTCTTAAAAAAGGAGTGGAAAGGCAATCCTTCCTTTCCCTGTCCTAGGGTTAGGGTTAGGGTTAAGGTTAGGGTTCCCCAGCCCAAGAAAAGCTGTGTAATTTGGGAGAAGGAACAGGTCCAAAGAGGGGAATATTCTTGTTTGTGGTCCTTTAACAAGCAATTGGCATTGCCAGGAAAGCTCCTCCTGTCTCCCTCTTCTCCCCAGCGCTCCCATTACTCAAACACGTCAGCATTGAACTGACCTTCATCCACCTGTGCTTCCTTCCTGCCAGGCTCCCCCTCTCTGCGGGCATATCCTCTCATCTCTGTCATCGCCCGGCAGCCGCCCGTGCTCCCCCAGCTGCTCCCAGCCGCCAGTAGCTCCTGTGTGCCTCCAGGCCAGCCCTGCGTGGGGGCTGCAGGCTCGGAGCTTTCCCCCAGCGAGGCCCAGGGCAGCAGCGAGTCGGAGGCAGAGCAGCCCCCACCGCGCTCGAAGAAGCCGCGCCGGAGTAGGACCATCTTCACCGAGATCCAGCTCATGGGCCTGGAGAAGAAATTCCAGAAGCAGAAGTACCTCTCCACCCCTGACAGGTAGGTCAGTTGGTCACACCAGGAATAGGGATGAGCAAAAGGGATGCTCCAGCCCTGCTCAGCTGTTCCACACTGAGCATTCCCTGGCTGGGGGGTGCTGCCTCTAGCTCCACTGAGTTGCTTCTGCCATTGGCGGCAGCCACGGACACATGACCTGATTCAAATTCAAGGCTACTTTTCCTGGGATCAAAGGTGACATGAATCAATCACATCAGTGGAAATGACATACATGATACACATGCTAGGGAGCAGGTCTCCAGGCTCAGAGATCTCTTCAGAGAAGAAGGATGTCTGTGTTTCCCACTCCTGCTGCACACTTGAAAAAGATGGAGCCTGTCTCCCCCTGGGATCTGCTGGTTCATGGCTGTGTGTTCATGGTATCTTCAGCTGCTCCTGAGCTGGCTTTCATCCAGCACCTTGGGCAGCAATTCAGTGGTAAGGTGGTGGCCTGTCCATAAGCTTGGAAGACAGAGCCTAGGCTTGAAAGCTGCCTTGCAAAGGCACAGGCAAGTTCTTAGGCACTACTTGGTACCACATGGGCATACTATACTAAGAGAGATTTTAGCTTTTTTAAGGGCTTTGCATCCTACTCTGCAAATTTAAATTATAGAAAAATTACCCATCCAATTCTTAGGAAGTTTGTAAACTTGGAGAAAGTTTGAAAGGTATCAGTCCCTGCACTCCACAGAGGCCAGTGTCCCAATATCTAAATTTATTTTGAAGATGGCATTTTCTGCTCCTGCTGCCTGTCACCAAATTGCCGCAAGACCAAAATTCCTGGCTGTCACCAACTTGCCTCATGGAGTTTCAGAGTTCCTGCTGTGCCTGCACTGACTCCTCAGAGCTTCATATAACCAGATGGTTGACACTTTGCTGAAGCACTCAAGGCTGGTAATTAATAAACTCATATGGCTGTTCCCTGGTTTCACTGAGGCCGATGAGCAATTCCTGCCCATGTACCACTTCCCCTGCGTTTGTTTCCTTGGGTTTCCAGGCAGTGCTGGTTGCCCTGAGGTATGTGGCAAGAGATGGCAGCTGGTTGCAGGTAATCCAGGTGGTACCAGACATGTACATTAAGGCCCAAAGGGTTGGCTAAGCTGAGCTTCTCTCAGTCAACTCGTGGCTGGAAATGTGGCAAAGCAGTGGATTGTGGTCTGTGTTCACTTCTGCAGCTTTTGGCCTGGATAGGATATTGTAGCCCTGGAAGGGCACCTGAAACCCCTGGTTTATTCACAGTGAGGGAGGGCAGTACGTCAGGGTAATGACTCTGACATGTTCTACTCTTAACAGTAATGGTGTCTTAGATCAGTGGCTTCAGGTGTGATGAAGTGGCACAACAAGCCTGGAGGTCCACAGTGAATCCAGAGTGGGGCAGAAGTTTGAATCCTTGAGTGTGAGGTGGAGTGCAGAGGCTGGTGTGGGGTATGTGGGTGTTTACAAATGTAAATCTGGTTGCCCAAGGAGCTCAGCTGTAACAAAGGTTTTATTATGAAAAACTTAGCCTTGACAAATGTGTTCCCCCCTCCAAAGGCAAGGAGATATTTGTCAAAAAGTCACAGAATGCAGAAAACTGTGGAATGTGGCTCTGAGTTGGAGCTGTCCCACCTGCAGGACTTGCACGACTTCGAGGGGCACTTTCTTGGCACGGCTGAGAATTTCCAACTCCATCCCTTGTGCAACTCCATTACAAAACTGCCAGATGCATGGTGCTATCACCTGTGGGGAAGGATCAGGAGCTACTCTGAGCCGCATTTGCTTCATATCCTGGGCTTTAATATAGAACTAATGAATGGGTTCACATGAACTTGCATGGGTTGGAGATTTGTGGAGGATGAATCAGGATTATGGGCTGTCTGTCACATATACCTTGCAGCTAAACATACAAAGAATAAATTCACTTAGAAGCCTAAATTGCCTAAATAGCAGAATGTGTATGAAAGTAATAATTAATCATAGATGTACTACTACTCTATGAGAAATGGGCAAGTACCATGATCCGTATTCTAAAGGCAGAGAAGGAGAAATATGATACAAAGAATAGTTGATGCAGGGTCTCTGTTCCTACATGTTTGTTTCAGACACCAGTGACCTGTTTTTCATGGATGTGATGTACCAGTATCTCCTAATTCATAACATGGAGCCTCAGCAGTTGGAGTGCAGCAGGTTCGTGTCTCAAGGAGGGCAGACAAACCCTGCCACTTCTAGAAAAGAGAGCTTGCAAACACCTGTATCTTCCAAAGGAGCATCTATCTTTGCATCCTAAATGCATGGGTTTTACCACTTTTGTGTGACTATTCTTGAGAGACACACTGCTGAATGCTCTAACAGTGTTAGACTGCCTAGACCTGGCACCTGAGCTCCTCTTGGCTTCTGTAAACTCATTTTATTGTCTGGTTTGTCTCCCAGGCTCGACTTGGCCCAGTCCTTGGGGCTGACTCAGCTCCAGGTGAAGACGTGGTACCAGAACCGTAGGATGAAGTGGAAGAAAATGGTGAGTGGGTCCTTGTCATTTCTCCATGACTAAAAAACTAATTGCAAAGAACAGATTTGGAAGCTGAACATAGTGGAGTCACTTGTGTCTATTTATATCAAATTTTGTTTTATTCCTGATCATTTTTCACAGAGATGGTCTCTTTTTTAAAGTGTTCCTACTGCAGCACATGTGGTGGGCTAGAGGGGACCAAATGCAGTAAGAGGTGAACAAAGCAAAGGGATGAAAGAAATGAGAATAGAACTGAGGGAAGAACCAAAATATCTCCTTCTGCATTTTTGGCATTCATAAGATCTCAGTGCTTCTAGGATTGGTTTTGTGCATAGATAGAAAAGACTGTGTTGCTCTATGGACATAGAGCAGTTTTGAGAGCTGATATCATTAATTTTTGCTTCTCATATCTTCCTTTCACCTTTCACTTATTCTCATCTTCATGGTCCTTTTCCAGTTAAAATGCTTTTTTAGAAATAATAATATATTATTTCTATTATGCTGGTGGCAATATGATGCTGTGACATTCTCTAGTGGAAGTGTCCATGTTTTCTGATTTGGAGAGGAGATGTAGTTCTAGGCTGTTGCTTTGGATATATGTGGCACCTGCAGAAGTTAGAATCACTTCTAAAAAATTTGACATTAGTTTGGATATAGATCCTAGGCTGGAGTGTTTTGTTGCTGCAGGAATGGTGTGAAGAGAGAGGGAATTAGACATAGGAACAGGATGTCTGAGACCAGCAGAGTTCAGAATCCTGACCATTCATCTCTTTGCTCCAGGTGTTGAAGGGTGGACAGGAAGCTCCAACGAAGCCCAAAGGCCGTCCGAAGAAAAACTCCATTCCCACCTCGGAGGAGATTGAAGCAGAGGAAAAAATTAACAGCCAGGCTCAGAGTCAGGTGCGGGAGGGATCTCAGTCCTCTGAGGAGCCAAAACTAACAGAGGAGAACCCAGAAGAAATCCTACTGGAGACAGGGAAGCCTCCAGAACATATGCCAGAGCCTTCGTCAGAGGAGACTACACCATTAAGTTAAAAGGGAGAGAAAGGAGGGGAAAAGAAGAGCAAAAAAAAAAGATGAAAGAGAAAAATCAAAACCAAATATATATATGTATATATATATTTAAATATGTATGTAATGGTGTGTGTGTACATATATATATAAATATATATATATATATATGTATATGTATGTATGTATGTAGACCTTGTGTATAAGTCTAAAGATTGGCCACTTTGTGCCTTTGGGAATCAGCCATCACGGGCCAGGTGGAACAAAGATGTCCCATGGGAGTGGTGCCAACCTGTTCCTCTGGCAGGTGCCTGAGCCTTTGTGCGGAGAGGACCAGGGCCAGGACATGTTTCCAGGGAAAACCATGCCTAGAACCCCCAGACAGCTCCTTGAGAAGCGCAGGGCTCTCCCAGGCAGTGGGAGGCAGGTGTGTGGCTGTGTCAGAGGGTCACTGTGTTCCCTTGGCTTTAGTCTTGCCTTGTGTGGTGCCAGTGGACAAAGAGCTTGGCCTGGGCTCAGATCAGGGATAGCTGAGGGATGGGAGCTCGGACAGCACCATTTCCTCATGTAACCAGCACTTAATTCTGTTAGGGATGGGCCCAACTTAAACAGTTTTAGGAACAGTTCAGACCCCCAGGTTTGCTTTGGCTCAGTTAAGATCAAAGCTTCCGAAGGGAGATCCATACCTGGGTCAGCTCCGATTGCCTCTCCTCGGGTGGTTTGGGTGCTGTGTCTGAATTTACAGTGATGTGGGATAAAACTTGGAATGAGACGAGCATTTGGATATAAGTCTGCTCCAAAAGCTTTGGGGTGCTTGGATCTGGGACTTTTGCTTTGGGCCCACTTCTAGTTTTTGTAGGGATTTTCTAAATGAACTGTTAAATGTTTTCTGGGTTTGGGGAAAATGATGGATTTCCAAAGTTGCTGCAGGAAGTTGGCATTTGTTTAAAATGTGTGCCAAGAAAAGATGTGCATCATGTTCATAGAGTCTTGTTAAGGGTGCATTTTGCCCAAAGGCTGCAAGAGATGTATTAAGATAACCTTTATTTTTTAATTAAAAATAAAACATATAAATCAAACAGTTGTTGCTATTGTTTCTCTTCCAGAGATACTCATTTCAGAACATCAGACAGGGGCTTTTCTGGAATAGGTTTTTCTATTCCAACAAAATCTGGAGGAAATGGATATCATCAGATTTTCCTTAACATCACTGCACAACAAGCCCTGTGTAAACTATTTGTAGCACTTGCTAAGGGAGGTGAGGGTGTTGTAAATGCCACCTTGTCACTGGGTGAATGTGTCAGAACAAGGGCACTATTTCCTGTCACCTTCTCCAGTTATGGACACACATTTAGTAGCTCTCTGTGGCCCTGTGAAGATGATTTCTGAGTATCCCTTCTTTGGGATGGCAAGGATTCACACACAGATCTCAAATGACTTATCTGAACAGTGTTGAGTGGGGAAAAAGGAATTCTTTTCCCCCCAGTTTCTTGCTCAGTGGTGTTTGGAAGTGTCTGATTCCAGCTCTGCATTAGCTCTGTGTTGCATTAACATAACATTAACATAAAATAGGTATTTGGTAAAGGATTTGTGCACTTTATTTTCATGGTTGAGTGTCCCAGCTTGGCAAGACTTTTCCATGGCTGCCATGTGTCAAACCCTTCCTGTTGGTTTGTTCTCCATCCAGTCAGTGACTGAAGATGTGCTTTAAAACTTGAAAATGGCTTTCAGAAAGGTAAAAATAAATATCATATAAGCAACAGTGATGTTTGTGGGACATCTTGTTCTAGAACAGTACTAATGTTGTAAAATGTGGGTAACTCCTTGAACAAATGAATCTGTGAGGACTGATTTTTGAAATGGCCTAATAGAGAAATACTTTCCAGGTAATCCTCTCTGTGCTACTCACTGTGTGTATTTACAGTGTGTGAGACAGAGATTCCAGTTTCATGTGGTGAAATTCCAGCTTTAGCCAAGCCAGGGTGGGACATGCTCTACTCCCTGTGTGTCCAGTACACAACAATCAAGTTGGAAAAGGCAACCCCTGGTTTAAGCGCATCTTCCTAAACCTAAACCGAATTTACCAGAGCTGGGCAACACTCATTTGCAAGGAGCTTAGAAAATACCTGGTATTTGTTACCTTTTAGCTCCTTTTTTTCTGTGTCACAGTGAACTAGAAATGGGATGAAACATTTCCATTTTGCCTGTTCTGTTGCAAACACAGGCTGTGAACTGCAAAGTGTTTCTTCTGCCGTTAAATGCAGAAATTTAGGGTCCCTAAATCAAAACCCTAAATCAAAATTTACTTATCCTTGAACATTTTTCTTTCACAGAGCCCTGACATGCTCATGACAGCCCCAGTGAGAGGCAAAGGTGGCAAGGCAGGATTTTGCTGTTTGTCAGGAACTATGATACAATATCTGAGTTGTTGCACATTCTTTATCTGTGGATATCTTTTTTTCCCCCTCTTCTTTCCAGAATTGTGCTGTAGTTCAACCGTATCTATTGGACTAGAAATAACATTTAATTTAAAAAGGCCTATGGAGGGGGAGCCTGTTTATACAGGAATTAGATTACATGGTCTATGAAATCTGTAATCAGCCTCTAATGTTCTTGGATAGTGGCATCAGCACTCTTATCTCCACAGAAAATGTTTCCACAAGTCTCAAATGCCACAGTACTCAGGGAGAGTGAAGAGAGCAATTGAGTGGAAATCATTTGTTCTAATAATGAGTTTCACCATCAAGTTGCAAAAAAACTCTGCGAGAGTTTCTACTCCATTGATTTGTAAGCCTGAATAGCTGATTAAATCAAATCTTGTGTGCAGATGATTCTAGAAACAAAAAGCTGAGTGTCAGGGAAGGCATCAAAGATATTTCAACTTGTGTGAGTCAAAGTGAAATATTTTGTAATTAAGCTGTTCTCTTCCTGGCCACATTGAACAGGGCTTGGAGCAACCAGGATAGTGGAAGGTGTCTCTGCTTATTGCAGGGGGTGGGACTGGTGGAGATCTAGGGCCCCTTCCAACCCAAACCATCCTGGGACTTTTTTAACTAAAAAAAAAAAACGATCAGAGATGTACTGTAAACACAGCATATTGGAAACTTTAACGAATATTTTCTTCAACCAAAAGGTTTTTCATAAAATGGATAATGCAGATGCATTTGCTGGGGTTTTTTGCAGTCGGTACCCCGTGGATTTGTTCAATTTGAAGAATTCTGATAGATTTACATAACAGGGTGGGGAAATAAATGTAGAAATAGGAAAAAAATATCACTTTCTTGCCTTGAGATTGGAAGCAGTGTGTGGTGTTTCTTTGCTGTCCAATGAAACTGATAAACATGAGAATACAAAATTTACGAAATTTTTAATGATACATTTCTAAGTCCCAAGGAAAGCAAAGCTGGCCATTTTTCAACAAAGGGTAAAGTAAGTTTTACAAAATGGCATTTCCCATTTCCCAGATGAAAATAATTATTTCTGACTCAACTCCACTTTACAGTGGGAACAGTTCCAGTGATTTTTAAAAATTTTTTTCCCTTGTTAATCCCATTCTAATCATTTATGAGTCAGTCTGGGTAAAAATGCAATTCTCTTGCTGTCTAGACTAGTTTTTAATGAGTCCACAAGACACTTAAGATGTTTTTGTTCCTCTTTTGGCTGAGGAGCAATCTTAACATCTTATTTTTCAATGTGATTAGTTAAGTGCAGAATTAGCTCTCTAAACACTCTCTGCTGTTGCTCACACTGAATGACTTTCACTGATAATCCCTTGAGTGACCATGGAAAACACATCCAGAATGTGTTTGGATGGAGGAAAAACAGCATGGAAGAAATGGGGAAACCCATTTACATCTGCAACTGGAGTAAAATTACAAATTCTAGTAGAGCTAAACTTAGGGATCCCAGCTGCGGTTGGGAGGCAAGTGCTCCTTTTTCTCTTGCTTTAAGGTTTTTCTACTTTGGGCTTATTTTTGGTCTGGTCACTGAAATGTGAAGAATTGAGTGACTCTTCCACTGGCTTTTGGGCTGAGCTGAGTTGGATTTGAAGGCTGGGCTGGGATTTAGCCCTTAACAGGGGCTGTGGACTGAAAGATGTGTTTGCCTTGTGCTCCTAAGACACAGGAAAAACAGCACAAGTCTGATTTTAGGCACCTGATGAGAAACACCTGAGCTACTCCCTGAGGGAATCTGCACAGTCTCATCTTCACCCCCAGCAACAGCCAAGGGTTGCCTGGGGGCCTTTTGGCCAGCCCTGGAGACGGTTTCATTCCGTTAAAAGCCTCCTGACTGTTCTGCCTCTCAGAATCTGCTATCCCAGGACTGCTGGTTGCTCATCCCAGAAATCTGACTGGAGACAAGAGCCCTTGGGATTGAGCGCTGATCATATTCAGGGGTATTTGGCTTCCAGTCCTGACAGAAAGGAACAAGCCCCGATGTCAAAATCCCAACTCCCCTACAGGGATGGGAAGAGCTCATATCCGGAGTTCTGGCTGGGACCCACCTTTTATTGTATCCTCTCTTGAGATAATTTTACAAAGCACTGAGCTCATCCTGCAGGATGGTTCCCCCAGGTCCCAGCAAGGATGAATAAGGAAGGAAAAAAGTTTTAATTCATTTAACTTCAGGCTAGTACAAAGAAATTTGGTGTTTGAGATGGTTTTCAGTTTTCTCCATCTCAATCATCTTTCCTCAGCAGCAAAATGGAAAAGGACAGTACACAAGAATGGACTGAAAAAACGAGGAGAGAACAAGTAGTTGAAAGAAAAAGCAAAGGGAAAGAGCTTAACTGCATCAACCTACACAAAGAATAAAAGCTAGGAAAAAAATAATCATGGTGAAAAGTCAACTTCTTTTTTTTTTTTTGGACAGATGAAGCAACAGTTCTGTAAAGAGATATTTTTCTGTGGTTTAGCTATATGTGCATGGATGCTGAATGACAGGTTTTTTGTGTTTCCTTTTATGTTCTGTAAGTTAAAATATAGCTGGATAAAGAACAGTTCTTGGATTAGATTTAAGCCACGATACAGGATTTGGGCCCAAATCTCAACAAAGGCAGAGGTCTGGTGAAGTCTAGATCCTGTAGAATCTTCGATGTTGGGCATGAATATCCTGTAAGAACCTCACTCCTCTTTCTTCTCAAGGTCTGCTAGTGCCAGGATTTATCAGGTTTTATTGTAAACCGACGAATAGGTGGTTCAGGGGCATCAATCTTTGGAGCAGAGTAGCTTTCCATTATTGTATTGTAGCTGCAATTTAAATCTCTTAAATTAGTGCTATTTGGGTTAAATTACTACCTAAAAACTGGCAAGAAAAAAAACCCCAACTTGTCCCTTGTCTTGTGTCTAGGAATCCACAACTGGATACAAGTTTTAGACCCTGAAGTCGTGGAGTTAAAGTCCATGAGGGTGATTTTCAATACAGGGATTTGAACCCTAAAATCCAAATCTATTTTTCCCTGAAAGAAATAGATTGTCTGGTTGTTGTTTTTGTTTAAACCAGACACCCTGTGGTTTCTAGGCTTTCCCCACTAATTCCAGTCCTTTCCTGTATTATAAACCTCCTTGAGTGTAGTGTCCCAGTGCAGTACAATTATAGTCACTGCTCGAAAGGAAGCCTCTGGATCTGCTGGGATCCATGGGTAAAATGATCCTCTCCCAAAGGAAGAAGTGTGGACAGCTGCCAATGGACAGGGAGCCTCTCCAGGCTGCTCTGGCTGGTCCCTTCACTATTGGAAACACTGGAGCTCCTGTTTTGTCAAACAGTTGAGAGTAATAGAAAGTGTTACTCACTAGGAGAAGTTCCTGAAATCATAGACAGCCTGCCTTCCTGCATCCAGGTGGGAGTAGAGACTTTCCCTCCAGAGATTACTAAGGAACAAATTTATCAAGGTAAAATTTCAAGAGCCAAAATTTCCTGGGGAAGAAGGTGGCGGAGGCTGCTGAGCACTAACAAAAGCAGAGGAAGTGATGGTACCCCTTGGGCAAATGCTTCTAATATTTGCATAAACTAAAGGAACCAAACCCTTGTAGAGAAAACAACAGTGAAATATTTCAGGCCGTCTATGCTTCCCACATGGACCATTAAATGCCCTTCCTAAGCGGGAGCCAGCCTTGTCAGGTGGAGAAGGTTCCAATTTCCTGGACACTATAGACTTCACCCTTCTCACCACACCCAAATCCAGCTCTCACTTAAGCTGGAGTAAAACCTTCATTAGTTATATCAGAGCTGCAATACCCAATTCTGATGCTGATCCTTGCAGACCACAATGAGTTCAGGCAGGTTTGGTGAGGACAAAGAATACCAGGGACCCTGAAGCCCTGAAAGGTTACGGAATCTGTCACAGAAAGGGAATTAAGTTAAAGCAGGTCTGAGAACTGTCTGAAATCAGTCAGGTCCTGCTGTTTATGCAAGGAGCTCACTGTGAGAAAGCTTTCAGCAGCATCCCTTCCTGTCCCAGCATCACCTTGTAATTACAGTAGTATTCTTACTTACACTTACTCTTATAAAAGTAATGGGAAAAAAGAGGAGTAAACTGTCATGAAAACAGCAGGGCTCCATCCTTGAGGCTGCTGGGTACAAACTCTGCAGATTTTTGAGGCTTTTAAGAACCAACATGGGGGAGGTATTTGTAAAGCTAGGTCACACAGCTCCCTGTGGCACTTTCCTGGTGCCTCTAGAAAATTCACATTATCCTATAGGTCTGGTAGCTCAATGAGGAGCAAACAAGCTGAAAGTGCTGGATTAAAAGTGATAAATGCACAAGTAGGTCACAGGCTGGGAGTTCTTGCTCACAGTGATTCTGCTGAGAGGTAGTGGCACCAGATCAGTGAGGAGACACTTCTCCTCCATCATCCATCCCTGTCCTTAGCATGTCAGTGTGTACAAGCCCTGGTGCTTTGGGTCCAAGGTCCTTCTTGTGGACCTTTGGATAGCCCATAATTCTGTCTCTCTTCCCAGCCTTCCTACCATGGACACTTCCTGATCAATGTTGCTCCCACAGGAGGTCCTTTGGGCTTTGGCAGCTGGGGAATTGCACCTCCTGGGATTTGCAGAGCTGTGATCCATCAGTGCTGCTAGGTTTAGAGTGGCAGAGATCTGAGTGTGATCTCAAAACACAGGCTGCCACACCAGGGCTATTTTCCACATCCAGAATAATTGTTCTCTTTTTCCTGTGGTGTGCCCATCCCTGGATTGGTGTGGGAAGATCAGAGTAATGTGCCTGCAGTCTCAGAGGATTGATTCCTGCCGGACAAGGGATTCGGACCATCAGCTCTCTGCAAACCTCCAAGAGAAAAAAAGCTCTAGAGGCTGGGCCACCTAAGGAGGGAGAGCAGCTTTCTATGCTGGGATTTGCCCAGAAAAGCTGCTTCATGGTGAAAATTAACAGCAGCTAATCCATAATGTCACCTGCTCCTCCACATGGAGATATTTCTATTATTTGGGTGGGGAGTGTGACTCAGAGAAACTATTTCCTTTCCTGTCCATGCTATTCATTACTGGAAAGACAATGGCATTTTCCCCCCATATTTCATTTTGTGTTATGTAGGATAATGATGCTGATAATAATCCCTGATAATGGGATTAGAAGCCCAGACTGGGAGTTACCTGCCTTATTCTCCATATGCCTCAGTGAATATTTACCCCTGAGGTAATAATTAGATCTGTTCCTGCATTGAAAAGTCACCATCTTGCGCAGTGAGATGAAGATGTCAGAGAGCAGAGGATGACTTGGAGTTTGTTGCAAGCTTTTGCCAGGAGAGAGGGAAGAGCTCATTCTGAAGCATCAGCCAATCCTTTACTGGCTAAATCTGAGCTTCACTGTTCACCTTCCCCAGGTCCTGCCCCTCTCCTTGTGCCATGTTACCACCCTAGGATGACCAAAAGCCCCTGAACTTGATCCTCCCCTTGATAGGAACTGATTGGTAGCTGTGGAACAGTCTCCCTACACCCTTTCCTGAGGAATGCTCAGCTCTCTGGCTCCCAGCCCTGGGCTGGATTACGCCAAGCGTGCTGACCTTTTGGGCACAGCACGGAGCCCATCTGCTCCGGCAGCAATTTGGGAGCCTGAGGCAGTAGAGTGAGATTTTCATTATTTACTCAGCATCCTGGACACCTTGTGTGGGACATGGGCTTGGAACAAGGGCCAAGATAAGGCTTTAAAATAAGAATTTGAGACATTTTGGGAGAAACTCTGATTTTGAAGCAGCAGATTTTTAAACAGCTCCCTCTGAAGGTACTGAGCTCCTTGGAGGGTGTCACACACTTCTCCTTGCAGCCCTGGTCCCCCAAAATCAGAAGTTACTGCACATCCAGCCCCTGGCCTGCGAAGGCAGAATGGTTTTCTTTCTTTGAGAAACCCAAAGCTTTCTACATTTTAGCTCTTTTTCAAGATCTGCTCTTAGCAAAGAAACTGAATTTCAGTTGTGCACAATAAATCTGGAGCAGGTGAACAGGGGAGTATTGCCAAACCATTGATGCTCCCAGAGCCTACTGCCCTCCCAGAGCCAGGTGTCCTCTTTGGAGGATCCTATTTTGATCAGTTTTATTTCCTGCTTGTTCTTCCTAACAGCTTACATTGATTAAACTTGGTGTAGTTACAATAACAACAGAGCAGGAAATGCATGCTTGTGAAACATAACACAAACATTTCCCTTTTACCTGTGCAGGTTCTGTGGAGGTAGTGCTGGGGGTGCCTTCTCAAGCTGGTATCATGGCTTGTTTGGGTTACAAGACCAAGTTGTTGCAATTCCATGTTTGTTCATACTTTCTCTTTCATAAATATTTCTGCCTCTGTTTAAAAACAAATGGAGGGAGTTTTAGGTTTCTACTCCTCCTGGAAAGCTGTTGCAGAGGCCAGTTCCAGTGGCAGCTCTTCATTAAATTTTCTGTCTAGGCCTCTGTGCGTCCCATTTCATGACCTTTTATTTTTCCCTGGCATTGTCCACTGCCACAAGCAGTTCTCCTTCTCTGCTGTTCTTCTCCTTTGGTATTTAAAGCTGGGGATCAGATCTCCATGCAGTCTTCATCCTGTCAGGCTTTTGGAGGTTTATCCCATGAGCTAATCTCCTTCCCAGGATCACTCTCATATCCTTTTGCTGTTTCTGTTCCAGGCTGGATTTATCTTTCTTGAACAAAGGTGATGAAAACCACACACACTGCTAAAGTGAAGGTCTTACAGCAGCACCTCCTCTACCCCAGATATCTCATCTGGCTCATTTTGGAGTTAAAATGGTGGGGTCTTTTTAAGGTAAGCCACCTGATTTTGGTAGCCAGAGACCTAATTTAATCATTCAGTGACTACCACAGGGTTTACTTCTGCCATATCTCGTTTCTCAATCTGCTGTTTTTGTGCAGATTGTACAATTCCTTTGGTAATGGCAATCTGACTCAGCTTTTTGTCATCAGCAAACTTTGATGGCTCAACTCTGCTTTTACTGCCCAAGGTTTTAATTAAACGCTTACATAAAATTAATCTCAGTTGGAATCCTGAACTATGGTAATAAACTTCCTTGAGCCCATGTGCCTCTCTCTGAACATGGTTTCCTTTTATCTCCAACCACTTCTGGACCCTCTCGTACAAGCCCTGCTTTTGTAAGTGAAAATACTTCTTCCCTTTGTAGAAGTGGAGAATCCATACAAATTGCTGGTGGATGACATTTCCCTTGTCTAGAAAATCCATTATCTTGTTGAAAAGAGTTTAGCCACAGCAAAATCTTTTCACGTTATCCCATTTCTCTGTATCACTTCTGTTTTAATTTCCCAAGTTGTTAAAATCTGTTTTATCAAATTTTCTTCCCAATTCTTAAATATAGGTGACATTTTTTCATAATAATCCTAAGTTGGTTTATTAAAACCTTTGCTCTGGGGTTTCTGTGATAAATCATCTTGTTTGTGACATGAAATCCGTTTCTTACAGGATTGTCATAGTTCCGAATTCTCTGTCTGAATTTCCCTCCCTGAGTCCTGCTTTCAACAATTTGAGGATTTGCATTCATTTTTCCTATATGGAGTCAGGGTTACCATTTCATAAATGCAAATCTTGCTTTCCACGAGCATGGAGATATCCTTTGTCTAATCCAGTAGGTGCCCGTGGATGGGGACACCTGCACAGAGAGATGGATCTGCACCGTTCACAGCAAGTTTGTCTTACCAAATACAGAGTACCAGACATCAGCCCAGCCCTGTTTCTTCTGAGAATTCAAATGTCAGGCAAACAGGGGAGAGAAATGGGAGCAATGCTGCTCAATACCATTCCAAATAGTTTTAATGACAATGGCCTTTCATACCTGCCAGTTGGGTTTTAATTTTTTTTTTCTTTTTAGGTCTCTGCCATTGTTAATCTTTCTTTTTCCCTCTCATCTTCTCTGTTTATTTTTGTTGCAGATTTATTAGGTACACAGTTAAGTGCCATTTAGCTTTGCAGAACTGTCATCACCAGCACTTTATGAATGGGATCATTCACTGACAAACTATTTAAACACTAAAAGGGGGGAAAATTTGCTGCTCCAGGTCAGTGAAGAAGCCAAGATCAACTGAAACTCAGCTGTGTTTCTCCTTGAATGCAGGAATATGACGAAGGTGCCCAGAGTTTTCTTTAATGTATTCTCAACCTTAATTTATCCTCACACGTCAAACAGAATGTCACTCTGTTTTGCAGTGCTACTTTTCCTAAAATAACGCCTTTTTTTTTTTTCTGACAGCTTGCAAGAGCCCAGAGATCTAAAAATATGGCTAAACAGGCAGTCACTCACCTGCTAATTAAGGCTATGAATAAGCTGTGACCAGTCATGCAGATACTGACAACCAATTCCAGGCAGGGAAGTTTTTTCGATAAAAAGCGAGGAGAGTTCTGCAGATTAAATGCAATCCTGGATGTGGGATCTGGGAGTAGGTCTCTGTTCATAATCTTGAAAAAAAATCTTACTGTATTTTAATATTTCTGACCCAGAGCTGCCACAAGTGCAGAGTGGTGTGCTCTTTCTACAGCCAGAAGATTCACAAGAATTCCTCCCTGTGAGGGTGGTGAGGCCCTGGCACAGGGTGCCCAGAGCAGCTGTGGCTGCCCCTGGATCCCTGGAAGTGTCCCAGGCCAGGCTGGATGGGCTTGAAGCAACCTGGTCTAGTGTCCCTGCCCATGGCAGGGGGGTGAAATGAGCTTTAATTCCCTTCCAAGACAAAACATTCTGGGATTCTGTGATTCTATATCACAGCTGGACTTTTCCTTTGGTTGTCTGTTCCACCCATGGAGCCTGGTATTAATTCTCAGGATCAGAATGGTTGCTGGAAGTGTTTGGTCTCCTAGCCCAGGGATGTCCTGCAGGAAACTGTACTTTCTGTATTTCCCTCATTCCTCTTACAAGGGAATTGTCTCCCTTTTTTTTTAGCCTTGTAATGTATATAATCTTCAAAGAATGCTGCAAGGTTGTCTGTTTGCTTATGTGATTTCATGTGTTTAATCATGTCCTCCACATCCTAATGTTTCAGAGTTGTCTTTAATTCCTTGGGAGTGTGTAAATATATATTTATATGGGTGTGTGTGACTATAGGTTTGCAGAGGGGCTGGATGAGCTCCAGGAACGCAGCCAGTGGGGACTATGGGGTGTTGAGTGAGGGACCAAGGTGGCCTCAGGTTTCCCGGCTCTCATGTCTCTGATGCTCTGACCCTCTGAATTCCACTGTTTTGTTCCCAAGTGAAATTTTCCTCTTCACCTGATCCCAGGATATTGCCAGGCTTACAACTCATTATACATGGGGAGATCAAGTTGTATTGCAAAGATGACGAAAGTGACAATTTTATATATTTTTCTTCAGCAGTTCCACATTGCTGTGGAAGCTTTTTGACTAATCCACTCAGATTTGGAGTTAATCCTTCTGCACTTGGAATATTTGCATGTAGGTATTTGAGAGATTTAAATGGACACCACTAACCCCTATGGGGTTTTGTTTCTTAACATATCTTAGAAACTCTATCTGTGGTGGAAGATGAGACACAAAGGCTTCTTTTTATGTAGCAATCTGCTTTGATTTTACTCTCTTTACAAGGTGAAATCAAGAAAACAAGTACTCCATGTCTGTAATTTTAATGCTTTGACAACTTTAGTTAATGTCGAACTTCTAAGTTAGGGGAAGTGCTCATTTTACAGATATGGAAACTAAAGGCACAGAGAGATGAAACACAGTTCTCAAAATAACAAAGACAAAAGTGACAGGAGTGCATACCTCGAGGTCCTCTCTGAGAGCAGTAAGAGTATGGACATGAGTTCAGCTGCTCATAAGAAATGTATTTTAATTCCTTTGAAAGGCTTTGAATGGAGTTTCTCTTAAATTCTCTCAAATGTATGTGCTTTTGGTGCACTGGGAAGTATTATAACAGCCTTTATTTTTAGCACCTGCAGTTCAGCAGGTGCAGGATGGGAGCAAGCTGGAGAATTCAGGTCTGGAGCTGGATCATGACACGCCACAGTCAAGTGGAGTTTGCTGCTAGGGGTGAGCTGGGGAAGGCACCCAAAGCTGAGCATCAATAAAATCACCCAAGTGTTCCTGTGGGGTTGTTCTTCAGTGCTGGAGAGGTTCAGGTTGAAGCCACTAGCTCTTAATGGCTGAAGTTGGATCTCCACCTCCAGTGAAGCCTCGATCAGCTTTGCTGTCCAGTTTGGGTCCGAGCCACTTCAACACCGCAGGTGCCACCACTGTGTTGCTGTAACTCACCTCCAGATTACCTTGCCAGTCATGTTCTTGAGCCCAGTGAGCCAATACCAGTGGATTTCACCTGGATTTAATGGATTTAATGTCATAATTTCTTGATGGAAGTTGGTAATGATTTACAGAATTTTGTTTCTTCTCCAGTTTTGGTTGGTAGTTGGTTCACTTTGTCAAATTTTTGTTGCTTTCATAGTATGCAAAAAACAAGCCCTTTCAGGACTGACAAATCAAAGGTGAGGAAATGAACTTTTTTCTCACTTTTATTTTTTTTAATTAAAGCAGATATTTTTAATCTCATTTTGAGAGTCTGTTGGGCAACACTACATAACTGCAGCTTGAAACATTTCTTCCTTTGAATGGGCTTCATCTCACCTGTCTTTCACCATCTTAAAGTTTGCTGTTAAGTCTGAGCTGACCATCTCCTTCCTCTGTGGCCAGTGTGGAGAATGAGACAATTTATCCTGTCTCCTGCAGAGGGGAATCATTCTCTGGAGACACCACTAACCATACACAGAGTTAAGATCCTTTCCCTAATCTCCTTCATGTTTCTAGTTAACAGCTGAAGCCACCAGACCATGATTTGCATGGAAATTGATGATCACTGGGCATTTTTGGAAAAGCAGATGTCTTAGAGTTTGTTTTTAGCTGAAGACTAACACAGCATTCTGTGTCTAGGGGAAGGTGTCCCTGCCCTGCCCATGGCAGAGGATTCAATGAGAGGGTTTTAAGGTCCCTCTCAACCCAAACCATTCTGTGGAAATGGAGAATATGGAGAATATGTGGTAGTTTAGAAAAGTGGCTGACTCCAATGTGTCCAGCCTGTGTCACAGTGGCTGCCAAGGGGAATACGAGGAGCGGTTCAGACAGATGCAGAGCAATCTTTCCTCCTTTTCCTGACCTCCAGCAGCTGGCTTAACCCTGATACATGACACCATATCTGCCTTCCAAATGCTCCTTACTCCTGGCTGTAATGATCGTAGGTATCATTATCCACAGAAATTACACATTGGTTCTTGGGTTTCAGAAGCATCATGTGGCAGGGAGTCCTGCAGCCTCATTAGGCTCTCAGTGCACCCTCCCTCCTCCCTCCTGTGCTGATCTGATTCTTACTCATTGAGGATGGGGACGAGGATGTGCCCTGGGCATCTCCTCCTCTGCCTCTGGGTCACAGTCCTGCCCTCCTTCCCTCACCTGGCACTGTGTCCTGCTGCTGTCAGTGGGTGAGAGGAGAATTGAACCCATCATCTCTGTAATTGCTAGGGTTTATAATTAATAAAAATCAATTTTTATCCAGATTTTTTATTTTCAGGAGCTCTTAGTACTTTATTGACAGATGTCATAGTAAAAATAGGTGATCTCACTGAACAGGCTGTGAGTGGTGATGTTGTGCTCAGCCTTTGTTTTTAACTTGGGGAAAGAGCAGAAAAATCGAGGTTGCTTACTGAGGTAATAATCACCTGCTGTTAGAGCCATTCCATTTGGAAATACTCCCCCATGCTCAGCCTCAGGGGGTTTGAATGGAGGCAGCGTGAACATGGCTGAGGCTGTACAAAACCTTTTTTCACAGGGCTGGGCTGTGCCAAGTCCCCTCCAAGAAAAGGGCACTTGTACTCTCAGGGGGTTCATCAGCTCTTGGGCTCCAGTCAGAAACAAAGAGCTGCAATTGCAGCCCAGAGAATCCTGTCTTTGAGGATGAGTTTTTTCCTTAATGAACATTATACTTTTTTTCTTTTTTTTTCATTAAAATCTGGAATGACATGCATCTCATTTTTAAATCTACTGGATTTTCCCTAATGGAGAGGAGGGATAATGGAGACTTCAGGGAAAATGTTTTAACAGCACGGCTAATTGAGCATGGAGAGTGTGCCCGGGGTATGATGGAGTTTCCATTATTGGAAATACTGATATCCAGGGTAAAATTCTCTTCTTAAGAGACTTCTTTTAGTTAAAATTAATTCTGTGCTTGCATTCTATGGAAGATGAAAATAGGGGATCTCACTGGTGTTAGGCTGCCTCTCAGCCTGGCACTGCTGCGATAACAACGACCCTTTAGGAAAAGGATGGGATAGTTCCCGGGAGCTGATGGATGCTCTCAGCTGGGTCCGTGGCCAGTCCCAAGCCCCCAGCTGCATGTGATAGGGAATCCACAATTCCTCTTTCCTGCAGAATAGTCTGGAATTGCTGAAATGAGAGAGGCTTAATCCTGTGTTGGCATCACGCTTGTTTCAGGCATGCCTCCCTGGCAATCTTGTTTTATAAACAGAGGCAGCAGGATTGCCAAAATCACAGGCAAGGAGCATTTCGGGCCTTTGACATGGTGTCACCATATGTGAATCCGCCAAGGATGATGAATGGATGGCGTGATAAATAAAGATTCTAAGGGTTTTTTTGTTTTGTTTTTCACCCCCCAGTAAATGTAAAATCTCCCTATATTTGTTTATATTAATTGTTAAGGTTATTCCAGTTTCTGTACAACTCACCCTCTTTTTCACCCTTACTGTTTGAGGGTAAGTGGGCCTGTGAGCTCGGATCCCGGAGAACTGACCCGGGACCCCCGTGGGATGGCGGGGTCGGTTCCCTCAGGGCCGGTTCCCCCGGGGCCGGGGTGCACGGGGCCGGGTCTTCCCCCCCGTGCCGCGGCCGGGACCCAGGGGGCTGTGGCGCCGGTGCCACGTGCACCGTGCTGACGGCGGGACCGGGGCGGCCCAGGGTCCCTCATGGCGGGTGATGGAGCGCTGGCAGCGGCGCGGGCAGCAGCGGTGGCGGCGTGGCTGAGGTGGCAGGGAGCCGAGCTGGGACGGCTGCGGAGCGCTGGCGATGGTGGCGGCGGAGAGCAGCTGAAACACGCGGTGGAGGCGGCTGAATTCTGGGCATGAGAGGCGCCATGATGAAAAGCCACGTGGTGCGGGCTCACGACCGGCATGGGCGGCAGCCATGGCCCGTGCCGACAGCAAACCATGCCAACAGCAGCTGCGGAGGCGGTGGCGGCGCTCTGGAGGCAGAGAGACAGCGTCACGATACCCGAAACAAAGAAACGGCGACCGGGCAGAGGCGGCGGCACCGCTCTGGACCCGGAGCGGCACGGCGGACCTGAAGGATTGCGAAATATAATAGGNTAATAGGGCTGTTCCACCACCAGTTGCCAGGCGTGGCCATGCAAATGAATGGCGCGAGGAACGATGGGTGACAACGGGAGAGAGAAAAACCCCCCAAAAATCCAAACCTAGCCGGTATACCAAAAAACTAATAACATACTACAAAGGGCAAAAGATAACTGAACACTAAGGAACCATAAGGGTGGGGAAGGTGGTCGCCAATACTTAGAGAAGAGAATCAACACCAGCCTAGACCTTCGAGACGATATAAAGTCTCTGAACAGAGGGATCCCCGTCGGGAAGCAGAGACCAAATATTTACTGTATAGTAAATGGTGAACACCCACCCTGTTCTCTGGATCAGATAATCTGAGAGTAATTAATTACTCTCCATCCTAGAGCTGGAATCTTTAATAAAGGCATTAAAAGGAGCAAATCTCCTGCCCAGAGATTTTATTCGTCACAGATGGCATAGAGTTTCCCTCATCTTCAGCACCCAGCATGGCACATCTCCATCAGGTTTTCAGGATTAACAGCAGGAGGAAAAAAGGGAATGGACAGACATCTGTAGGTAGAGCAGACTGGAATAATGGAAAATGCAGAGAAGGCAGCAACTGTTGTTATTTGGGTTTGTACCTCTCCCCATATAGAAGTTTTCAGAAAAATAACCAGGTTAATTTATCATTCAATTATCTTGCAACATCCAGATTCCGGCATTCCCAGCACCCAACTGTTGGAGTTGGAGTTTACAACTGAAACACTGTTTATGAAGTTCATTAGCCCAGCTGGTCAGAGCACAGTGGTAATAATGCAAAAGCTGCAGGTTCAATCCCATTATGGGCTATTTCCTTAAGAGTTGGATTTTATGGTCCTTGTGGACCCCCTTCCAACTCAGAATATTCTGTGGTTCAAATTTCTTCAGGAACCAGGAAAGTTTATCCAGTGTAAGTCTGATAGGGAATGTATATCTGCAGGTGAGGTTGTTGTTTTCTAGTTTTCTTGGGGTTTTTTTCATTAAATTGGTAATCTGCATTCCATTGGGGCAGGAGAAGGGAACAGCCCCTCATTCTTTCCACCTGTTGCAATAACTTAAAATTTTTGCTTAGCTAGAATTCCTGGGTTCAGGAATGCAGGACTGTACAGGAACCAAGAGATGTGGTCAAGTTGTATTTTCAGTTGACATAAATCAGTGGGTAGCCATTTATACCTTCTGAACATCTGGCTGGGGATTACGTGTCACCTTCTGTCCTCTCTGCGAGAGGCTCGTCCCATGAACAAGGGACAGCCTTGACCTGGAGATGTTCCCAAGAAAGGTCAGGGTCACACACAGCAGCTCCTGAAGAGCCACTGAGGGTGGAAATTTGCAGCTCTTGATGCCACATCCATGGGAAGTTCTTTGTCTTTCTGTTTTGGAGAGGGAGAGGAGAAGAGAGTGCTCCAGCAGTGGAGGCAGCAATGCGTGGTTTTCCCAGGCTGAGGGACTGGGCTGGAAATCATCGTGTGGAGAATATAACCTACAAGAAAGTGCTGTGCTGGGGAACAATGGGACCTGTAATTGCAGATAAACACTGGGAAAGCCCCATGAATCCTGAGCCTGTGAATTGAATTGTTACAAAAATTTTGGAGTGGAAAAAGAAGTCTTAACTGGTGAAGCCTGGCCTTGGCAGAAGAAGTTGTTCCCATCTATTATCTTTTGAGGCAGACAAAGGCTAAAAGAAAAAGGGAAGAGAGAAACCACATATAAACATTAATTAATGCTCTCCAGGCTTCTTGTTCTTGGTCATGTTAAACATTTAATCCCTGGGATTTAATACTACTGTGGCTTTTTATTCATCTCCAGAGAGTAAGTGGGTAAAGGGAGTGCTGGGGAAAGTCTTAACATCCAGCTCCAGCATGACAGCCTCCATCCCACTGGAATGCCAGTGCCCTGGAGTCCCTCCACGTAAGGTCACCTTCTCTGTGCTTTAACCCCTTTCCCATTTGCAGCAGGTTAAGGGAGTGTCCACAGTCTGTCATATCACCTCCATGGAAAGGTACTAATTTTGGGGAATGTATGATATCCCCTACTTCCACACATAGAGAATCAGGGAATCATTAAGGTTGGAAAAGCTCATTGAGACCAACCATTCTGACACTCTTCCAAAATTACTGGTGCTCCAGAGGTAGCACAGCTACCTGATGAAAATAGCACAGGAGCCCTGATGTGTCCCTGCCACGTGGGTGAAGCACTCAGTGGCTGCTGGCAGGGAGATCTGGAATGGATTTCTTCTCCAGCGATTACTGCTGCTCCTTGGCAAAGGGAAATGCTCCCTCACTTGAACCCTTGAGGTTAAGCCACATCATTCCTGAGTGTCATCCAGCGCTTAAAGGTGCTGTCAAGAAGATGACACAAGAATTTGTTAAGAAACTAATGTTTCCCCTCATCCCCTGCTGTCCCTCAGGGCTCGTAGGCACCCAGACTCAGGAAGCGGTAATGAGAGGGGAGGAATTAAATCACATTCCAGCTGCCCCAGAGCCAGCACTGACTGGGGACTGACTCCTGCCTCTACCTGGGCTGTTCCTCCATGGGGCCAAGGGGGAAGGTAAAAGCTCTGGGCACTTTTTCTGACTGTATCAAATGGTTTAACCTCAATTATTGTAATTTATGGGACCCCAAGAATCTCCAATGTTTTTTCCTTAATTCCATTTTGCAGATGAGTGGCTGAGACTCAACTGTCCAGTGTTTCCCAACCTGACTCACTGTTGCAGGCAACAGATAATTACCAAGATAATAACAGTTTTAAGATATAGAAAATAGCACATTCCCGTGGATATTTCTAAGAGCTGAGCATGCAAGAAATAGGAGAGAGCCCAGGGAGGATGCTCAGCATGAAAGGGTCTCCTCTTTCAGAATCTTTGCTCTTTTTTTCATGTGCAGAGCAAACCATTCATTTTTTCCAGTAAATAATGATAGTTTGGGGTTAAGATTTATGGTATGGCTGTTAGTGTCTTGATGGTAGATATGTAAGGCTATTTAGCTGTTGCCAAAGGGGGAAATTCATAAAGATGATGGAAGAGTTTCTCTCCAGACAGCACAAAAGGTCATTTGTTTTTTTACTGGAGATCTCATCAAGCCAGCAATGCTGTCAGTTTTCCTCTCCTCCCCTTTCCCTTGGCAAATGTAGTGTACATAACTCTGCTTCTCTGGTTTTATGGGTTAACAAGGGTGCAGGAAAAGTACTTCTCATTAATTTTCTCTCCCTCTCTATTTGTATTTCTCCCCTGACATCTCTCACTCAAGTTCAAAGCCTCCAGCCTAAGCACCTTTGTACCATCTTGCTCTCAGCTCCTTCCCAGGCTCATTCCCATCCAACTGCTTCACCCCACTGTGAAATTTTTCGGTGGGTTTTGCCCCTCTGCTTGCTTAGTCCATGAGTTCCCCTCAAAAATGGACACAGTATTTCTGTTGGGAAAAAATCCTAAAGTGAGTACTTCAGTACAAAATAACAACAGTATTAATAAAAGGAATATTAATACTAATAGTAATGATAATAATGATAATAAAGGAACTTCACAGGAAATTGAGGGTTTTGGCTGAATTTTTCCCACCAGCTGGGGTGTCAGGTGGAGCCTCAATATGCAGTGCCACATCCTGCCTGTCTAGAACTCCCCATTCACAGAGCCTGTCCCCAGATGCTTGGGAGCAGAAATAAACATGGGAAGGAGCAGTAAACAGAGGTGACCCAGCCAAGCAAAATAAAGGAAGAAAAAGCCCTGATAATCATTTTTGTTCTGGGAAAAAACTATTTGAAAACACGCACTGAAGAGCAAGAAAGTGGGATGGAGCTGCTGGCATGGTGACGGGGGCGGACACAGCCTCAGGACTTCAGCAAGGTCCCTGCATGTCAGGTGGAATTTTTCTGCTCATATCTTTTATTTCTGAGGATTCACATTGGCTTCCCAAAAAAAGGATGTCCTGATAGGTGGCCTCTAGGAAAGGGGCTTAGACCCATGCCTCAACCTTGCATCCACTTTCAGGAAAAGTGAGACTCACAGTAGCAGAATCAAAAAATCAAAAAAATCAGAAGTTGCTCCCTTTCCAGTCCTCTTCTGCTCCAGTAGAAAATAAGTAGAGAAGTAGCATCCAGCCAACCCTGGATGCTGGTGATGCCCCTCTGCCGAAACCTTGCCCACCAAATACCTCCAGCTTTGAAGTGCTGTTCTCCTCTCTTTTCACAGGGGGTCCTTGTGGCTTTCAGGCTCATTTAATCAATTAAATAATTGGAATTGCTTCATGATTCAGGCAAGAGAGATCAAATTAAGGTTTTTTTTAACCTTTTCCCACAGCCATGGGGGTGTATATTGGCTTATCTGGGCAGAAATCACATCAGTCTGAGAGGGCTGGAAAGTGGGGCCATGTCAAGTGTGTGCTCTAGCACAGAGCAGCTGGCGTTGGGCACTTGATCCCACCATCCCAAAACCCCTGGGCAAGGCAAGCTGGGAACAGTGGAACTTCTTGAGCAGTTTCTTGGAAATTGCAGCCAGAATGTGCCGTGGAAGATGGGAGAGGTTGGAGAATACATGCAGCAACCCAATAACAACATCAGGTAAGACCTTTTTAATCAGAATTATTTCAGGTTCTGGCCCCAGTACTTCCAGTCTCATATTAGAGTGATCTTTAAAGAAAAATGGAAGAATTATGCATTTAGAGAGGAGAAAAAAAAAAAGGATTGATGAAAAAACCTCATTTTGCTTCAGATCCAGGAGCAAGTGATTTGACCTCCCACAAAATATATTCCACAGGCTTTTCTGTGCAGTGGCTGTGTCAGAAGATGCCATGATGGCACTAACTTGGTATCAGGAGTGATGGACCACTGCAGATTTCTTGTCCTAGGGAACTCATGGTCTCAGTCGTTAAAGCAGGAGGAGGGAAGGAGCCATGGAAAAATGATACCTGCAAAGCCATGCTCCAAAAGAAGGGCTGCACCTCCAGGTTTTGTCAGGTGCCTGGAGCATGGAATTGGGAGGAGAGGACACAGCTCTTTGCTGTGCGGCTGGTCACCAATGGACAAGGAATAAGGTGAATACAGCATCAGCTGCCCACACAGCTGCCCATGTCCTTCTTGATCGCAGCTCTTCTGCCAGGGAGAAAGGATGGGAAGAAGCTCTTGAAGGATCTCTCCTTTGCCTCACCATTTCCCTTTCTGGTGTGATGGACATTCATTTTCCTACCAAACTTTTGGGACAAGAATGTCTTTCTGTCTCTTTCCCCAAACCTGCACACCAAACTTTGCTTCTTCAGAGGCCAGGTGAGAGCCAAGAAGAGCTTCCCTGAGGCATGGAAACCCTGAGTGGAGCTCTAGCCCTGCCCACTCCTGGATGCTTTCTGATAATAATGTTTTAATAAAAGATCTGTCACTCAAATATTATTGTTAAAGAAAAAAAGAATGACAAGTAATTAGAACCCTGAGCCCAAAGGGGTAATATAAACCTACAACCTACAAACCTACAACCCAACCAATAACACAGAGATTGAGAGACCCTAAGTTGAAGCTGAGCTTCAGAATCCCTCTGGGAATTATTTTCTTGTCCAAAATCCAGAGGGATCCAGGATTCATAGCCTGATCCTGCTCTACAACAGCAGCTGGCAGGAGGTTGATTCAGGTGTTAAATCCTTTCTCTGTCCTCCACCATCGGGTTTGAGCTGGGAATGGAGCAGTGGGAGGAGAGCCACGAATGAGTAAAGCTTCCCGAGTTGGAGCTGATCATAGCCCAGAACTCTTGTTCCCACTTGGGCAGTGGTCCCACAACACAAGGCCTCTGCCAGCTCTGGGATTCTTTTTCCTGTATATTGAGAATAGGTGTTCATCCAGAAATCCTTGGCTCTAAGAGTCATGGGATCTCCTGAGAGCCTTGTTTCCTGGGCGAAGTGAAGAAGTAAACAAATCAGGACATTTCTACCTCTTGCAGTAGGTGGGAAAATCTGGAAAAGGTGCCGTGTGTGAATGAAGAACTTAGGAGACAACCTTTATTGTGTTCAAGTTCTGGTTGCTTTAAAGCTGATCTTGTTCTCTGTGGCAATGAGTCACAGGGGGTTGAATTTGTGTGGGTGGCAAATTAAAAATTTCCTCTGAGTAAGAAGAGCGGGGTTTGGCAAATGGGCTCTTGGTGCTTTCTCCTCTCCTCCCACACCGGGACAGCATCACTCCCAGGGGTGGTGGAGTGAATCATTTCTCCTTTTAATGGCACTTCTGCATCTTTATAGCCCATCCCCAGCTAATTATTGCTTAATACTCATTTGGCAGAACCCTTCAAAAATTATTTTTTGCAAAGGGTTTTCTAGTATGAGAGAAGTTTGCAGGCTGAGGGGTCGGTGGGATGGTTCTTTCTCACCTTCCCTCTGGGCCAGGAGCATCTCCTCCATCCAGTTCATGCACTTCATTCAAAGGCAAGAGAAAGAAAATTCTACTGGGGTAATTAATCAAAACTCAGGGCTCATGTGGGCTCTGTATCTGCCCTCACTGCACCTCGGGCAGTTCCACTGTCAGTTCATAATGTGCCTCATCCTGCAAAACACAAACTTGGGTGGAGCTTCCCTTTTCAACCCTTTGATTGTTCATCTGGAATCCCAAGGGACTGGAAATGAAATACATTGGCTTAAAGTGATGTTCCCCAGATGAGCAACTGGATCCTGGGAGGATCCCCCGAGGTGGTTTTCCACCAGGTGGGAAGAGGGCCTCTCTGCTGTGCTGACCCCTGTGAAGGCAAGCACATGCTTGAGTCATTCTCTTACCTTTATTTGTGTGATTTAGTGCAATAAATCACGCTTGTCTTTCCCAGGCTCCCCCATGCAATCTGGACACTTTTCCATCCCATTTTAAAGCCTGGAGCTGAGCTCTTATCAGCCTGCACTGCCTGGGGACCCATTTTACCTGTTGATAGACATCTGCATTGGCAGCACTCACCCCTGGCAGGGGAAGGTTCCACCTTCTGCCTCGCCGAAAGGTGCAAAAGGGAAAGGACTTGTCTTTTGAGAAAAAAATAGACTCTACTCAGCTTCTTGGAAAGTATTTCCATTGACAAATAGAAATAGTAAAGGAGGTCATTTATTCCTTGAAGAAATCAATGCATTGGGTAAAATTCCCACTGTTGGTAGGAAGGTGTTTATGGTTAAAGTGTTTTGGCTTTATCCTTCCAGCCCATTTTCTGTGAAAAAGAATTCAAATTAATCACTTCCATCTCATCCTCACAGATCTCATTTATGTTTCTGTCTGGCCCAGCTTAGTGGAAAACCACCATTTTAGGTGCTGTCTGGCAAAACAGCCAACAGCATGCCTGGGAATCCCCAAAATCATGAAACTCCATCCTTCCAGGACACAGAAGTTGTCTGGTTTTGGTTATTTATCAGATTAGCTATTCTGGAATAATTACTTTGGTAGGAACGTTTGCATTCTAAAATAAATGTCTTTTTCCCCTTTATCTTAACACATCCTGAAAGACAATTTCTCCATATCAGCATTGGGCAACTCCTCCCCAAGGTGGTTGCACACCACCTTGCATAGTAATATTTCCTTCTGGGGCTGGATCTTATGCTTCAAGATTTCCAGGTCTTTGACAGTTCACAGCACCTTCAGTGACATGATTAAGTCTTATTTACTCTCTTTCATAGAGAGATGGAGAAACTGGTGCAACAGCCCAGTGGTTTGCTACAAGAGGACCCAAAAGCATAGAATTATGGAATTATTTAGCTGGAAAAACCTTTGGGATCGTCAAGCTCAACCATCCCCCAGCACTGCCAATCCCACCACTAAATGAAGTCCCCCAAGTGCCACATCCACAAAGCTTTAATTCACTCCAAGGATGGTGAGTCCTCCACTGCCCTGGGCAGCTGTGCCATGGGCTGGATAGCCCTTCTGGGGAAGAAATGTTTCCTAATATGTTACCTGAACCTCGCCTGGCACAACTTGAGGCCGTTTATCTTGTCCCAAACCATCCTGTTTGGTTTGCGTGACAGTTGTGCCACACCATCGGTTCCTGCAGACATGTCCATGGCCTGTTTGGAGTCTCAGGGGGAGGTGACTGAAGAGCAAGGATTTTCCCACCCCTCTGAGTTCCTCTGTGCTGTGCCAGGTGGTGTCTCACCCGGTGCCACCTGTAAATACAGGCACAAAACAGATGGAGGAGGTTGCCTGCTCTGACTGAGCACAGAGCTCTGTTGTGGTGCCTGTTGCTATAAACACGCTGGCGATTTGCACAAGTATGTGACATTGTAAAAGTTCCTGAAAGATTTTATCTGATTGGTTTTGGCTCAAAGCCCTTTATTCATATAGAAATGCCAGGTAGAAAGACAATACATGTGTATCCATGTGTATATTTTCAACATCCTAAAGGCCATCAAATTGGAAAGGGAGTGAGTTTGATTTACTCAAGAGTTGAAGAAAAGGTAACCCAGGAAAAGCCTTTCCTCCTAAAAAAATACAAATTATAGATGTTGCTTCTCCTTGTAAAGATTGCCTGAGTGATTTGTGACAATCTCTTGTACCTCTGAGTTATTTTGACTTTAAAATATTAGTTCATAACAAATCTTGAGTTGTCAGAACTAAAGGATTGTATGAAATAGCTTCAAGGTTACATAAACAGAGTAGCTGGGAAACAATTAGGTAACGTATTCATCTGGACAGCAAAGATGTTTATTTTTTAAAGAAATTTTCCACCTGAATACTGACCCTCTTTGTTTTGGGAAATGTTGATTTAATGAGATTGACATATTTTGTGTCAGAAAGAGGAGGGCAAATGGCAGAGGAGGGAAGAGATGAGCTGGGGCAGCAATTGCCAAAGGTGTGTTTAAGGAGATTTTTAATGAGAAGGAACTGGCGATGGTTGGGAGCTGGGAAGGACAAGGGATATAAATTAGGATGTGCTTGGACTGGTGGGAAAAAAAAAATCAAGCAGAGAAGGTGAGAACTGCTGAAGGTGAAGAGAAGGTGAGAAGCTGGAAAGATCACCTAAAAGGAAAATCCAGGACAGATATGGGTCAAAAGAATGGAACATGAGAATAAATATGAGGGGGATTGGGAATGGGTTCTGGACTTTGTGCTGGAGGGGGGACTGGATTAGTTCAGCACAGGGGTCCTTTGGAGACGGTGGGTGTAGGAGTGACAAGGAAGAGAAGATTTATCTGCAGTGGTGAAGAGAACCCATTCCCTCTGTCGTGGCTGGATTTAGGATCTAACGCCTATGTAAAAGAGAAGGATACAGGATATCCCTGCAGCTGGGTGTAAACGGGACAGAGTTACCACACGGATTGTGTCTGATGAGCTCCCAGGGCTCCCAGGGAAGGAAAGTAGTGGGTGAAAATCAGGAGCAAATTGCTATTTGCAATGTGGGATGGAGAAGGCTACATTGAAAGGAGTAGTTGGAGTCTGGGGTGAGAGAGCTCTGCACTTAAAATTGCTGTGCTGGAAGGAGGAGGTTGGACTGGAGGTGGAAATAGGAGCAGGAGAGTATGTGAGTGTGAGAACAAAGAGCCTGTGGTGGGGACAAGGGGGGAAAGAGGAAGGGGAGGGACAAAGAGGACTGTGATGAGACAAAGCTGGTAAGAGGACACCTGGCAAAATTCTCCATCATTCGAGGCCCTCTGCAATAACCTTCCCTTCCTGGAACAGGAAATCTTACTGCACCAGGGCATATGCCAGAGCCCCTCTCCCCAAATGCAACTGTTATCCTGCTGAAGTGACTGGGATCAACAACAGGAGGTGCCTCTCACAGCTCCCTTTCTGAGCCAAGGCTCAGCTGCCTTCTTTCTTCATTATTTTTTGGGACATTTTTTTCCCCAGCTGCAAATCTGCATTCTTTAAATCAATGTCAGCACAGCTTCCTGGATGCGCACAGGAGTTCTGTATTCACACTGTCCCTAATTCAGCAAAACACTTAAGCACATGTCTGACTTTGAGCAACTGAACAGGGCTACTGTGTAATTAAAGCTAAACTTAACTTGGTTTCTCGTTTATTGAGGGCCTACTCAACTAATTAGTTAAACCTTCCATGAAAAGTCACCAAGATCCTTGATGAAGCAATGCTCCACAAACAGCTGCTGTGGGACTCTGCCCAGGTCACATTATCTTGTTTGCAATTTAGATGCCTGAAATATCTTTTTTTTTTTTTCTCATGTGTGGAGTCTAGTGTTCATGAGATACCCTCCCTCCTTCCCCAGCAGGGTACAGTAAAGCCACCAAACATTAATGGATTTAAATCCACATGGTACCTACCAGGTAGATGTGGTAAATCACAGTTGTCAGGTAATTAAACACAACCACAACCTGTAAATCACATTGGAGCGTGTGAACCAAGCATTCAGTGTCAATGCTTTTTAATTAGTGTTGTAAAACAATATTTTGGGCTCAGATTGAGTGTACAGGGCTGGTAACAAATTATGGCTAATAAAACATAAGCAGTAGGAATGGCACTAGGAGCCAGCAGCCTCTGTGATCTGTAATACCCCAGCTGCACCCCAACAAGTGGTCCTGCCTTGGAAGCTGGAATGCAATGTTATTGCAGGGGGATTAAGACTGGGCATTAGACTCTCATTGCTCTTGTAATGCTGGATTAATTAACCAGAAAGCAGAATTATTTGCCCCCGGATCCATCACCTGCTAAAATGTACCAGTGTGTCATGAAAGATTAGTCTTGGGAAGGAACGAGGGAGGGAGGGAGCAAGGGAGAGAAGGGGTGCTGACTCTGTCCTTCCTCACAGTGTCAATGTCTGTGTTGGTGGTGGGTTCCCCAGCCCTGGCTGTGGCAGGAGGGGCAGCCTGGAAGAAAAAAAATTATTTATAACATGTAAGGAAAGGGGCAGATTTTGAAAGCAACGTGAAGGAGTGGGGTATTGTTGGGTAAGAGACTTCATGTGACCCAAGAAATCCGACCATGACTTGAACTCATCCCACAGCAGGGGCAGCACATGAAGGGGATTCTGCCCATCTGCTCTGGGGAGACCCCTCCTGCAGAGCTGAATTCAGCTCTACGACCCCAAACAGTAGAGGGATGTGGAGCTGCTGGAGCAAGGATTGTCCAGCCTGGAGAAGAGAAAGCTCCAGGGAAAACTTAGAGCCCCTTCCAGGGCCTGAAGGGGCTCCAAGAGAGATGGAAATGGACTTTGGACAAGTGCCTGGAGGGACAGGACAAAGGGGAATGGCTTCCCACTGACAGAGGGCAGGGTTAGATGGGATATAGGGGAGCAATTCTTCCCTGTGAGGGTGCTGAGACCCTGGCATAAGTTGCCCAGAGAAGCTGTGGCTGCCCCATCTCTAGAAGTGTCCAAGCCCGAGTTGGACAGAGCCTGGGCTAGTGCAAGGTGTCCCTGCCCATCGCAGGGGGTGGGACTGGATGAGATTTAAGATCCCTCCCAGCAGAAACTATGCCAGGATTTTGAATGTGATACTGTGTTCAGAAGGCAAACTTTGGTGCTTTTGAAAATCCTGTGCTTGTTTTCCTGCCAGTCTCAGATGGGTCAGTGGCTCGGAGCAACTTTCCTGCAGAATGATGGGGTGACCAACCTGGTTCAGTGGCACTGGAGATACTCCAGGGCCCAGATGGGTGCCCAGGATGCCGAGGGTGAAAGTCAAATGTTGAGTGGCACATCCCAAATCCTGCAAACCCCTTTGTGATGTACTGCCCAGGTTACAGTAAATCCCCCGCTGTGCATAGGGACTTTGGGGTGGATTAATGAGTGGAAAACCTTTCCTTAGCGGGTGTTTGCTGGGGCAAACAGCTCGTGACCATTTATGGTCTAGACATCCCACTTGGTACAGGAATGCTGGGAGTCTGGGTTAATTGAATTATGTTGCATTTGAGAATTACTGAGCAATCAAGATAAAAAAAAATTGAAATGTCCTTTTCATTAAAAATGAATGCTCAATGTTAACAGCCCTGATTTTGCACCAAAAGCTTCCTTTTTCAAGCAAAAATCCTTGTTGATAAGTCAGTGCTTTGCTGATAAAGCCATTAGCTATAACTTTCTTAAAACCCACTGATGTAGAAAAAGCCTCAAATGTTGAAAAAGGATCAATCTGAGGCCTTCAAAATGCTTAACTTTCATATTATGATCTTCTTATTTCCCCCACAAAAGGAAAAACTTCATCTCTAAGCCAGTTACTCTTCCTTCTGTCCACCTCCAAACTCTCCCATGCTTGAAAAACCTGTTCTCTTCCCACGGAGAATTTTAATTCCATCAGGCCAGCATTTCCCAAAATAATGAACATTTCTAGGGGCTGTTAAGCTCGTCTCCTATTTAAATTTGCATCTAATTGATTTCCTCATCTCTTCTTTCCTCTTCTCACTGAGCCATTTAGTTATTAAAAGTATCCAGATAGCCCTTATAACCCCTTACATACAAAATACCGTAATTTATTAAGGATTAAGGTTTACCTAAAACCCACTACTTTAGTCACATATCCATTACATCACACTGAATTTGTCTTAGAAGTGCTTTTTGGCTTGCTGAGCTTCCCGTGGGAGGAAGCTTAAGTTCAGACCAAATTTATCGTGTCCTAAATGCCTAGTGGGAAGGAACCAATGTCGTCACTCAAGATTTCCTGCAGATCCCTGTGATTTAACAGGGCCTAAAGTCCAGCATTAAAAATTCAACAATTGACAATTTGTTGTGCAAATGAAATCCTGACCCAATGATGTTTGTAGGTAAGTTTTAGCTGGTGGCTCAGGAGTGGGTTTTGAGGCAATGCAGGTCCTTTGGAGTCAGGAGGGATGCAGTGCTGTTCCAAATTAGAGTGGACTGTTTTGGAAGGGACATGTCCAGGAATTCTGGCTCTGGAACTCTCCTTTTCCCTCCCTTGCAGTGCTTTGGCCCTCCTGCCCTGCTCCTCACTCCTTTTCTCCTTTAAATAGCGGCTCTGGGTCGTTGGTTTTCACCCTCATTCCTCAGAGCTGCTCAACCAGTCCTCCCACCTGGGAGGCAAGTGGGAACAAAAAGGCTTTGTGTGTTTTCCAGAGGATTGTCAAAGCCCCATGGCATAAATATTATTTGCCTGAAAGGGAAAAGGACTCTAGAAAAAAGGCAAATAAATATTATCTCCTTCCTCTCTTGCACCTTTGTTTTGTTCCTTGATATGTTTGTTGTACAAGCCTGGTGCTCACTTTCTGCTTGTCTTGCCAAGGGATCTTGAACCATTTTCCTCTTCCCTTGACTTTTTTGTTTGCTTATTCTTTCAGTGTCTTTGGGTGAGGAAAAGGTGAACAATCCTTTGGCTTTTGAAATGCTTCTGCAGGCCAGGTTGGACAGGTCTTGGAGCAACCTGGTCTAGTAGAAGGTAGAAGGTGTCCCTGCCCATGGCAGGGGATGGAACTGGATGGGCTTTAAGGCCCCTTTCAACCCAAACCACTCTCGGGGATGCCTGGGGAGGCTGGCCAAGAGCCTCTATGTGTGAAGAGGCTCGCTGGTTCTCTCAGGTTTGCTGCTCACCTTGAGATTATGATGCTACAGCTGGATGTTGTAATTAGGAGATGTCGATTGAGACACATCCTGATATTGAGGAACAGACAATAAAGGGCTTGGAGAAATGTTTCAGGTTGTTTCCTGCATTTCTACTGTTTCTTGTGCTGTTCCAGGCACATTTTCTATTTTTTTGACACAAACACAAAAGACTGGAAAATAACTGTGAACAATAGCTGCTTTTCTCCTTTCATTCTCTCTCCTTCTTGCACATGTGAAGGCTGTCTACTCCCTCTGCGCTCCTCCTCTGAGGAGGGATTTGCTTATTTGGGTTTGTGTTGTCTCAGTGCTTGGCATAGAGGGTCTCTGAGGCTTTATGGGTTCCACAAGAAACACCATAACTCATAGTGCTACTAATGTTCATGTAGCTCCAAGAACTGGGATATGAGGAGAACCTCTTTCTGCCACGAGCTGAAAAATGTTGTCACAAGTTATGGCAGCACCACTGCAGAAATGTAGGTGATTCTGTGGCAGAAATGTCATGCTGGAACCTCTACTCTCATTTGTATTCTCTTTCATTTTCCCATCTTTTTTTCTTGTTTGCTCCACATCTCCTGCCAGCAAAGCAGCAAAATAAATCAGCCCTGGTGGCATTTCCTCTCTCCTCAAGAAGGGGTGTTAAACCTCCTGCAATCTGCCAATTCGACTCAAAGGCAGCAGGACTTGGGGTGTTGCATTTAAACTGCCAGAGGCAGGGTTAAGTGGGATATAGGGGAGAAATTCTTCCCTGTGAGGGTGCTGAGGCCCTGGCATAAGTTGCACAGAGAAGCTATGGCTGCCCCATCCCTGAAAGTTGGCCGTGGCTTGGAGCAGGCTGGGCTAGTGCAAGGTGTCCCTGCCCAGGGGATGGGATGAAACTGGATGGGCTTTAACATCTCTTCCAACCCAAATCATTCTATGATTCTATGTCACCCCTTCTTAAAGGGATTAAATGCTCAACTATAGGTTGGCACTAACCTCCTGTGCAAATCCTCAGGGTGGGTTCAATATCACAACAGATTTTTTTTTTTTTTTTTGTCCCGTGAGCCAAAGCAGCAATTTGGGGCTGCTGGATGTTGGGCACAACTCATCCCCTGTGAGTGTCACACCTCACCTGTGCTTTCCAGCTTCCATCTGCCATAGGGCTAGACTAAATACCTCACAGAGCTTAATTGTTCTTCCACAGCACTAAATAATTCACACCCCAGGGCTTCATTGTTCCTGTGCACCAATTTCCCCGTTGCACTCCAGGGCTTCCTGTGGATTTTGTAGGCACTGTTCATGGAAACGGACGAGTGGGGACAGATAGGGCAAGAGCGAGTGACTTTCCCCCTCTCTTCCCACTTTCCAAGTCTTTCTTTCGCCAGGCACACATGTTGGGGCAGTTCACAGTGATCTAGGTGAGGAGCTGGCAGAACAGAAGCCCAAATCTCAATTACCTTCCTCCTTGTCCGTTTGCACAGGATCCTTATCTCCCTCCATGTTACTCTCTGTATTTAATTATACATAGTGATAATACTTCACACACTAAGTGCTTTATTAAGCAATTCCTAAGATAAGTAGCTTTCTGTATCCCAAATTATGATCAGATATTGGCAATCAAGCTGTCTTCCACTCTTCCTCCTGGGACTGGCCTGCCAAAGACAGGCTTGTTTGGGTAGGTGAGACACAAGACCTGTGTGAGAAGGAGAAATGTAGATAAGAGACTGTTCTTGAGTAGAAGGTTTAGTTGGCCACACAGGGCTCCATGAAGCTTGTTCAGACATGGATTTGGGGGCTGCTTTGCTGTTCCAGGCTGGCCAGGTGCAGCCAAGTGTCCTCCACAAGTGTTACATATCCTAATCCACGAAGCTTTTGCAGCTCTTAGGTTTTATGGTTTCACATGCAACCTTTGCCACGGTGGGCAGGATGGGAGAGATTTCTGGCAGCCAGGTTGTGGTGTTGGGTTTGTTGCAGCTTCACTCTCTGACACTGAGGATCAGTGTAAATTAGTTTCTTTCATTTCTTTGCATAGTTTATATTCCCTGATCCTCTGACCATGTCTGCTGAGCTCCTCTGCTCTCTCCCAGTATATAGAATCCTAGGACAATTTGAGTTGGAAGGGACCTTAAAGACCACCCAGTTTCAAACCTCCTGCCTCTAGAGCAGGTTGCTCCAAGCCTCATCTTATCAGTGCTGGGAAGATGAACTGAAGGTTTTTGCAACTTTGTAAAGGCTTTGGCAGCACAGAATGCTTTCATTTTTCTGGGGGTTTCTCCTTGCCTTCCTGCTTTATCCCTCCCAAATATAGCAGGGGAGGGATGAGGGCCAGCAGAGTGTGATCAGGCTGGCAGAGGAGCTCCCTGATATCCAGCAATGGGGTGTGACCAGGCTCCGTGGTCAGTGCATCTCTTGTGGCAGTCTTCTCTCTTTTGCCAACAGCATTTCTAGTGCCATCTCAAGTTATCTCTGTGCAGTTCCCTCAGCCAAGTGATCCCTCACCCTGCATGCAGGCATGGGATCGCTGTGCTGCAATGGCCAAGGGATTATGGAGACTGCTTCTAATTCTGTGAAGGAAAATGCTGTTTGTAAGTGTAATTGAGAGGGTGGCTTTAGAGTTAATGACTCTAAGCTCATGTTTTAGACATATCGTGTTTCACCTCTTTCAAAGCATTTAAGAGCCTACCAGAAAAACAAATGTCATTGCTCAATCTATGAAGTGTATATAATGCAACTTGCTGTGTCAGTTCTGTCTCTCCAAGACACAGTGGAAACAGATTTCTTTTGCCTTCCAGGCCCTCCAGAAGTCACAGCTGCCCCCACCTTCAGCGTTAATGCATATACGTGTGTATTGTGTATGTATGTAAGATGCATGTGTCCATGTACCTGCTGAGAGCACATTCATCCACTCTTCACATATCCCTGATGAAACAAATATTTAGTCTTAGCTGTTTGTAGAAAATCTTAAATCTTAGCTTTGCCATATATGTGCTTCTATGATTTGCACAAGGACAGACTGGCTCAAGGCAGCTGACCAGTCTGTAGAGCAGGTTTTTTCCCCCATCTTGATATTCAGTCATGATTAGCTTATTCCTGATATTTGCACTTGAATGTGTGGGAGCAGCTTAGATAACCCCCAACTGTCTAGATCTTTCTGCTCTCTATTGAACCATTGTCACATCTGACTGTAAAAAAAGGGTAAGAGATTCTGAAAGAGGCTGGGTCTAAGTTAGATATTGGGAAGAAGTTCTTCCCTGTGGTGCGGGGCAGGGGGGGGAGGGGGATGAGGCCCTGGTACAGAGAAGCTATGGCTGCCCTATCTCTGGAAGTGTCCAAGACCCGGTTGGGCTTGGAGCATCCTGGACGAGTGGAAGATGTCTCTGCCCATGACAGGGAGTGGGACTGGATGAGCTTTAGGATCTCTTCCAACCCATACCACTCCAGGACTCTGTGTACTGAGGCTGTCCGATCTTTAGGGACCTATGTAAATCACTTGCAGTGTCTGCAGCTTGCAAGTATTAAACAGGGATTCAAGGACAAAAGGGCCAAACCCCTAAAATTTGATGCTGAATTTGCTGCTTGAAGATGATTTACAGATTTGGAAGTGCAGATGTCTCTGGCAAAGAGAAGTAATGTCCCTGGTAGGTAATTTCTTGCTCTCTTGAGGAGTAATTTTAAAGTGGGAGATCCCTGGTCTGGCCATGTGTTTATCCCACAGTCAAGACCAGGTCCTGCCACGCACCTGAGCTCTGTGCACCCAGCACTCCGTGCCCCAGCACCACCCTCTCTGCTCTGTGTCCTCGCACAGCTCTGTCATTATCTCCCTTGATGAAGGAGCAGTTTGCTGGCAAGCAAATCATCAAGTTTTGCACCCCACTTCCCTTTGGGAGGATAACATTTGTGAAACAGCAGGGAAGGTGAGAAGATATTGCTCAAAGAGCTGTGCTAAAGCTCCCCAGAGTGCCAACAATAATACACTTTCTGCCTTAATACCTCGCACTTCGTGAGCGCATTTTATTGTGCCTCTCACAGCATTCTGAAAACGTTAATTAATTACAGTCTCATTACATCTCTGTTAGATCCATTTATTTGTAGATGAAGAACTTTCCATCCCCAAGCACTCTGGAATCTGTTAATCACCTGAAGGCAAACAGCAGGCCTGGAGAGATGAACTTTGCTGTGAAAATGCTGGGAATAAATACAAAGATGTTCTTGTGAGCAAGGCTCTGGGTTAGGAATTCGTTTGGGGTTTGATTTCTTCTTCTGCAAACCATGTCACTTGAATCCTGACATAGTGTAAATGGACATGCTTTTTTGGAGAGGATGATGGTGCTCTGTCCCATCCCCTGCCCAAGTGCTGTGATGTGCTCCCCTAATCTGCTGTGGCACAAATTAGAAGAGATTCATTTAAACCACAGCTGGGACAGTAACTTCCCAAACCACTGGTTCATGCCTGGCATGATAGGCTGTGTGAAAACATCCTTTTTCTCTCCATCTCATTTTGCTCTTTGCACTGAAAGGTCTTTGGTATGAGAGGAGGTCATTCCTGATTCTGTGCTTGCACAACATGGAAAATAGTTTGGGGTTCATTTTTCCATGCACCATTTGCTGCTGCTTTAATCTTTCAGCTTTGAGCACTGAAGGTTTGGAATACCAGTTGGAGCAGTTTTGGTTGATGGAGTGCAGTCAGGTAGGCAGAGGTAACAGCAGGATTATCTGGGTTGACTTTATATTATCTCCTTGCCACATGAGTTTTAATTCCCATGTCAGCAGGGTTTCTCGAGCTGCACAGTGCAGCTGCATCTGCAAAGTACCCCCCAACTGCCAGACTGGGCATCACTACTGAATTTGGGAACAGGTTTGGCACCCTTGGCTTTCCTACAGTACTCAGGTTGTACTGGAATTAGTTGACCTGGTATTACCCTGATCCCCTCACTGCCCAAGAGGTTGGATCATTCCATGGACACATTTCTCCAGGCTCTGGAGAAGTCTCTGGAGAAAAAGCGAGTTGGGAGATGCTGGGATAAAGCCAGCAGCACACCTGGGAGCAGGTTCCCAGCCAGGCAAGGTGGTACCCAGGGTTGTCACAAGGACTGGGCAGAGCTGAGGTCTGGCCATGCCCTCACCATTCTCACTTCCAGCCTAGTTCTCCTCCAGCACCAACAGGCCTCAATGCAGACACCCTGAGAGGCACCACAGAGGAGCAATTAGCTCCCATGAAATTTTCCACCATTAGAAACAATGGCTGGCTTAGTTCTCATCTGATTGAATTAATGATATTCTAACAAGTGACCTTTTTTTCCTTATAAATTCTCTCATTTGGAAGGAATTGCTTGTCATAAATTACACTTATAAAAATTAGGCTGGTGTTTTGTATTGTTTACAACAAGCACTTCAGGGTTATGGATGTTACTCATTGATTTATAATGTTTAATTCTTCTTCCTTTCTTTTTCCCTCCTTTGAGCTGTTCATAAATCAAGCAGCCCTGTCAAACCTGTGTCAACATTTTGCTCAGCCTGCAAGTTGCAGGCAAGTTGGGACAGTGGATCTTACAGAGAAGGCTGACTCTTCTCCTTCACTGTCTCTCCCATTTTGATGAAACAATAAAAAGGTGAGGCTGGCACTTGTCAGTTATTTCTGAGTCACTTTTCATTAGGCCTTTTTCAAACACTCCAGAGAACAATGTTGGAGGCAAGTGATCCAAACAACTCATGTTCCCGCTTGTGCACTTGTGGGTTAGGGCAGCAGCTGCTGTGGAATTACACTGGGAGGAACAACAGGTGTCTGATGGTCCTGGACCAGATCCGGATGATGTCAGGCAGCCTTATCCTGGCAGCCTCCTCTTCCCCACCAACCTGGGGTTATCATTTCAAAAGCCTGGGGAGGTGGTTGGATTTTTTTAAAGGGTTCTCCAAGAACTGATGAGACTTCCAAGAGTGTCCAAAGTCAGGTAGAGTCCCTGGGGATTTGCAGGTGACTCAGAGCTGGTGCCTGGGTAAACCCCAAGAGAAGGAGAATTTAAGGGGTTTTAGTGACCAGTACAGAATCCTAGACTGCAGTGAGGGGGAAGGGACGTCAAAGAGAATCTAATTCCAACCCCCAGCACCCCAGCGTGAGGGTTTCAACATTGTGCAAGTGGTCTGCAGTGTAAGGGACTGACATTTGAGGGAAATTAATGCGAATTAGGGACTGAAGGTCCTCTGAGAGCCTCTGGCAGCAACTTGCTTAGTCATAGGATAAATTAGCTCCTTTGGAAAACAGGGAAGAAAACCTTCCTTTCTCTACCCATGCTGCCAAGAAACAGCAGAGGTCTGACAAAGAATATCCAAAAATGTGGAGGTGTTGTAAAATTCCTTGCATCGGGTCAAAACTGAGAATTTTCAGCCTTCTCCTTGGGTCAAATATCAGGGAGCTGCTGTGGCCTCAACACTGAACTGTCATTGTAAGAATTCCCAGTGTCTGTCCTCCAAAAGTCAAAAGTTTGGTAGTGAAGCTCCACAAAATCCATCCTACAGGATGAACACGAATGTTTCTACTGGGATTGAATGTAAAATGAGCAACCATGTCAGATGGGATGGCTGTCCCCCATTTCTCCCGCCCATCTGCTCTGTAACTACGTCATCATCTGTGCTTTGGGAGGAGCAAGGCATCACATCAAGCCCAAAGTGCCTGCTGGATGCTGGTGTATGTGTATGTGTGTGCATATCTGGGATAATTCCTGCCCACACCATGCCTACACCAGGCGATTTTACCAGCTGGCCCCTTTGCTAAGCAGTAGGACTCACCCAGTTGTAATAACAAAAGTAAATAAATACATTTTAATGATCCAATGGTGGTAATTAACAATGCTGAAATACAGATGTCTCCCCGAAGAGCTCACGAGGCAGCCGATTGCATAAGCTGCCCTATTATGTGGATATGAGTTGATTATTAAAAGAAAACATTTAGCTAATGCAGAACAGGATATTCATCTGCTATTACATAATGGTAATAAGCAACTGGATCCAGGCAGTTGTCTTCCAGCCCTTATGGAATGCCGAGTGAAGTGCATTTATGGCCTCCACTGTGAAATAGTCCTCCTTGTTTTTCCAAGAAGAGGAGAGATCTTTCAAGAGATAATAAATAAAATAGACTCTAGTTGCTTTAACATGAAGCAAGATGAGTCCTCAGGATTAGTTTGGATTAGTCTGTTGCCAGTGGCATGGAGCTTTGGCACTCAGCCATTTGTTCACCTAGAAGACGTACAGCTAATTGGAAAAGCACCTGCGAGAAGATGTAGCTCACCACCTGCACTTTGCTGAAATAAAATAAGCCTACATAATTGACTCCATTACCTATTAATGTTATGAAATCACCCTGAGGCATTTTCAATATTATTATTATTAATATTATTATTATTATTACTATCTCCTCTCCCCACTCTTCTTCCTGAAGCATTTATGGATCAAACTTTGGTCTCTTGCTGTTTCCTTGGAAGCCCCAGGATTGTGGTGTATCAAGACCAGGACTGCTCTGACTGACTTGCTTCTCCCTGCAGGGGAATCCTAGGAAATCAATCCTTCTTGATAAGGAGAAGAAATAATCTGACATTTAATTCCTTTTTCTCATGGGACACAGCTTCCTCCCGGTCTCTACTATTTTCCCCCAAAAAAGTCTAGTGGGAGTCTTTTGAGCGCTCTACTGGTTGTTGGGATAACCCAGAGCCTCATGATGATAAAATAACTGCTTGTTGGCTTTTTTGTTGACCCTGGCCAACAGCACAGGGTGGACTTTGCCCAGATGCTGCTGGCAGAAGCTCCTGGGAGCTTGGTGTGATTAGCTGGTTTGGGGATGGGCAGGTTCCCTGCCTCACAGTGAGCACATTGGCAAACAGATTGGTCATACGTAGGAGAAGCTGGTGCTATAAATCACAACATCTGCGTGTAACAGAGGGTGACAGACAGGTGGTCACAGGGACTTCCATGCTTAGGATAGCCCTGCTTCTGGGAGTGCATTAAAAAAACCGCAGAGGAAAACCTGTGTTGCTGCACAACTGCAAGGGAAGTGAAGACAGATCTGGGAAAACTCATGGAGAAAAGCCATCAGAAATTCTTCCTGTTTTATCTTCTCCACCTCCTGGCAACTTTGCCACAAAGTTGAACCAGGCTCAAACCAAACCATCTCAGTGTGTCTGCAAAAAAAAAAAAAAAAAACCAAAACCAAAACTCAAACAGATCAGGAGTCACCGGGCATTTCCTTAGCTTTTGGACATCCTGATTGGAGAGGAAGGAAACCTGAAGTTCCTGTGGTCAGAGACACCATGCCAAAATGTGGGCTTGGTTTCCAAAAATTCAGAAGCCATGTTTGTTCTCAAGTTAGCCAAAGTGTTTAGCTTTGCTCCAGTCATGAAACCTTCATCCTCATGGGCTTCAACTTGACTGAGCAAACCCAGCTGTTCTTTGCCATTTCACACCAGAGAGAGGAAAACGCTTAATTATTGTCCCTGGTTGGTAATTACTGAAGTTCTGTATCGATAATTACTGATGTTACTGCACAAATTATTGTGTTACTTTTGGCCAAAAATAATCAGCATCAGTGGGAGGATTGGTTTAAGCCCTTTTAGGCAATGAAAGAGAGTAAGGCAGAGAAGCCTCCTGCTCATGGCATGGAACATATAGGCATGCCTGAGGATGGTGAGTTTGGCCTGTGAGAGAGGATGCAGAGTGGAATTTTGGGTTGAAAACATAGCAAACGGGTCTCTGCAGACACCTGAGCTCTTTGAAGCACTGAACTTGTTGAAGTGGCTACAGTGGGTGCCCAGAGAAGGAAATCTGATTTTTTTTTTCCCTCTCTTGCATTAGGAAAAAAAAAGGAGTTCTTCAAATAAATTATTTATCTATGAACAGGTCAGCCCTGGCTGTGGAACCTACTTGATGTACTCTTATCCCATGGGAAAGGATCAAACAAAGTCCCACCTCTTGACTCACTGGCTGGACCGGGAGGTGACCTTAGTGCAGCTCTTTGAAGCTCAGAGAAGAGCTCCAGTGGGGAAGAGCCTCCAAATCCACCAGGCACCTGGATAAAAGGGTTATTGGCACAAAGCCTGAGAAGTCCTAATAGGTGAGGGGACCTCTGAGATGAATGATGCTTGAGTGTACTTGCTAGGGGTATGCAGGGGATTGCTGTTCACCTCAGTCTTGTGCCCAGCCACTGGCTTGGCTCTGCTGCTCACTCTCCTCTGGACAGGGCCATTCCTGGGAAATGCTTGGAGGTCCCCTTCTCCCCAGGCAGGTGTGCACGCGGCAAACTCTAGTTTAGACCTGGATTAAAACATATGCTGATTCTCATGTCCCTCCAAGTTGGCATTTGGTGGATTGCACCTAGATATAGCACACAAGGACACCAACAGGACCCCACGGGATCTGCCTTGCACTGCTAATCCTATCCCAGATCTGTGGGCAGGACTCAGAATCACAGAATGATTTGGGTTAGAAGGGGCCTTAAAGTCCATCCAGTTCCACCCTCTCCCCTGGGCAGTAACACCTTCCACTGTCCCAGGTTACTCCAATCCCTGTCTAACCTGGCCTTGGACACTTCCAGGAATGGGACTGCCACAGCTTCTCTGGGCAACTTGTGAACCACAGCACAAGGTGCTCAGCATAGGTGTGTGGAAGATATCAGTGGCATCTCAAAGTACATCCAAGCGGAAAATTGGAGGTGATTAAAGGTTAGCCGTGCTGAATTACCAAGGTTCAATCTGAAGAAAACTACAGGGAGATCTTAGAGCCCTTTCCAGTGCCTCAAGGGGATCCAAGAGAGATAGAAAGGGGCTTGGGACAATGGCTGGAGTGCCAGAACAAGGGGAAATGGCTTTCCACTTGACAGAGAGCAGAGATAGATGAGATATCGGGAAGGAATTCCTCCCTGTGAGTGTGGGGAGGCCCTGGCACAGGGTGCCCAGAGAAGCTGTGGCTGCCTCATCCCTGGAAGTGTCCAAGACCAGGTTGGATGGGGCTTGGAGCAGCCTGGGATAGTGGAAGGTGTCCCTGACTGTGACAGTGAGTTGAAACAAGACGATCTTTAAGGTCCCTTCCAACCCAAAACCATTCTGGGATTCCAGGACTGCCAGAAGGAAGATGGCTACAGCAAATCCATTTAATCCAATGTCTACATCTATCTCTGAGACAGTCAGATCCCATCTCATGGCCAGTGTCCACCTTGCAGCTGACCTGCTAAGTTGACATGGCTCTTCTCCATCTCTGATACTTGGATCTCACCTGCATCTCGGGGCAGATCCACAGCTGCCAGGAACTGACTTAGACACACACAGAAGTTAAGCACTTCATACCAGGGAGACTAGAACCAAGCACTGTGGGCTAAATATTCCATAACTCAACCTCCTGCCATTATTGTGTTAGGTTTTTTCTTCCTGAGGCTCCTAACTATTTTTGCTCTCATCATTTTAGTTGACCTCGGAAAAAAGAATAGTATCAAAACAGGAGCTCAAATACTGAAGTTATTACCTTATTATGTGGAATGAGTGATTATTTTATATGTAGACAGATATAGGTATGTAGAAACTTTTTTTTTTCCTGCAAAGGGAGCAGTTCAATAAATAATTAATGTTTCCCAATCCTGTAGCTTTTTTTCTTGCTGTAAAAAATTAATTGGTTTTCTATCATCTGTTTCCCTCTGACCTGGAGGAATCTGGCACGTCAGCAGTGGCCCTGCTTAAACACGCACCTTGTAATCTTTGTCATGCCCATGATGCAGAATCTGGGGGATAAACAAACTAATCAGAGATATTCGAGGCACCTCCAGGAAGATTTAGTCATCGTAACACTTTGCGCTTATGCAGCATCCATCCGTCTGGGAATAATTAAGCCTCTCAATAATTTACCTCTCTTACCCCGATGAGGTAAACGCTGTGCTCACTGCTGTGGCAGCTGGTAAACAGAGTCACAGAGAGGTTACATGGTTTGCTCCAGACCACACAGAAAGGCAAAATGATTCTGAGGTAGAAAATGCTTTTGCACCACCAGTTTACAAAAAGTAACGAATATGGAGGTGGATGAAGTGAAATGATTAAGAGATCCCAGACAAGCCTGCAATGAATTAAGGACTAGCTTCTGCCCTCTTGGCTGGTCAGCCATGACCTGACCCACTGCCTCCTCTCCTTCAGTGGGAAACAACCAGGGAGGACACATGGGCTCTGTGGGAGCACAGGCCCTGTCCCCTCTCCCAGGGGTTATCAGGGTGGGTGTGCTCACGAGCACACTCATGTCACACAACGAATCCCCCTCACAAGCCCTTGCTTGAACCTGGGGCCTTTTTGGGCTTCACATTTGGAGCCCACGGCTGCTGAATTCTCCCACTCTTAGCCCCAGTCCTGCACCACAGCAACTCATGCCAGACCCAGCAGCAGCGAGGAGCTCTGGCAGGAAGGTGGCATTTACTTATCAATAAGCACGTTTCATCTAAGTTTTTAGGGAAAAAGGTATTTTGGGAGGAAAAAGGACTTGTTCTCACTGCATGTCAACTTTTTTCCAATGCTTCAGGACTGCTTTGGTCCCAGCCTGCTCCCCAAAGCATCTCTGGTCCCTGTTCTTCCTTTGTAAACACTGTCATCTTTTTGATCTTCTGTATCCTTCAACTTTCAACCCTTTTTGACCCAAATTTTGCAGGCTGGTGACAGAAAGGGGAAGCCCTTAAGCTCTCTCAGTGCTGTCTCTGGTAGCCTTCAGGTGCTTGCTGCAGGATGACTTTGAGATATGTTTTCTCCCCACTTACTTTTCTTCTGGGCCATGGGCAGATGCTGAGCATCCCCTTCACCAGGTGGCATTCATAAATCATCACCGAGTGCTCCTGCCCCTCTCCCAACAGCAATGCTTTGCCTGAAGCCTTTTCCTTCCCCTGGAGCATCCCCTGGAAGCCGGTCCTGAGAAGGAGGAGGACAGCCTGCTGTTGTAGCAATGAGCTACTGCCCCCATTTAACAGGGAGAACAGTGGAACTGCAGGGAGAAACTAAGCGCTGGAAAGCTGGAAAATATTACATTTCCACCTAATAATTCATGTCCTGGATGCTTTGCATCACCTGCAGAGAGTTAGTCTTGGGGTCCAGTGTCTCTGATGTCATAGCCATCTCCATCTCCCGTGCCTTTAAATGATGGCTGAAACTGCCATCACTACTGTTTTTTTACTGGTGTCATGGAACTTAAAAATGGCATGAAATGGCATGCTATTTCAGGCTCCTCTGGTCTTGCATTAGCTGGCGCTGTCACTCTCATTTCTTGTGGGAGACTGGAGGGCTTAGCTTGCTGCAGTGCCTGGGCTGAGGAAAGCAGCTCGCTGTGCTTTGCCAGGGGGATTCACTGGTTGGTTGTGCATGGATTGAGCCCAAAAGAGTTAACTGATGGGGAAACAAGAGCCAGTTCAGCCTAGGGGAGCCAGCAAGTACAAGCATTTTCCTAATATGAAGCTTTGTTTAATTACATTTGATGAAGGTTTTGGTGGGAGCCACCACTGCCATTGCATTTTCTGGAGCAAATTCCTTCCCTTTGATTTGTAATCTGCTCATATCCCTACCAGCCAATCTTGTACAAACAGCCCCATGGGCTATAAAATCAAATGGAAAATATGGGCTCACATGGCACAGCTCAAGTCTGAGCTGAAAGGGCAAGACAGGGAGAGAAGGGAGGTTACAAGGTAAAGATTCGTGTTCCAAGTTGTCTCTGTATGTGTCCAGACTGAACCGTCACAGATGTCTGGAGATCAGGTCCAAAGCCCAGCACGCCTGAGACCCACAAAATCACCCAGATGATTCCAGTGTCCCCCAGCCCCATGGGAATCACAGAGTGGCCCAGTGCGGGCACTAGGTATTGAAGATGCTTTGTGTCACCCCACACAGCAAACTTTTATCAGCCTCATCCCTAAAGCAGAGCTTCAGCCTGAGACATCTCTATAAAGAAGAAACAGGAGGGGCTGAGGCTGGTTCAGAGCACAAATATGGCGGCAGAAAAACAAACCAGTTTGGGTTGGAAGGGACCTTAAACTCATCATATTCCAACCCTGCCACGGGCAGGGACACCTTCCACTAGCCCAGGTTGTTCCCAGACCCATCCAACCTGGCCTTGGACACTTCCAGGGATGAGGCAGCCACAGCTTCTCTGGGCACCCTGTGCCAGAGCTTCACCACCCTCACAGGGGGGAATTCCTTCCCAATATCCCATCTATCTCTGCCTTCTGCCAGTGAGAAGCCATTCCCTCCTTGTCCTGGCACTCCAGGCCCTTGTCTAAAGTCCCTTTCCATCTCTCTTGGATCCCCTTGAGGCACTGGAAAGGGCTTTAAAATCTCCCTGGAGCCTTCTCCTCTCCAGGTGAACACCCTCAGCTTTCCCAGCCTGGCTTCAGAGCAGAGGGGCTCCAGCCTTGGAGCATCTCCCTGGCTGCCTCCGGACTCTCTCCAACAGGTTGAGGTCCTTTCCATGCTGGGACCCCAGAGCTGGAGGCAGCTCTGCAAATGGAGTCTCCTAAGGGCAGAGTAGGAGGGGAGCCTCTGTCACACAGGATGAATTCCAGCAGAGCCCTTATCCTGGAGCAGGAATGTCAGGGAGATGGTGCCCTTTTCCAGAGCAAAGAGGGCAAGAGCAGTAACAGTACTGGGCACCTGGGATGGGCCACTCCCCTCCTACAAACAGAGCACTCAGACAACAGAGAAGCAGATTTGGGCCAGCAGGTTATAAACAATAGAATTGCTTGGACCACCAATTTATAGGTATTTCTTGGCCAGCACAAGTCAGAGAAGCTGGAAGTTTTTAACTCAAAAGTGCACAGATTATTTTTCCCTAAGTACGTCGACCCTCCCCAAATCACAGATGACTGCAATCCCAGCGAGCAGGAAGTGGTTAATATGGTCACAGTGATTTTACAGTCAGAAGCTGTTCGAAGCTGAGCGACGCAGCGTCCCCAGGCAGGTGCAGAGGAGAGCCTCTTTATTGCAAAAACCAGGCCTTTTTAAGCAGATAGCCCATTATCAGTTACATTCCATTTAAGTATAACAAATATAATCCAACCAACCACCATAAACCACGATGTGAGCACATAAAGGTTATATAACTTATTTTTCTACCTCTAATTCAGCTGAGTCACTTTCCTATAGTCCTTTTCTGTTTAGCCAAAGTAGCAGGCCTGAGCCTTGATTTTACAAGAGTAACAAGGCCCTTATTTTATAAGGTTTTACCTATATGCAACAAGAACCAAATCTAACTGGCATGGAGACCTTCTTGCTAAGCTCAGACCAGCAGGGAAAAATATTAATTCCCACACTTTGAATTAATTTATAGTAGCACATTTGAAGAGAACATTTTTCTGGAAACTGGCAGAAGTACCTTGTGCTACATGAACTCTTGATTACTGAATTACTTTGTCTTTTACCACTTACATCTTACTGCTACTCCTGCTTCAGTTTTTTGTCCTCAAGGAGCTTGGATCATGATCCTACATGTCATGAAGCACAAAGACAGCAGCATTTGCTAGTAGAAGCTGAGATCACAGCATCATTCCTCATGGGAAAACGCATCTAGGAAAATTTGCCCAGACACAGAATTCATAGGATCATCCCAGATATATTTATATGCTAAAACATAGCAGAAATGACATGCGCTTGCAGAAATAACTGCATTTTCTCATTACTCATACTTTGCCTTTGGATTTTTTCACCTTTTATTGCTGTTTTACAATAGTAGCAGAGTTGTAGCAGTAAATCTAAAGCACCTCTTTCTAATTACATCTCGATTTAATTATTGCCCTTCTTCATGTCTCCATCCTAATGAGGTCTTCAGGCTGTGACAGTTGATGATGAAGTGGCTGGAGGGGTGTTATCTGCTCTTCACCTGAACAAGAGCCATCCAAGCCAGAGACCAGAGAGGGCCCTTGACAGGACGCAGCCTTTCTCTCTCTGCCTCAGTTCACACAAAACAATCCACATTGTGAAATGCCTGTTGGAAAGGCAGATAAAAAATTTAAACAGCCACAGGGCATCCAGGTTGGTGGATGGGTTCCAGAAACATTAGGTCATAGACTAATTTTTTTTCCCCGCTCTCCAAAAATACACTCCAGCACTTTACCAGCAATTATCAAAAGTCACTTTTTATAGCAAGGACGTCTTCTACAGCACAGTCCTCCAGATTCTCTTCCATTTGCTCTATTCTCATCAGATTTCAAAGCTTTTCTTTATTTATTTTTCTTTAAGGTGAAATAACTCTAGAGGCAAGGTCACTTATTTCCCTCTAGATCCCTCCAGCCTAAGCCCAAACGAACACCTCTAAGATCAGTACATTTCTACCAGAACAAATTGTCCTTTCTGGAAGCAGGGTAGATACTTTGCTTTGGCTCATGCTTTGGCCTCTGCCACTTGGAACTTGTTTTCTGTTGACATCCCAAAGACTAAATAGCAACTTGCTCCATTTAAATAATTATTCCCTTGGAAAAGCCCAGACCCGATTAAGAGTTATTGCAACAAAACCGTGGAATTCACCCATGGTGCGTTACCACACTGAGCAAAATCTGTCGCAAATGCAGAGCAATGAGGTTCCTTTCAGCCCAAATGGTGTTGGTAAAGTGCTGCCTGAACCAGGAGTTGTGCCAAGCTTTATAATACACCTCCAGTCTGGAAAGTGGGAGAAGTGAAGTGGTTTGACAAGGACTAATGGAATCAGGGGCAGAACTCAGGGGAAATCCACCAGTAATAGAGCTGGCAATGATCTCAGAGTTCACTTGGGTAGCACTGCAGAGTCAACAATCTTGTGCTGGTGTGTAGGAGCAACAGTCTCATTTGTGGCTGCCCATAACTCGTTCTGTCCTTAATGGCAGAGTGACATCATTCAGCTCGAGTAAGGAATCACATTCACAGACCAAATACATCACTGGGTGTTCAGTTTCAGAACTTCTTCTAAAGTCCAGTGAAGACTTAGGGTCAGAGGTAGCATAACCATCTTAGTTCTTATTTCTCAGCAATATTCCTGCTGTGTTTTCCTACTCTGATGACAGATCAAAGGAAAGAGAAGAGCTGCTCTTGTAATATCTGCCGTGACTTTAGCAGTGCAAGATCTGCAGACCAGTTAAGACCATGTCTAGCTATAAATAACCAATTCAGTCCCAATATTGATAGCATTGTGGCCAAATGATTTCTTGCCAATTTATGAAGCAGATGGAGAGCAGCCTTGAAACACCACCTAACTCACCTGCTCGATGTTTGACACTTTTGTCTATCCTATCCTTAAAACCCATCAATTGTTCAAATTCCATATTTCCAAATCTCTTCTGTTTCTTTTTTATATTAGATGTTTCTCAAAGTTCAGTCTGAACCCCTTTGTTCCATTTTCACTTTATTTCTTACTCAACTTATTGAGTCAATAGAGGTTATTTCACTACCTCACTTAAAAATTTTTGCATGGCTTTTGTTAGCCCTCCCTCTCCAGCCCCCCTTTTCACACATGAGCAACACCATGTTACTCAGTCTTCAGATGTCATGTTTTCTGACTGTTCATTTGTTGCACAAAACACACAGATGATTGTCCTCAATCCACACACTGAAATTCATTTAAATCTTAAGTAGACAATTGAGGCTTGTTGGATCAATATCAGGCAATGATCTAATATATTGACTAGAGATCTCTATCTGGGTAGTAATGGGTTAGTAATCAAGACATGCAGGAATGACAGGGCAGCAGTGGCCTACCTGGGCTTTCACCATCTTATCCAGATCATCCACATCCATGATTTGGATTACTTCTGAGTCCACAAGGATTGCCCAGGGATGGGATTAAACCAAAACCCGGTAGCCATCAAAAAAAAAGACTGCTGATGTCAAAAGATGATCAGGGCAGATTGAATTACCTCCTGTCCATCTGCTGGCTACAAAGAGAGCCCACGTTCTGAGGTTAAGCAGAGTAGCATGAATGGTAAGAACAGTGGGATTTGGGACTGCTTTCACACCTAGCAGAAATCTTTCCCAATAAGTCTCTGCTCCTTTCATCCTTAGTCTGGGCTAAGCAAAGTTCATTAAAAACCTTTGCAAAAAAGTTGTGTTGCCTGCTTAAAACATCATATCCAGGAGCTCAAAAGCCACAGGGTATCTTCTGCCACCTTAAGTAGTTGGTGAGACATGGGAATCTGAACACAACCCAAATAGCCTGAGATATACATGATGTGGATTTAAGAGAAGGAAAAAAGATATTAGCACACAAAATATTAAGTCATTCATACTTTCTGCAATTAATTTATCTGTCATCAATAGACTCATAAACCATTTGACTTTATGACAGCTTGGAAAGAGAAGATGCCAACTTTTCCTGCAGGTGTGCATCTGTTTGGGAAGACACCAGCAATTGTACGTGCAGGGAGAGAGGATGATAGGAGAGAGACAGAGGGGTTGTGAAATAAGAAGAGACTGAAAGGCTTGGCAAAAATGCTAGCTTGCTGCATTTGTTCTCCTTGGAGATGGGAAGAAAGAGTTTGCAAAGCCATGGCTTCGAACTGTGCTACCAAAAGTAGGTTGAGACCCCCTCACTGTGCATTTTCATTGATCTGGCTTCAGGAAGGGAACACAGAAAAAGAACCCAGGTCACTATAGAAATGACTCAGCACATTTCCTATATTCAATGTGATACTTCAAATATTTATTGAGGGACACACACCAAGTGCTCGCACACTGCTGTGATGGTAAATCTGACTAACTTCATGGGATGTGAAACCTTTCTGGGTTTTGCATAATTGCTCTTCAGAGGTTCTCCCTTGGCACCTGTGGGAATATCTCCATGCTCCCTGTTTAATGGCCATGACCTACAAGGCTTTGGGGCTTGGGAGGTTGGGAAAATTATCAAAGTCAAGGCAGATTTGATGGGTTCTTTTAGAAGTCAAGCAGGGGTGGGCAATAAGGATGTTATAAAACCACTGGATAGTATTGTGACTGAATCCCCTGTCTCCTACTAGGCTGAAAATATGCAATAATCCCAAGAATGTCAGCTGTTTCAGCTGATTTCCAGGGTTTTCTGTGAGCCAGGGCAGCATGGCTTCGAGGGAATGGGAGATGAACATGGTCAATGGCCTTGGTGTTTCCAAGTACCTTCATGTGAAACCCCTCTGTGGCAGCAGCTACTAAAATGTGAGTCAGCTACAAGTTCCCTTCCCTGCAAGAGCTGAAAAAAACCTGGTAGGCAGGAAGTTTCATCCCTTTCCAGAGTGAAAACTCCCCAGACAGGTGATGGAGGAGACCTCTGGGGCTGGAAGGGGAACCTGAGTCTGCCCTTTTCTCTGCTTGTGCTTGGCTGGAATATGTGTTTTCCAGATCTCAGTAAGCTTGAAAGTACCTATAAAGGTAATTCAGTGGCTTTGTGGGATATCTTGGGGCAAAAGTTTCTTGATCTCCTTTTCTCCTTTTATTGAAATTAATTAACTTTATTAATCAGAAAGATTCTGGTCCCCACATTGGCTTCATGTACTTCCCTCATTCCCTGGATGCAAATTGTGGGGTTGTGGCAATTTTTCCTCTCTGGCAATTTTGGTGGCATAAAGTTCCAGATAAACACCTGCTGAATTTTTTTCATACTTTTTTTTTTTTTAAAACAAAACTGGTGTTTGGATGAAGGTGACGCTCAAAAGATTGAAACAGTTCTGCTTTCAAATGGTGAAAAACTGTTCTTTGCTCATTTGGTGCAAAAGGAGGAAAAACCAAAGCTATTACAGCCACAGAAAGGAATAACTGGGGTGGAAATGTGGAAAAGTCCTGATTTGAAAGCACTGTCAAGAAGAAAAGTGTACAATGAGTCTCAAGAGTGAAGGAAAAACTAGTAGCGAGCAGTGTCCTGGCTGTCTTTTGACAGAAGATGAAGGGGGAAGGTAAGAGGGGACACTTCTGGGGTTGGGGTACCAGAATGGAAAAATCCACAGTGAGAAACAAAGAAATTAAGATTTGGGCTTATGAAGTAATGAGGATGCTTCACATCTACTGAAGCTCAAGCAAAGGTAAGGGTGCTTTAAAGTGAAACTTTCAAATTATTTCAGTCTGCATGGTCTTTTGACAAGGGTCTGGATTGACAGTACAAGGGGGAATGATTTTAGTTCAAAGGGTATAAGTTTAGGTTGAATATGGGAAAGAAATCCTTCCCTGTGAGGGTGGGCAGGCCCCGGCACAGGGTGCCCAGAGAAGCTGTGGCTGCCCCCAGATCCCTGGAAGTGTCCAAGACCAGGTTGCAGAGGTTTTGGAGTGAATAGTGGAAGTGTCCTAGTGTCCCTGCACATGGTCCTTTCCAACCCAAACCATGCCATGAACCTTTCCCATTTGTATCAGCCACAGAAATCTGCAGGGAATCACTGCTTCCTTCAGTGCCCTCAGTCCCCTATCCCACTCACATAAAGGAATTCAATAAAAATGCAGGGAAAGGGGGGAAAGTGAGGAACCAACACAAGGAATTTCACTCCACAAATTAGGAAAAGATCTTGAACATGCCACTGGCGTGTTGCTGCAGACAGCTTAAGCTGAGAGAAAATTCTTTGGCAGTGACATCAATTCAGCAGTAAGTAATGCATTTTCTAGGGCTGAGATTCAATTTTAGGTCTCTCCAGTGAATGGAATAATTGAATGGTACTTGAAAAAAAAAGTAAATCCAGCAAATGAGACTTACTGTTAAGCTATTGTCAGCCCATAATTTAAAAGTGGAGGGTTTTACCCTCTTTTTCCACTGGAACTGTTGTGTATGTACTGAAGTCTGCTAGAGCTGCCTTGAACTTGGATTCCTCTGGAAATCACCCCCATCCACCAAACATAGAAGTTGACAAGAATCGGTTTAGTGCTGGGTGACTCCTCCAAGGTTCTGGAGGATCTTTAGCCCGTCCACACTTACCCCTCTGTTTACAAGCTGAGACCCAGCAGAAACTGCAGATTCACTGAACACCTAGAAAAGGGACAATTTTGGGCTGTGCATCTCTGAGAAATATGGTACAGAACAATCTTTTGCTTTTTTTCTTTTTTTTCGTAAACTGTGCCGTTTTCAGCAGTCAGTGTTTTACAATCTCCCTAAACCAAAATCTGCCTGCAGAGCTCTGGGTTTAATAACCCCTAGCAAATCTCTCCTCCAGAATTTGTCACATTTTTTCCTTCTACAATAAAAAAGAAATTAGAAATTGCTGTAATTTTACAAGGAGCTCTCACTGCCTCGGAATTAAAAACTAGCCTGAATAATGCCCTGGTGAAAAGGCAGTAAAAATAGTTTCGTACCAGCAAGGCAAGAGCTTGAAAGTTTTTTTCTTGCTGAGTGACTGGAGTTAGGCAAAGTCAATCCCCAATGGTTTCCTTACTGGTGATGCAGCTCTGAGCATTGCCAAGTACATACCCAACCGACGACTACTTTTCTAAAAATAGTGATTAGGTCATTAACTCTATCCCCCTGTCTTGGTCCAGATGATTCTAGAGTGGTGGGAAACGACGAGGGGATGCTACCGAGCACTTCTCACAGTTCTGTCCTCTTGTCTCCTGCAGATGAGGGCTTGGAAGGAACCTGCTGTGACCTGTAGACACCATCCTATCCTCATTGTTAAATATAGTGTGGTTTAGGCAAAGGGGTGACCAGAGTCTGCCTCTGGCTGGGAAATGGGGTTTCATCTAATTGCTGTTTGAAAACGAGCTCATTTATCAAAACTGTTTGTCCTTACTGCAGCAAAGTGGGGGAGAGAGAGAGAGAGAAGTTAAGCCAGCAGCACCTCCTGCCATGGCGAGCTCATCCCTGGTGACGCTCAGTGGGTTCCACTCCTCTGGGTATCTGCTGGTGGATTGAGATGGGTTTGTAGTAGATTCAGATGTTTTGAGGTGGTCTGCAGGTGGACTGAGAGTGGGCACAAGGTGTGCTGGAGGCTTTCCCTGGGCAATGCCTAATTGTACAGTGATATCTCTGTGTCACTTGACCTCTGAGCAATGTGAGACCTGGCTATTGAAGGCTTCTGATCTTGCACACTTTGCCTGAAAAATCCATAATCTTGGTCCAAATCAGAACCAGAAGTCTTTCAGACAGGTTTAGGAGGGCCTGGTTCAGAGCCAATGCAGCCTCTGCCTTTGGAGAGGGTAATGTGAGGTACAGTTGGAACGATTTCTCCCAGACATGATCCTTCAGGTTGAAGTTGGAGCACTCCGTGGGACAGGATGTAGAAGCAGTTTCCATAGCTGAGCTGCAACCCACTCCCAACGTGCCTTATCTTCATCTCTCCCTGTATCTATTCATATGCAATCAAAAGCAGAGGGGTTAGGGATTAAACCTGCTCTGACTTACCCTGGGGGAAGCAACAGCTGGGTGTAGTGTTTGTTTTGGGTGTTTGTACCATGACAGAGAAAGAGGAGGCTTCAATGTGAAGTGGCTGCGAGGTAAAGCACAACTCAGCTTCATGTCGGGGCTCAGCTTTGCTTGACAAGTCATCTCTAATCCTTCCTCACTTTGCTGGTGGCTGCTATGAACATTACAAGTGGAAATTCTGGGCAAAAATTATAATGCTACTGCCAGGATTAGATCAAAATAAAATAGGAAAACCCCATTTAGGAATCAACTACAATTTGTTGATTCATCTCGTTGCCATGGACTCCATTCCTCCTTGTGCTTCAACAACTTAAATGTCCTGGTTTGTGGAATAGTTTGGATAAAAAGAGGGTGGGATGAGGGAAGACATTTGGCTTAAAAAGTAAGCCAAAGGCTCCAACATGTGTTCTTGGCTGGTTAAATTCAAGATGAGGGTTTTAGGCTTCCCGTGGGACCTCCCTTTCACAGCTCCCTCCTAATCCTCTGGAAATCGCCTGTTACCTACAGCTGTTGGGTCGCCAGATGAACTATTTGTTCAATTATTCTTGGTCGTGCTGGCCCAGGCTGCCTCAAAGCTTCCGGCTCCAACCCTCGGCCCACTTCAGTCGCGTCCGGAGGAGCCCCAGCCCGTTTGAAGCCCTCCGTCCTGCTCGCAGGAGCGTCTCCACTCCCGCCCCCGCATCCCTTTTTATCTCGCCCGGCCGGCGATGCTCCCGCGGCTGCAGGGGCGGGCTGGGAGGGCGGCTCCGGTGTCGGAGCGCCGGAGTGAGAAAATAATTACAAATGAAAGGGAGAAGATTAGCAGAGGCTGTTGCGACAAATGCTGCCGAAATGGTTTCTGGAGCGCCGGCGGTCCTCCTAACAGGAGCAATCGGCTGCAGCTGCCGTCTCTATGGCGATGCGGAGAAACACGGGTCCCGCTGGGATCCCAGAAAGAAAGCCTAAAACCTGGCAAACCACAGCTCGGGGGGATGAGATGACGGACCGGGGCAGCTTCACATTATACAAATGGACTGGTAATTCACCCTTTTTTTTTTTTTTTTCCCCCCCTTTT
>VXBQ01015600.1:506705-593237 GCA_013400175.1 Phainopepla nitens
TTTTTTTTCCCCACCTTTGTCTGCCCCTTTGCCTCCATCCCCCAGTCAAAAGTGTTCAAGCCCGCCTAATAAATGGATCACAGCTGCTGAAAGACGGTTCTTGCCTGACTCTGGGAATCCTCTGAGTTCACATTGCAGAGGATATGAGTCTTCAGCCTGTCTGAGATGTCATGAAGTTCCTAAGTAGTTTGTCCTGGCTTCAGGAAAAGCTCCATTTCAGTTTGCCAAACTTCCACCTATTTAACCAAATGGTTAGGACAGCACATCACAGTTATCCAGAAATTCTGGGTGTACAGGACATGTGGGAAAAACCTTGACGGTCTTTGGATGAGACCTGAAATAGTTGATTATTCATGAAAGGACAGGAGATGGCTTTGGGCAGCTGCTCCTGGCGGGTGCAAGGCTGAAGGCATCCCGTACATCTGCCCATGCATGGAGTATTTGGAGGCACAAGAAGCACATGGACAAGACGAGCTGTTCTACATTAGGCTATTCAGCTCCTGGGGTGGTTGACTTGGAGGGTAAATTCACTGTGATGGCCAAGGCACATAGTAAATGCCACATAGTAAATAGGAAGGTCACTGGGATGGATATGCTGCTGACAATCTCTGGAAAGCTAAATGTGGGAAGCGTGCAGGCAATGGGCTTTAGTGGCTTGCAGAGAAGTGATGGAAAATAGGGAGCTGGGTGATAGATCTGGAAGAGCTGCCCCAGCTGAGAATCCCCTTTTCAGCAGGCTGATGCCCTGTCCCTGGAAGCACCCAAGTTTGGATGTGGCCTTGAGCAACCTGGTCAAGTGGAAGATATCTCTGTCCAGGACAGGGGAATTAGCTGATCTTTAAGGCCCCTTCCAAACCAATCTCTTCTGTGGTTCTGTGATTGAGCTCTTAGTGACCATGCTGACCCTGGGAGGACAGTCATGCTCACATGAAGACAGAGCAGCAGAACAAGAAGAGGTGAAGATGATAAGAGAATCCTTGTTTTCTCAGCCATCCAGCCCTTTGCTAACCTGATGGTTGGAGCCTGATAATACTCTAATCATCAGCTCTTATGTTAGAGGCAGCATCAAAGTTTTCTCTCTTCTCCTGGAGCTATGGGGAAGCCCTGCCTGGATGGCCAAGGCATGGACAAAGCTTGGTTATCCTGTGGGTTGTTCATGTTTCTTCTCTTCTTCCAGACTCTGAGCTTTTCCCCAGTGAGCAGAGGTGTCATCTGTGCCACTGTCAGAAGTGGTACAGGACAAGGAGAAATGTTTTGATGAGATGGGCTTCCCTTTGGGTTCATAGAATCCTAAAATGAATGGTTTGGGTTGGAAGGGACCTTAGAGATCGTCTTGTTCCAACCACCTCCTCTGGGCAAGGACACCTTCCACTATCCCAGGCTGCTCCAAGCCCTGTCCAACCTAGCCTTGGACACTTCCAGGGATGGAGTAGCCACAGTTTCTCTGGGCAACCTGTGCCAGGGCCTCACCATCCTCACAGGGAAGAATTCTTCCTAATAACCAATCTAACCTTCTCTCTTTCAGTTTGAAGTCTGTATTTCTGTTTCCCCCATTTGGGACTTGCAACACCGAGCAGTGGCACTGCAGCACTCCCTGTGCTTTGCTTTGTCCCGCCTCCTCCCCCCGCCGCCAGTTTCTGAAGTCAAAAGAAATGTACAGCCTCACCACGTCTGCATCCCCCTCCCAGCCCACCCCTTCTCCCTCCATCACCCCCAGGTCTCTTCCAGCTGCTCCCCACATCTCCAGAGTCCCAGCAATTGCTCTTGAAACATGTCAAAACACCATTAGCCCGTCCCGGGCCAGCCTGGCTCCTTTCCCCGGCCGAGTGGGCCAGGACAGGCTGGCGCTGACACATCCCGCCCGGCACTTTGAAGTCCCCGCCTGCGCTCTGCGGGGACAGCTGGGGCGTGCCACAATCCCCCCGGCCATTTGGGCTAAGCCGGGCGTTTTAAAATAGTCCCCCCTCCCCTGCCCGGCGGTGACAACTGCACAATTATTTCAGACGCTCTTTACGGACCCGCGGCGTAACCGGAACCCGCGGAGGAGGGAATGGAGGTGAAGGAGGAGAAGGCGGCAGCCTTAAGTGGGTTTCACCCTAATTAGCGGCCCCCTTGTTTCCCACCGGGTGCTGGAAAACTCATCCATGCACATAAAATCTGAAGCAGCAAAGAGATCCGTGGTAAAAACTGGCATTTGTCGCAATCCTTATTTTTTAAAGGATAATTCGAACCTTTTGCCTTTGTTTCAGGGCTCCTCAAAAGACAATTCTACCTCCTTTCTGGAAAAGAGATGCTGCCAGGCAGGTTGGGAATTGCCCTGGGTAGCGCCTCTCCTTGTGCCTCAGTTTTCCCATTGGCAAAACAGGGATATGATGTCTGGTATGATCCCGGGAAAGTGGGAGAAGGACCTGGGACAGAGCTGGTCTTCCTGAAACCAGTGCAGTCCAGCTGCTGGCCAAGAGCCTTTGGAGAGGGAAGAATGTGACAAAGTGACACAAGATGCTTCTCACACCTGGAGCTGGGCTCCCAACCAACCCCGAAATGGGGTTGCCGGCCCTCCCCCAGGCCTTAACCTCCGCACCCCGGAGCATCCCTTTGATAGAATGGGATCCTTTCCGTGAGCCCTCAGCACCACCTAGTGTTCCAAATATTCCCGGGGTTCCGTTCTGCACATCCGGGACATGGCTGGTCGCCGTGCGATAGCTGGTCCGCAAGGCTGGGGCAGCATCCCTACATCCACAAGGAACCCCTCCAACCCCCAGCTTCCACCTCTCTTCAGCCTTTTAGCTACACAAATCCCCAGTGCAAGCTCTCAGGTGTGAAGGCTGCTCCCAAAAACTTCAGCACCTGCCTCCCAAAGCATCCTCCTCTATGGGGATGAATTTATAGGGAAAGCTGGATTGGTTTGACATCCAAAGTTGCTTCTGCAGAGAGTGTGGGAGATGCTGGTTTGCAGCACATCAGAGCTATGTTTCCATTGCTTAGAGGTCAATAAATGCCAGGTTTTGAACTTGCTCTTTTCCCCTGACCCTAGGTATGGGTTTTTTGTTGTATTTTTTTATGGTAACTCAAGTTTTAGGATTGAAAATTAAATGAAAGGTAGCAGAAATTATAAATGTTTGCTTGGGAAAGATAGTTGGAGCAAGAGTACTGGAGAGGAGAATAAGAGGGGGGAAGATTGTAAAGATGATGACTACAAGGAAGAAAAACAATTAAATATCAGTATGGATGACACTTCCCAATTCTAATTTCAAAAGCAACGGGCTCAGTGTTAACATGTCAGGGTGATTAACTGCTTTTTCTCTTTTCAGATGAAACTACCCACCCCATCTGAACCTTCTGGTCCATCACAGCTTCATGTCCCCAATAATCTCACTGTGACTCAGAGACATTTCTTCCAGCTCCAGGTGTTGAGGATGAACAAATTCCCTCTCCCAAATTCCTCTTGCCTTATTAGGTGATCTGGGTATGTGTAGCAAGGCCGAGCCTGGCTGGGGAAGCAATATTCCTTCCTCTGCCACCGAGATGTGCCCTTGCTCCATCACTGCTGAATGGCAGTTGGCTGGAGGGGGAAAATCCCCAAATCAAACCTCTCAGGATGTGAAGATTTAATTTTGCCTGGCTCCCAGGGACAATGTTGCTGGCACAGCCTTGAGGACTGCCCAGCTCCCCTGCACCTCTCCCAGATGGGTCACTCTCCACCTGAGGTGTTTTAGGGCAGCATTTCCTTGCCTTCCCACTTATTTTTTTAAACTGCTGATCAGCTGTGAGTTATTTTTTTTATCCTGTTAAAATTTCCCACAGAGTTTGGCCACTTCGTGCTTCCTTCTAGGTGCTGTTGTTTTCATCTTTAACCTTCACCACTTCTCCCTGAATCTCCCTCTCTCTTGCCTGTCATGGTTTTCTCATGCTCTGCCTTCTCTGTCTCTTCCTCCTCTTTTGTCTGGCTACACAAATTTCCTTTTCTGTCCCTAATAAATGTTTTTGCTATGTCCAAGCGTGCTACAAGTTCTGGCACCCAGCTGGGACTGATGCAGTTGGAATCACATCAGGGCTGAGCCCTCCCTGCTTTTATTTAATTCTTGCCTGTTCTTACCTAGCTGGGGTCTCAGACCTTTTCACAGGGGGTGTAACAGAAACACTTCTGGGGTTTGTCTTTCCTTTCCTTGCCCAATTCTGCCCCAAAGCAGTCCCTTTTCCTCCTGGCTGTGCATGGATGCTGTTTGCTCTCCGCAGCTGCAGATGTGCCATACTGGATTTATGCATCTCCTCCTTTTGTCATCTGGCAAACTCATTCCTCGACCTCTTTGTGTGGGAACAGGGCATTTGCAAGAATCAGGTCACATTTTGGGCAGAGTCTGGTGGGTCCCCTGTCATCTCCCCAGGGCACTTTGCACTCCTCATCTTTCTGCATGTGGGGTCTGAAGTGGCCCACAGAGAGGAATAAATTTAGGTGTTGGTACTGTGGAGCAGCTGCAGGTCTCTGTCCCTTCCCCTCCTCCAAGGTACTTCAGCATCACTGGAAATCTGGGTTGCACACAATGGGTGAGCACTCAGGTGACAAACAACACTGACATGAGAGGATGCTGTGAGAGATCATTCCCTGGATACCAGGAAGGCTGAGGGAGGTGCTACCAGGAGGTGGCTCACTTAGAAATGGGAACATCTAAATAGAAAACCTTTTGCTTGCATTACAAAGGCAGGTTTTTTGGGTGGAGGAGGAGAGGAAAGAAAATGAGACATCGTCATCTTGATTGGAAAATACATTGATATTCCAGCAAGGGACCAGATGAATGTGTCTGGCCAGTGTGCCAGCTTGCTTTCCCATTTTCCTGCCTCTTAAAATTGCAGGCTGCCTGTGCAGCTCCTCTCTCCAGATATGTGGCCATGTGGCAAATGACTCCTTCACCCATCCCCTCTGCCAGCACAGGAAAATGAGGGAACTAATTTCCTGTCTCTGACACTCCATCATTTCCCCCATTTCTCTGAGCTGTTAGTTCTGAGCTCTCTCTGAACATCACTCCCACGACACGCTCCAGCCTGCATCCCAAGCTGCATCCATGGAGACTGCAGGTATTGTCTAACCAGACAGCATACTGAGATGATTCCCACAGAAGCAAACTCCTGTTTTCTTGGTCGTTCCCAGCTTTGCATGTTGATATGAAGAGACTGCCAGGGTGTTATTTGCTGCCAGATCTCCTGTGGATATGTTTAAGAGCTGCAGCTCTGTGCAAAATAAGCAGGGAGAAAATAGACATCAGGAGGTAGAAAATTAGAGATGGGCAGGACATAAAAAAGTTTTTTTGAGGCCTAAAAGATTTCTAGAATAGGAATTCTGAAATTTTTTTCAGGACTGATTTCATGGTAAGGCAATAAGATTTAGAAAAGTTGCCGATCAGGACTGGTTTTTTAGGCTGGATGTGCTGTGCTGACCTGAATTCGAGTCGTAGCCCAGTGCCTGTGGATGGTGAGAGCCTGAACTGGACACAGGCTTGAAGAATTTACAGCCTTTACATGTTATTTCAAGGCTGTCTAAGGAACTGTGAAGGTTTTAAGAGTGACTGAGCTCTAGGAAGTTATGGCTATAAGCTATTACGTCAGGTTTTGAGGTGTCTTATCAGGAAATGAGTGTTCAGGACCACTTGGAAATTAGATATTCTGCTACGGTTCTGCGTAACCCCAGATCAGGGACAGCCTTTACTACAATAAATACACCCAGAGAGATTATTTGTTTCCTTAGAGTAAGATCCACCCCCCTACACACCCCGTGATTTTGTTCTGCAAATATTTGAAGGTGCAAAATTCCCGGTAGCCAAGAAACACCAACATGACTCGGCAGAGCTTTGGGTGGGAGCAAGCTCCCATTTCAGAGTCAGATTTAACTAAATGTTTAGTTTTTAGTTAAACTCAGCCTTTCCTATGTAACAGCTACAGCAACCTCATCACTCATGACCAAGACTTCTCTGTGGCATTTTTTAGGGTCTTATTTGCTTTTGGGACATCCCTTGGAGGTTTTTTCATGAACTTGTAGCAACTCCCAAGCTAAACAATTCTTCATTTTTCCCAGGCTCTGCATCTCAACAGTTGTTTTCCGTCCATTTATTCCTCAGCCTCAGTTTTAGGGATAATTTTCTGGGGGTAAATCCTTCTAGATGCCTGGAGCAGAGTGAGTGTAAACCCCTCGATTAATTCTGATTTTTTCCAGAGTCTGTGGGACACAAAATGTCATCAAGCTCCTGGAATATTTGTGAAACAATTTAATGAAGAGACAAGAAATACCTGAAGCTTGGCTTTTGCCTCTGGAAAATTTGAATTATCCCACCTGAAAAACACAGAGGGTTTGGGCGTCCAACCGCACCACTGATAAAGGAGAGGATGACTTGGGATGCTTCCTCCCTTCCAGCAGCACTTACTTCTCTGGGAGGTGAGAAAGGATGGATTAATTGATAATTATTTATTATTTTAGAACTCATCTGTTTAAACAATATTGTGGGACCAGGAGAGGGAATAGATTTGATATCAATAAATCAAAATAGTAATATAATAATAAAAGAATAAGACAGGGTTGGCAGACAGTTCTTCTAAACCTCAAGTCATTTATAAGTCAGGGTGGATATATTTAAAATATTCAAATCCGGTTTTCTTACTACAAATTCCCTGTGGTAGGTGTAGTTGCTCTCAGTGCTGTAAGTAGCTGCACTGCTCCCTAAAATGAGTAAAACCCAGGGCTGGAGAACAGAAGGCCCTGTCAGAGTGTCCTTTACAAATAGGCATAATAATGCTTCCCTCCTTCCCAAGGGTGTCATGAGGGTTAATTATTTAACATTTGTAAAGCGCTTGCAGAACTGGAGATAAAAGTGGAAAGTATTATTAAGGATAAACTTGGCTTTATAGGAGGCCTGGTCAGAAAATTGCATTTGGAGCTGAAATATGGGTTGTGAGTGGGGATCATAGGGGGAACATCCATCAAACCTGGGAAGCATGGAAAATGGAAAATGAAGTGCTTTGAAGGAGTTAATCCAGTTAATAATTAATTCAGTGTTTTGGGGATGAGGGGTGCAGGCACCTGGGAGTGTGGGGGTTATGCCCCACAGAGCTCTCCTGTATCACACCCTGCATGAGGTGGGTAATGGGGAACTCTGATGGAAGGAAATTTAATCATTGTACAAAATCTGAGAAAATTAGGATCTGGAGGGAAAAAGCCTTGAGACAGCCAGAATTCAGCAAATCATGGATTACTTTTGTGGGAGAAAACTGCAAATTAAAGCACATGGTGTGCCCAGGAGTGGGAGATTTCTGTGTCCAGAGTCACCCTTCCCTCCTAGCCAGGGTTTGGGAGGCAGGGAGGAGGCAGGTGAGGCGGGCACCACAGGCAGGGGAGGAGCAGAGCTCACCTGGGAGCAGGTGCAGCACCAGGATCACAGGACAGGTAAGGCTCTGCTGGCAAGGGCTGGCACGGGGAGGGGGGAGGTCACCCCACACCATGGAATGGGAAGGGACCCCCTGCCTGCCCGTTATGGACCCCTCAATTCAGCATCCAAACTCCACAGGGAGAGAAGAGAGGGGTCAGGGTGGGTGAACCACTGCTTCCCTTAGAAAAGCAAATCTGGGAGAGATTTAAGTGTCTTCAGCCCACCGGGGTGTCCCCCTGCTCTGAAGTCCCCCTGGAGGGGCTCATAGGGGATTGGCTGCTGTCCCTGCTGGGCTGGGAGGCAACGAGACAGCCCAGCTAACCCGCAGCAACTTTTTCCAAGGAGGAAGTTGAAAAATAAACAAGATATGTGGGGCCCCAAAGCAGGCAGAGGTGAGAGCTGGGCAGCCTGGGGACAGCAGGGCCCCGAAACACCCTAGCTCTCTGCAGGGAGCCCTTTCTGGCTCCCTGCTCCACTCCCAGCCAAATTAAATGCAAACCGTCTGCCTCACAGCCAAACCGAAATTGCTGCTAAGTGCACTGAACCAAAAACTCCCTCCCCACCTTCCTCTACCCGCAGAAATACCTAGAAAAGTCCCTTCTAGTGCCTAAAACCTCACAGACTGGATTTGTAGAGTCCCAGAATGGTTTGGGTTGGAAGGGACCTTAAAGCTCATCTTGTGCCACCTCCCCTGCTGTGGGCGGGCCACCTTTGCCGCAGGGGAAGGTTTTTTTCCTTCTTTCTTCCATTCTTCCGACCAGCTTATCATTAAAAAGCTACCAACCCCCCACCTTGGCGGTGCAGGATGTGATGGCCGAGGCTCCAGGTGCTTGTGGAGGGGGACGTTGGGGACCACAGCTCCGGGGTACCTAGGGACAAACTGTGGTACTCAGCAGGCTTAGGGTGATGTGCTTTACGAATATTTTGGGTATATATTGCAATGGAAATGGTGTTAATCCTTTGTCTTGGATAGTTTTCCTTGAGGGGTGTTGAAGACACACAGTGCTTAACCTGTGTCACATTCTGGGGCAATTGGAACAATTTGAGGACAAGCATTCATCTCCTCTTTGGAAAATGCCCAGAGAAGTTTTGGAATCCAGCAAAGTTATGGCTTTCCCACCCCAGGAAGAGTTCAAGGCCAGACTGGATGGGACTTGGAGCAACCTGATCTAGCAGAAGTTGTCCCCGTCCATGGCAGGGGGTGGAGCTATATTGTCTAGAAATTTCCTCCAAACCAAACTGTTCTGTGATTCTAGGATTCTCTAAGTACTGATTTTTGTGGCTTTTTTTGATGGTGATAATGCTGGGTTTGAGTTTTTTTGGGGTTGGTACCTGTGAGGGGTTATTGGAGTCAGGGCTGCCCCATCACACGTCATTGAGCAAATGAGGCAGTTCAGGGCACAGATAGCACCCACCCCTTTAGAAAGCACTTTAATCTCTTTACCATCATGTAGAGGCAAAGAAAAAAGGCTTTTGAGATGGTAAAGTGCATTTCCCCCAACAGATAATTTTTAAATTATCAGTAAGACAGACCTCACTGTCTTAAAACCACAAATAAACAAATGCAGGTCGCAAGAGAAGGAATGACAAAGTACCCGTTCTGAGCCCCTGTAATTAGGCTTTGGCTAATTTATTTTATTTCTCAGCTTTCTTCACTGGGATGTGCCTTCTTGCTGCTTCCCTGATGGCAGGGTTCAGAGCAAGGGTAGGGATGGAGAATCCAAGCCAGGGGCTTATAAAACAGGAGACAAACAGAGGCAGCATAAGGAAGAGGAAGCAGAGAGCTGTATAACCTCTCCATCACTAGTTTTTATATCTCTCTCCCTCAGTGTCTCTTTCCAGATGGATCCATTGTGTCTACTAAATAGACCTCTAGTCCAGCATCCTGAATTTAAACCTTTCATTCCTGTTTGAACTTCCATATTGAACTTTCCCGCTTCAGGAGGATGGATTATCTCAGTTTGTGTTCTCTGTCTGCAGCCACTGTATAAGCTCCAGCAGTACCTGATGGTCCTTCAGATACTTCTGGAAATTGAGCCTAACAGTTTCAAATGATGATGATAATTTTTTAACCTAAGTCCAAACCCTTAAGGATCCTTTAGAGGCAGAAATGTTGCTCTCCTGCTTTTGCAGCTGCAGCTGAGCTCACCAGTATGAGGAAGAGGATTGCTCAGTGTCACTGTTAACACTCCCTGGTGCGGACAGAGACAGTGGGAAAAGAGAACCCGACTATAATGGGATGAAATGGTTCAGAGTGGGGTTTTAGCCTGATGTTAATGCAATAGGGATCCAGCTCCTTCGGGAGCTAATGGAAGTGCTGCTCTAAGTGCCTCTGCAGACAAATAAGACAATGTTGGTAATGAGTGAGGCAGCACACGGTACAGGAGAGCTTATCACTGTCAGTGATGCCTCTTCTGATACGTTTTGGGTGTCTCCTGCCATCCCTCTGTCCTCAGAGGCAGAGATATCTCACCCCTGTGTCTGGACCACTGCCATCCCCATCAGGTGCTGGATTTGGGCCGTGGGGTTATGTTGTAATCAGGGAGGCACACAGAGGACATGCAGGATAGGGGAGGGGCTGACTGAGGATGGTTTTTGAGCACAGCACCTCAACTGCTGTCAGTCTGTAGGTCTGAGTTTGACGTGCTCCTGCAGCTACAGATTCAACACAAGAGCCTCTCTGGAAGGCTAGAAATAGCTTCATTATTTCCAGATACACATCTCAGTGGCATTCCCCACCTTAGCCTTAGCTCAGCCTGGGTGGTTTTTTCTCCTCTTCCTTGAGTCAGCCTTTTCCTGAGGACCATCCCTGTCACCCACAGATGCTCTGAGAGCCAAGCACAGGTCCTACAGTGAGCAAACCAGCTCCAGTGTGTCTGAACTGCCTGATTCACACAGGTTGAAGGGCAAAGTTAATTGTAGGGGTGATGGCTGTCAGCTCTTCCCACTGGTGAACTTTACACTGTAATTTCCTAGCTGGGGAAAATGGAAGCGATGCCCTGACTGAGACACTATCAATGGACTTCAAAAACCCCCATCAAATAACAAAACAAAACAAAACAAAAAAACCAACAAAAAACAAACCACCCAAAAAAACCCCCAGAAAACCAAACAAAAAAACCAAACCAACAAACCAAACAAAAACCAACCAACCAACCAAAAAAAAACCCAAAACCACAAAAAAAAAAGCCCTCGGGAAACCAAATGAGACACTTGGAATAGTAAAGTGGCCCAGGCTTTGGCTAAAAAGAGAGTTTGTGGCTGCCGAGGTAGTGTGAGAAGAAGGAGGTGAAAGCCTAATCAGGCTCTCAGGCTCCTTACCATCCTCCAGATGCCTCCCCAGGTGGTTAGGTGCATTAGCTATAAACCAAGAAAACACAGCTCCTCTGGGAGGTGATAAGAGCAGATGAAACAGTAAATCATTAAGCAGACACAGCATAGGGCACCATAAAAAACAGGGGGCAAAGAACACGAATGACAAGCCAGGAGGGACACAGGGGTGTTGCCAAACATGGCTGGGTGATGAGGGAAGGGACAAAGTCACGTTCACCAGGGATCCCATCCCCTGGGATGGTGGCTGTGGCCACGAAAACCAGCACCCACCAGACCCTCAGCTCGTTCTTTTGCCTGCTGATTGTAAGCATGTCTCACTTCCTTTGGAGCTACAGGGATAAACAAGAGCTGTTTGCCCCAGGGCACAAACATAACTGTGGTTGGTTTTTTCCCCTGTGCTCACCCATTGCATGTTTTCAGAGCAGGAAGAGAAGCAGGAGAAATAGTCTTGCTGGTCACGTGTCCCAGCTCAGCCATGTGCTCCCTGCTATTGGGCAGGAATGGAGGCCAGCAACCCCAAAAGAGTCCCCATCACCCCCTGAGCTCAGCCCAGATCACATAAGCAGTGTAAGGTGGCTGTGCATACCCTATTTAGCTGATCTTTTAATTGCGATTGATCAGTGTGTCCTTCAGGTCATCCCAGTTTGACTGCATCAATCTCAGGTGGAAAACCGTCAGGCCCCACTTTTAACTACCCTTTAATATGTAACTGCAAGGGCTATATCACTTATATATTTGACTGTATATTGCTGTGGTCATGTTATAATTGTAGCATTAATACAGCATGATATGGCTGCAATCATTCTTGTTGTGTATTCTGGGATGGGTTTGGTTCTGCTTCCAGTTATTAACCTGATATTTCACCATCCCTTCTTTTACCTAAACTAAATTTCCCCTCTTTCAGCTTAAAGCTATTACCTCCATTTAATGAATATGATGAGATTCTCTGCTCACCTAGAAAATACAGATTTTTCAGCCCTCTCCATGGCTTGGGAATGCTGCTCGCTTTATCACAGGGAAATAGGTGGATGCTCCCATTCCCCAATTGCCCCTTTCAAAGGACTACAAAGATGCTTGTATTAACCCACTGGACTGTGCCAGCCCTGCTGGTAAATAGTATCTTGCTTTGATTTTCTGTTTAATTGCCCAATGCACCCCTTGTCAATAAATTTTTCCTTTTAAGTCATAAAATAAGGCAGAACCCTGCAGTGCTAATAGTGACCCGCAAAGCTGCCAGCTCATACAATGAAGGTATGAGCTTCATTTCATGCACAGCTTTTCCACTCTTAGAGCAGATTAAATCCACTCTAGATTCACCTTCACGAACCCCCTGGGATAGCTCAGAGGTGCTTGGTGAAGACAGGATGGGAACCAGCCTGGTGGCACTGCAGGGACATCGGCCCTGTGTGCTGCCATGTGTGGCTGCATGTACCAGCGTGATGTTTGCACATGGAGCCAATGTTTGCTTAGCTCAAGCTGTTGGATTAGCTGTTTGGTTAAACCATCTCTGATCAGGCAGGTTGGTTGCAGGGATTAAGGAAATTAGTTTTAACTCAGTGGATTTTCCTGCTCAGGGACAGACTCCTCTGGGAGATGGTATCTGCAACAGCCACGAACTTCAAGGGGTGAAACAAGATGTCCATGAGACAAACCAACGTGAAATCAGATAGTAATAAAGCCAAAGAAACAGCTCTCTTTCTCCAAGGCTGACAGCAACAACTCATGCTTAACCCACACGCAAATTATCCCTTGTGCAACAGCAGAATAAAAACATTTTTGGTTTGTATTTTCAGCAAGTGGGGACTGAAGCCCAAAATGCTGCTGGGAAAGGCAGTTTCTGGATAATCAGGATGTCTAAGATGGGAAGGTCAAATCCAGCTCCAAACCATGCAACTCCTGCTATGTGGAGGGACAGCATCCACTCCACAAGGGAGACAGTTTCTGCCCAGTGTTAAGTGTGGATTGGCACAGAGAAGTTACTAAACAGAGAAGGAAGTCCTGGGCACCGGCAGCACAGCCTTTGCTATCAATTAAAACATTCCTAATTGCCCAGCCTGACACCAACCTCACACCAAGGCAGCCCTCAAACCTATGGTCAAACCCACATGAAAGAGCTGATCAGTTCTCAACCCAATTAAGCAAAGAGCAAACAGGAGCTGGCTGGGTTTAATTGCTATAATTCTCCCAGGAAATAGGTTCCCCAGCATCCTGCAAACCATGTATGTGTGCACTACAGCACAAAGGCTCCAGCAGCTTGGTGCAAGTCCTGGTTTAGGGATGCTCAGGAGAGGGAAGAAGGAGTGTGAGCAGGTCAGGGTGCAGGGAATGACTTGATTTCTTTGCCCAAACCCACAATGTTTTGTTTCCAGCAGCTTTTGGGGTATTTTTGAAGGTATATTTTTAACAAAATGCTTTGGTTTGTGCAATAGATGCAGGGTGTTTTTCACCTCTTCATTGGCTTGAAATAATTCCAGAATTTTTTAAAAATTTGGACTTTGTACACCACTTCTGTGGCTGTTCATGGAGCTAAAGAAACACTCTACTGTTTACCCTTAAACATTCCTGTTTTTCCTGTGTATTATCTCTCCTACATGGTCCCAAAAATCTCATTCTGCCCTGGCCAGCAGCAGATCCTTATGCTCATACTTGCAGAAGAGCAAGAAAAGCAGGACCTACTGCTCAGAGGGATCCTTGGAATTAAAAGTTCAGATGTGTCAGACATTGCAGCAGATTTGGCGCCTTTTTGAAACAACTGTGGCTTTTTTTGACATTTTCTAATCTTGGGGCAAGGACCTCAGAGAGGTCCCAGGGGTTCCCAGTGCTCCTTCCTATTCCCATGTGCTTGGTCAAGCCTGCTTCAGTCCTCCCTGAAAGGGAAATCCTATTTTTTTCCCCGACTTGTGTAAATTGAATAATGACGTTGTTTTTCTTTGCCTTGTAGTCAGAGGAGGTTGACAGGATGGCGAATTTTAAGGGTCACGCTCTTCCAGGCAGCTTCTTCCTGCTCTTTGGGATCTGGTGGTCTGTGAAATACCCACTGCAGTATCTCAGCCAGAAAGTAAATAAGAAAGCCCACAGGACTTATTATTTCCAGCGTGTGGATGCCATTGAAGGAGGAGTCAAAATCCTCTTTTCTCTAATAGGTAAGGGTTATATTCCACTTGCTATACCAGTTTTCACCTAGCCTGCAGTGATGACTGTACAGGAGCCCTGACTCCAGAGAAACTGGTCTATATGTGGAAGGATCAGAGAATCTTTAAGACTGGAAAAGACCTCCTAGGTCATTAAGTCCAACCACTAGCCACTGCCAGGTCCACCATTAAACCATGAATGTGAGCACCACATCTACATGTTTTTGAACACTTCCAAGTAAGGTGATTCCAGCACTCCCCTGGGCAGCCTGGATGCATCCTTGATGTCCATCTTGACTTGATCTCTGGTATAGTTTGATGTGGAGAAGCAAGTCTCATACCCCTTCCCAAAGCTGAGCTGCCATTAAACACGGGCCTGATTTTTCCATCCAGTCTTTTCTCCCTAATGCAAACTCACCAGCTCCAGCTCCAGAACCCCCAGCAGCAAGGAATAGTCTCAGCCATTGCAAATAAACCCCCAGAAACTCTATGCTCTTATGTGTCCTGCAGGGATGCTGGCGGAGCAGTTCGTCCCCGATGGTCCCCACTTGCACCTGTACAGCGGAGAGAAGCGTGACTGGGTGAAGCTGATGAACTGGCAGCACACCACCATGTACTTCTTCTACGGCCTCTCCGGGGTGGTAGATGTCCTCACATACATCTCCCGGGTGGTGCCGCAGGGTCTGGATCGCCTTATGTTGGCCGTGGCTGTGTTCGTTGAAGGTTGGTAGAAGGTAGTGCTTAATTTGGGAAGGGATATTGAGGACCAAGTCAGAGAAGGACTAAAATTTGCTTGATGGACATATGGCTCCAAATGCCTCTGGAGATAGGACACATTGTAGGGGATATATTATGGCAGGCTCAGATGGAATGAGATGGGAAATAGAGTCATGGATAGGTTCTGGTTTGGGATTTCTGGGACTGCTGCGGTGCAAAGCAGCAGAACGAGATTCCTTGGTATGATAAATGGCTGGTGGACTCTGCATTCTTCTGCCATCCAGAGGCTGTTCACCTGCCCCATGTTCCCCCTGAGAGTCATTAATTGCACTGCAGGCATCATTAGCCTCATCTGCTTGCGTGACATGTGGCAATTTGAAGTGATTTATTTCGGCTTCAGCACATCATGAATATCATTCTGTCAGGCTGCCTTGCAAGTCACCAGCTGGGATTCCAGACCCCTCTTGGATCATAGAATCATATAAAGACTTGACTTGGAAGGAAGCTTAAAGATCATTTAGTTCCAACACTCTCCCATGGGAAAAGAAGGTCTTGTTTATATAGAAATCTCCTTAATGAAGGCAGAGCTCCTGTAACTTTTCCTTTCCTGATCACAGCAGTTTTTCAGGCAGCAGCAGCAGGGGCAACTCCACATACACAGTCTGGCATGTAAGACCAGGAAATCTATCATTTACAGCCCCCAAGAAATGGTGAAGTTTAGCAGTTAGAAAGAAGAACACAACAGAAGCCTGGCTAGAAGGGAAGAGTCATCTGAAGAGGTGATGGCACAGATGTGGGAAGAAAACTTCCCTGTCCTTGGTCACTGTATTGCTCAGATCCTCCTGCCCCAAGGTTTGGCATCTCATCCTTCCAGAATGCTGGGATGTCAGGAGGCCTAGGGGATGGTGCTATGTGGAGTCCCTTCTTTCCATGATGGCCTGTCTCAATTTGCCATCCAGTCAGGTGATTTACACAACTCGGTGGCCACGGCCGTTGTTGTTGTTAATGCTGCTCTAAGCAGGGCTCGTGTTTTGACAGGTTGTCTCTTCTATTACCACGTCCTTCACCGCCCCATGTTGGATCAGCACATCCACTCCCTGCTGCTCATCACCATCTTTGCTGGGGCTGGCAGCATCCTGCTGGAGGTTTTCCTGCGTGACAACATTGTCCTGGAGATGTTCCGAGCCAGTGTCACCATCGTCCAGGGAACGTGGTTCTGGCAGGTCCGTTCTGCCTTCCCAGAGCAGCAAAGCAAAGAGAAAAGAGGGAAACAAGTTGTACATCACGTATCAATCACACATCTCCCAAGGATTATTTTGCCAGGCTCAGTTCATAAATAGCTCATAACTCAGAATGAAAATTTACTTATCACAGGTCATCTCTGATGGTTGCTTCTGCTGAAAGAGCTGAATTGTTTTGGCTTATTGCTTCTCTGGGGGGAAGAGCAAAAGCAAGTGAGCAACATTTTGCAGTACCTAACAACCAAGTACTAATTGCTTAATGTGTCTAATGCTCCCTGCAGCCCTCCCTCTGGTTTAGTGGAAAGATACAAACCCCACCAGCAATAAAACAGCTGAGTTAAAATACCAAGCCAGCTGCTTGCTTTGATAGGAGTTTTAAAAGCAAAGAAATCAGTTGGAGATAATTGCTCTCAAAACTAAGCTGTCAAACCAACCAAGCAAGCAAAAACAAACAAACAAAAAACCAACCAAAATAACCAGCCCAAAACCAAATCAGTTTCCCTTCTCTTTTTCAAGGCTGCACTATCTCAAACCAGCCTTTATTCAGAGGTAAAAAACTGGGCTGAACTTGTAAAATCTAAATCTGGAGTTTTTAAAAGGTGGCTTGGAGTTTGGAATGCTGAGGGACAGTTGTGTCTGGATATTGAACAGAAAAAGAGATATCTTGGGCACAGATTGGCTTTGTGTAGACTCTCATTGCAAGGATGGACTCACTCTCAGCAAAAACCTCTGTCCTGTTCAGGGCTCAAGTTCCTCGGTCACCACATGAATGAAAGTAACTCTCTTTGAGGGTGATGAGGCTCTGGCACAGGTCCCTTCCAACCCAAACTATTCTGGGATTCTGGGATTCTATTTTTTTGCAACATAATTGTTCCACCAACTTCTTGTTCCACTCAGATTGGTGTTGTGCTGTTCCAGCCATGGGGAGGTCCAGTGTGGGATGAGAATGACCACAGCAACATCATGTTCCTCACGATGTGCTTCTTCTGGCACTGGGCAGCTGCTGTGGCCATCCTGGCTGTGAACTACACCCTCACTTACTGGTATGGCTGGGACAAGGGCTGGGGTGGGAACTGGGACAGGCACTGGGGCAGGTCTGGAGCAGGCAGGCAGGGTGGGATGTCTGTAGTGAGACACAGATGTAACCCAGCCCTTCCTTTGGTACAAAATCACAGCTGGATAAGTAGTTCCAGACTATTGCAGGTTTTAGGGCACGGTATTTTTTGAGTGCACAAAATGCAAAACAGTGTCAGTGAGAGACACAGGTATTAAATGGGGAGAAGTCAAACAACTCAGTCCCTAGAGGTGCTCCTGGAAGTCACACTGCTTATTTTCCTCTGCACTGAGTGCTGAAATCAAACTTTAATTTGATAGAGACATCAAAGCAGTACCAGGTCCCCCTGGGACTTCATCTCCTGCTTTGCAAGGACTTCAAAGCGGTTGAAGGTCACTGAATTCTTAGCAGTACAAAACCTAAAACATTACCAGTCGCCAGTTTGGCTTTTCCAAGGGGATGGGAAGATTATCTCACTTTAAGGGATGCTGTGAGGGATGCTGTGTGAGCTACAGAATGGATAGTTCAGTCCATGTCATTAAATAGGCTTTATACAGAACAAAAACCACTCAATTCCCCATCAATAGTATTTTAGGACCTTTAGAATGAGGGTTCTGGTGAGTGGCATTAGGTTGGGGATTTTTCTAATAATGATTTATTGTTCTTGTGCCCCAGCTGTCTCCAGAGGTTCAGAAGAGGTAGTGGAGAGCCCTATATCAGTCTGGGGGTCCGGCAGCAGAAGTGTGACACCAGCTCCCAAGCTGCCTTCTTGAATGGCTCCGATGAAGAGTGAAGAGGGTGAAAGCTCCTGCTCCAAATACATGAACAATCCTTTTTCCAGAAGAAACAAATCTAATGAAATATTTTTGTTTTGGAAGAGTGAGAGGTGCTCCTGTGGTGCTGCTGGGAGGGAGGCTGAGCACACAGAGGTGGCTGCCCTCCATCCATATTCAAATATCTCTGGCTCAGACACGGGCACAGCTTAAAGTGATTTTTAGTTACAAAACAAAGCATGGAAATTCAACATGACAAGATTACTTCATCCTGTGGGCTTCCCCATGTGTTCCCATAGGGATGGAGGCCATCCTTTGGCCAGCTGACTTTTCCAAGAGCCTGGAGGCTTTGACCTACTGTGATTGAAGTCAGGGAAATCTCCAGGCTGAGGTCATGCACCTCTGGAGCAAGGCATCACCCCAAGCAGGATGAGTAAGAGAGTGTTGAATGTGAGATTATGGCATTTTTTGCAACACCAGGGCTTGATTGCACACAATACAAATGTTATTACTGAAGCTTTGAAGTAAAGAGGGGTTTTGTTAATTGTTTTCATGTTCTCTTAAAGGCTGAGAGAGTAAATAAATGTGAAATAAAAATCCTCACTGAGCTGATATCCTTAAATTTAAGACTGATAAATTATAGAGTGTGTAATAATAGCTTAGAAAAATCCGTCCCTCAGACCTGCAAAGCCTGAAGGACTGTAAGATACACATCTATGCAGCAGGGATTAATTAAATGTCCCAGTTTTCCACTGAAAATAAACTCCTTCAGCTTGGAAAGCAAGATGCAACAGGCACATGATTTGTTCTTAGGCTGCCTTACTAGCTAATTTCTTGCAAAAAGTGACTGGAAATGTCACCTCCTATAAGGAGGAAAATATGCTAGTAGTATAGGGATTAAAAAATTATATATACGCATCTAGATATATAAATAAATAAACTAGCCACCAGCACAAGGTAAATTGCCATTGTTCAAGTCTCAAACCCCAGAGCTGGATGGATGCTCTGCACTGAGATCTCCCTGCTGTGTAGTGGGGGATGGATGGCAGGAGATTTTTGTGCTCGTGTTCATGACTGCACAGAAAAGGAACTCCTGGCAGGTCCAATGGAAGGCAAAGCTCGTCCTTTAACCATTTTCTTGTGCAGAGCCTGTCACACACTATAGGGACTTTATATACTATAGAGACTAGGATTTTATTGCTTATTACCAGTGCTATAAAGAATAGCTTTCCTTGAATGCCATCTTTCCTCTATATCCCCTGCTAAGCTGGTTTATTTTGCAGGACTGGATACTGGGAGGTGCAAGTAGACTGGGCATGATGACAATGAAGCAGCAGAGCCGTATCTCCATAAATCCATCCCAAAATCTCATGACTGGGTCTCATGAGTCATAACCACTGAACATGAGGAGCATTTTGTAGATATCTTTTTTTCTACCAAGGCAGAATAGTTTTTCCAAACATCATGAATTCCTCTGGCTGCTGTGGGGAGACACAACCCATGCTGCAGATGCCACCTGCTAATGGCAGAGACCCCCCACCCTGCCCCGTGAGGAAGGGGACAAACCAAGTTAATGAGAGTGCTGCAGGACAGGAATGGGTTCACTGAAGAGCAAAAAGGCCTTGTGTGATGCTCTGTATTATTTCTGGTCTTTTGTGAATTTTTTTTTTTTTAGAAAACAGCCCAAGCATCGTTACTCCCATTAAACGGCCAGGGGAGGGCAGCAGCTGCAGTTGGACTAGGAACAGATCCAAGCTGGATGCAGTCATCTTCCTCCTTCCCACCCTTGAAAGCCAGAGGTTTTTTCCACTCCAGGGCACACAAATGAAAGCTGACTTTGGTTTTTAAAACCACGCCTTCCTTTTGGAAGTGGGATAGGGTTTATTTAATTCTTCACAGCTCTTAATCAAGTTGCTGTCTCCTTTCCCCCCTCCTTTCTTTGGCCTCTGTCTGTATGTATGTATGCCTGTATGGTGACAAAACACCTTTTCCCTCCACAGCACCTGGTGTCTGAAATAGTTTCTGTTTGCCTCATTAACTCCCTGCTCCCACAAACATCCCAGGATTGTCAGCAAAGCACTCACTAATTTCTTTTCCAGCTCTGGAGCACGTTCTTTTTCAAGGTATGAAGGTCAGCTGGAGAGATGCAGCCTGTGATTAAGGAAGGAAATACAGTTTGGGTTCATTTCTGCATGAGAATTAATGATTTTCATTTCAACTAAAACCAGTTGGTAAATAGTTTAGGTACCCAAACAAGGTATGAATATGTCTGGATCAGTGGTACAGAGATGGTTTATTATATAGAGGTGCAACCATATGCCATCCCCACATCTCTTTCTTGAGTGATGGATATTTTAGGACAGTCCTCTATGGGGACTTATTTTAACACAACATTAATATCAAACTGTTGTTCTGGACCCTGTTTTTCAACATATAATGTTTGGACTTGATGATCTTGGAGGTTTTCTCCAACCTAAACCATTCTATGAATTGAGTTGAAGTATCTCTGTACTGGACCCATTTGCCATGCAGCTGGAGTGGGCTGGGGGTGTCTTTGTATCCATATCTGCACTGATTTTAAAAAAGAGCAGGGTGCTCTAGGTGGTGTCTCAGGGATGGTTGGGTGTTTTTTTGTGTATGTAACTGTAGCCTGATGTTCAAATTTGTCACTCAGGTGTCCTGCTCATCTATGGCCGGAAGGAGCTGCTGATCCTACCCTTGTCTTACAAAGGAGCCCAGACAACACCCTCAAAGCAACCAAAGGTCCTGGCAGCTGCTCTTCCTGCAGCTGGAAAGACAAATCTTTCATCAGGAGCCAGCACAGCCCATCCACGAGCCACTCATTCCTGGGGCAGAGATAGGATCTCCTGCTGCCACCCCACACAGCCACTTTTATATGAGGCTGAAATGAAGGTGTAGCAGCAGAACAAGCTCTGCCTCTGCTTTTACCACCTGCTTTACCTCCTGTTGCCTGTTTATGAAAGCTGGTGTTAGCATTCGTCATAATAATAATAATACTTTGCACTTCCCAAACAACCATCCATCTGCAGCACTTGAGCTTCTGGCAAACCTTTAATTAGATTGTGCCTCCCACCACCCCGAGGAAGGAGACAAACATTATCACATTTTTTCATTAGCACTGAGGCTGATGATGAACCTTCAGGGAGAAGATGTTGCAGTTACAGCTGAGAGAAAAAGAAAAAAAAAGAAATCAAGCCAAATTCAGGGTTTAGCTTGCGGAGCTGGAGGAGGTCGGACACAGCTCTGCCACCCTCAGTGCTTTCCTAGGAGTAAGAAGGGGTATATTCCCTAAGGAGCTGAATCACATCCATTTGTGCCCACAGTGATTTTAGCAAGCACAGAGTGTCAGTGACCTGCTAGGGGATTTTGAGGGATTTGCTATCTTTTCTCCCAGCCACTTGTCAGAATTAAATCCTTATTTTTATCACAGAGATGATTTAAAAGAAACCTCCTTTTCTCAACTATTTAAGGCACTGAAAACTTCTTTCACTGTCTGTAACTTAAGTTGCCCTTTTCATAGAAGCTTTCTCTCTGGCCTTTACTCTTTACTGGCCCTTTATGGGAAAATGCATATTGATCCTCTGCATAGACACTTTCCATCTGGGCCTTTTTTCCTCCTGTCACTCTCCAGCTGCTTCACTCCCACCTCACTTTTCTCCACTTTCTCCAAGGGCTTGACTCCTACTGCTTGGGAAGCAGCTTCTTGCCCTTTGGGGTAGTGCTTTGTAGAGGTGGGTGGTTGCAGAAAGGAAAACTGAGCTGAAAGAGGTCCCCTTCAGCAGATGGTGGTGCTGGTTTTTTTCCCAGCAAAAAAGGTATGATTTTCATCCTGCATTATTTTCAGGGGTAAGTCTGTAAGGAGGAAGAACTATGAGGGCTGCATTTCTCCCTATGCTTGGATTTAATGTTATAACAAGCTCCTAAGCTTAAGCTTGGGTGAAACTGCATTTGTGGAAGCCCCTTTGCTACTGCGGGCTTCCCAGGACCCTTTTGCACCTGTACTCATCCCTTTTCCACTCATCCTGCTTCTCAGGCACCGTTGGAAGTAAGCAGTGATGAGTGTACAGCACAGCTTCTTGTTTTCCTTCCTTCCTCCCACTTGATATGAAGATAATGGGAATAAACGTCTCCTGGCTATGGCTTGGTGGCTTTTCTGGCTGTGCTGGACCACAGCCCATCACCATGGGGAGGCTGCTTTGCTTCTGTGCTGCTCCAGCCTTGGGTTTTTGTGGGGCACTGGCTCACATATGTGGCTCTGGGCAGGGCTGGTCCTGCAGACTTGCTTGATGTGAGTTTGACAACAGGAGTGAGATAAATACATAATTTCCTAGGAGAAGTGCTGGTTTGGGAATGTGGCTGCCCCAGGGTCAGGGGTCAGGGGTTTGGGCAGTGCTCTGGGGTGATGCTGAATGTTTCTGCACCATCACCTCGATGCTGTGGAAGGACATGGGGACAATCAGGGGGTCTGAGGTATTTATTTGCCTGAGGCACTTGCACTGCTCATCTCGGGGGGATGGGCAGCAGCTTTGAGGTGGCTTGTGTCTGTTGTTGCTTGGTGAAGGGCAGTGTTGTGTATTAGGGAAAGGAGAGGAAACAGGCTGTTGTGTCCTGCCTGCCCATTTTTGGGGGAGAGAGGGCCATGGCCCTCCACTTCTCAGCTGCTGTGGGCTGGGAGGTGAAGCTCACAAAGGCTCTGATCTGGTTTGTGAGCTCCTGGCCCAAAATCTCCTGTCCTCAGGCAACTTTTATAAGATGAGACCCCCTTAAAAGGGTTGTCATGTCCTTGGCAACCCAGTTCACAGACTTCTAGCAGAGCCCTGTCAGACCTTGCTGCCACATAATCTCTGCTTGGCTCTTTCCCCAGTCATCCCCAACCCCATCCTAGGAATTGAATATACATGGTTGCCATGGGAACAGGAATTGGCTGCTTATTCTGATTTTTGTGGCAAATTCCAGGAGAGTTGTTGGCTGTTTTTTTAATAGCAGACAGGAGGTGGCCCAGGTTGTGAAAGGTGATTGACTCAGGGTGTTTTGAACTGGCCCAAGGGATGTTTGGCTCCAAACATCCGGTCTGAGGAGCACCTCCCCATGGTGGCTTCTCCCTTTCTCTGCCTCTTCTGGGTAATAACCTCCTTGCTGACACATCTTGAGAGGGAGAAGGACAGGCAGGAGTCACAGGTAAACTCTTCCATCCATACTTTGGTGAGCAGCTGTGCCATGGGATGGACATGGCTTCTGGAACTTGGAAAGAGGGGACCTGGGGAGAACATCCATGAGAGAAAAAGGTTCAGTGTCATGACAGCTGTGGGTGAGGTTGGTGGAAGTGATACTGATGGTGACAGAAATCTCTGGCTTTAGCCCTTTTTTGGGGGGAGTTATTGTGTTTTGGAGCTGCAGCATAGCAGAGGGTGGGAATTGTTCAGCCTGAAGAGGAGAAAACTCTGAGGAGCCCTTACAGCCCCTTCCAGTGCCTAGAGGGACCCCAAGAGAGCTGGGGTCAGGAGTGTCAGAACAAGGGGAAGGCCTTCCCACTGCCAGGGGGCAGGGCTAGATGGGATATCAGGAGGAAATCCTTCCCTGTGAGGGAGGTCAGGCCCTAGCACAGGGTGCCCAGAGAAGCTGTGGCTACCCCATCCCTGGAAGTGTCCAAGGATGGAGGAGAATTCACAAAGAGAAGACCCTCCCACATGTCTGCGGCCGGGTGTTGAACTTGCCCTCTGCACACAAGTTGGCTGTCCTGGAATGCTGATGAGTGCTTGTAGGGAATGCCAGTGTATCCAGAGGGACAGCAGCAATCCCCTCCACTAGAGCAAGTGGGGTCAAAATCATGGATGGTGATGGATCTGGAGCTGCAATGGCTCCAGAGGAGAGCCTGGAAGTTGGGCAGGAACGCTGTCCTTCCCAAGCCGAGCCTGAGGAGATGCAAGCAGTCAGGCAAAGCTCTGTAAGGACAGCAGGCAGCTCCTCTATGGTGATTAAGCAGGAGCATGACAACCTGGAAGCCATGGAAGGAGAAGGGCAGCTCAGTTAATAACTTCTCTCTGCAGCCATATTTCAAGGGCTCTGACAGACAGACCAATTCCCAGGAGGAATAAATAACCTGGTCTCTGGTCTTTCCTGGCTGCCACTTACTTGGAGCCAAATGAGCTTTTATTGAGTGTGGGCTCCAAAGCTGGAGTGGGGAAAGCCAGTGGGTCAGGAGTGTCGGGGTTGGGCTTGTTGGGCTGGTCAAAGGGCTCTGTGAATGTGGAGGGTTGTTTTTCTGTGCTTCAAACATGTGGGCTGTGCAAGTGGACTGTTGCTTGGAAACGTCTAGTTTTGCTGCAGAATTGTGGCTGTTTAGTAAAAGGAGATGGGGTTTTGGTTCGTTGATTGGTTCGTTGGTTTTTCATTTTGTTTTGTTTTTTTGGGTTTTTTTTTGGGTTTTTGTTGGTGGTTTGTTGGGGTTTTTTTTGTTGTTTGTTTTTTGGGTTTTTTTGTGAGTGAGTTACATGCAAACTTCTACTTGTCTGAAGGGTGGTTTGGGACATCTCTGCTACAAGAGGGATGCCCCAGGACACGGCTGGATTCTTGGAAGTGTTCAAGGCCAGGTTGGATGGGGCTTGGAACAACCTAGTCCAGTGGAACATGTCCCTGCCCATGGCAGGAAGTTGGAATGAGATGAACTCTAAGGTCCCTTCCAGCCCAAACCATTCTGGAATCTAGGGTGGCTGTTGAAGGGCTGTTTCTAGTTGCTGGGAAGCAAAGGAAGCTCGAGACAACTCCCCAAAGCCTTGCTGGATTGGGCTGCACAGGGGCTGCAAAGCAAGAGGGTCCTTGGCACTACAAGGAAGAGCAAGGCTGCTCTGCTGGGGAGAGGGATGGCTAGGGTAAGAGGTTCCAGGGACTGCTCTGAAACAGTAGGCTGGCTCTGCTGGTAACTCAGGTGAAGGGGGAGATGGGTGGATGTGGGGTAACAGACCCCAGGTTAATCCTGGATGCTGGCATGGCTTGGAGCCTCGGGCTGCAGGAGGGACATGTTTGTTTTTTCTGGGTTCTGGGATGTCTCTTCTCTCCTCTCCTCCACTTCATCATGTCAAATTAATGTTCATGACATGTCTCTCAATCAGGGTGTGCTCCAGCTTCAGGCTGTTGCCCTTGCAGTCACAAGTAGGACAATGGTAACATTTGGTTTTATATCATGCAGTTGTGCTATGCTTAGATGTGCATTATTGTTAGTCACTTGGGATGTAGATGTCTGTGCAGGGAAGATAAGTGTCCTGGCCAGAGTGCCCAGGGGATAATCAAGAAAGATGAGGGTTCTCCTGGGGCATCAGCCACCTCATGCTAATGCAGGCACCCAAAATAGAGCAGAGAGCCATCCCTGATCCCCAGCTCCTGGATGGAGCATTTCTCACCTACCAGAACAGCTGTTTAGTAATTTCCATCCTGAAAGGAAACCTTAGCACAGATTTCAGCCTTTCCCAGATTGCCTGTGTCCCAGAGATGCAAAGGATGACAGTGATTTCTACATTCCAGTCCTGTGTTTGCCAGACAGAGCTGAGCCAGTCTGACCCATGCCAGCTCTGCAGCCACAACCGGACCGGGAACATCTTGCAGAGCTCTCCCTCACCTCAGGCACTTGCCACGCCACATCCTACCCTTGTTTTGCAGTGCCTAATTACTTCCTGGTGTGGGAGGACTCGGAGAACATGCTGGAGTTGTTCATCCAGCCTTTGTGATTTGCTTTGGTATTTATAAACACAGTGAGGATGTGACTTGTTATGGAAGGGCAGGTCAGTGTGGAAGCTTTGAGATGAGTAATGCCTTCCTCTGTGCACATCTGAGCTGCAGAAAAGGACTGGAAAGCCCATGTGGAGGAGAAAAGTGAGTGCTCCTTAGGTGGTAGAAGCTTACACAGAGCCAGGAGAGAGCTCTTTCTGGAGGGAACAAGACCATCCCCAGGTAAAACAATGATAGAAACAGTTAGATCGTTATTTATTCCTTTCTGTGCTTGCTACACTGGGATTTTTCTAAGGAATTTTGGTATGGGCTGAAATACTTTGCGGGGTATAAATTTGCTGTGCCTTTGCTCCTCTCCATCCTTCTTGATTGGTACTCTGGCATTGATCTGACTTAGTCAAGGCTTTTTTTATGCCTTTAGTCTTTGAGCTCTTCTTATGGAGAGGAAATCTCTTGTGTCAAATCACCACCTGTGTGCCACACAAGGGTTATTGTGGAATATGCATGAGGCTCTTTTTCCAAATGTTCCTGGGTTGCCTCCGCCTGCACAGCCCAGAAAAGCCTTCATTGGCTGAAGCTCCTAATCCAGCATTGTATTCACACCCTGGTAATTTCCTAGTTTGGAGCAAGTTTATGATCTAAAAAAATAATTGTCATGTTGCTTTTTATTAGTAAAAACTTTGTTGTGTTTCCTCTTCTAATCGCTGTTAATGCTTTCTTGAGCACTACTGTATTGTTTTCTGGAATGAAGTCCCGATGATTTTATACATTCATACACACATATACACAGTGGTGCACAGTGGCAGTTTCCCTGAGCTGATATCCCATTCTGGTGTCCCCTGTTTGCAGCTAAGCCATGTGCAGCTGGTGTGTCAGGATGTGGATCCTTGGGGATGCTGAGCAGCCCAACAACTCCCTTTAGCTTGGTCCTCAGACACTGTTTGTCCTTGCAGGTCCAGAGAATGAGCCCGATGCCAACAAGTTTTCTGGGCAGTGCCCTCCGGGGCACTTTCTTCTTCACTTTTGGCCTGTGGTGGTCAGTGCAGTACCCCCTGAAGTACCTGAGGAGGAAAAATGACACGGAGGGCCAGCCGGGCCGGGGGCGCGCAGAGGTCTTCGAAGGCGCAGTCAAAGCTTTCTTTGCTCTAGTAGGTAAGAGAGGGTGATGATGAGTCTCTGCCCCAATATCTACTAGCACAGCAGCAACTCTCCCCCACAACACTAGGCCTGTTTGTAGCGGGAAACATCTGGCATGAGAGGGCCTGGGGACGTGATTATGGCATGCCCTGGGACAAGGACCTTGCTGTTGTTCTCCTGGGCAAGCACCACTACGGCTTCACACCTGCTAAGGAACATTCCCTCAGGCTTGTCATTTCCCCTTGTATAAAGAAAAGTGACCTTTTCTCTCTTTGCCCAGGGATCCTGGTGGAGCAGTTTGTCCCCACTGGTCCCCACCTGCAGCTGTACAGTCCCAAGACACACAGCTGGACTGACCTCGCCCACTGGCACTACTCCACCATCTACCTCTTCTTCCTCCTCTCCGGCATCACAGACGTGGTCTCGCACTCCCCGCTCCAGCTGCCCCTTGGCTTGGACCGGCTCTCGCTGTCCCTGGCTCTGCTTGTGGAAGGTGAATGGCACCTGGTGCCGGGGGAGGAGGGGACAAGGAATGAGGAATTGCTGCAGTGCTCATGACTGCGACAGCTCCTAGGTGGTCTGGGGGCCACAAAGGTAGACCTGGAGGGGGTGTGGATGCACGATGGCGCTGGCTATGTGACAGTCACCCCCCTCCCTGCTTCTGCTAAATATGGATTCAGCCACAGCTGGATGCCACAGGGAATGCTTGAGGGATCTGTTCTTCTCCTGGTGGCCAGCAGCTGTTTCACTCTGGACTTACAAAAAGGTGTCATCCCCCCACCTTGGTTGGATGCAGAGGGACAGACCCGTATACAAAGCTCTCCACCATCTCTTGAGCTCAAGGTGTCCATCCCTGTGCTGCTCCTGCAGCCCTGGCTGGGACACAGGGATCCCCACAGGTGCAGGGGCACAGGGATCCCCACAGGCACAGTGGTTCCTCGGGAGCAGAGCAGAGCCAGTGCTGAGGCTGCCTGGTCATTGCAGAGGGAAGGTGGTGACAACAGCTGGTGGCTCTCTGGTTCTTCCCCCCAAGGCAGATCATGACAAGGCCTGGAGCATAAGAGTGAGTTTTCAGATGATTTTTTAAGAGAACAAATCCCAGAGTGTCATTTGCTAACACAGGGTGGATCTTGGCAGGTTTGCTCTTCTGTTTCCGTGACTACGGCGATGCTGTGCTGGACCAGCACCTCCACTCCCTGCTGGCTGTGGCTATCTTTGCTGGAGCCCTCTGTGCCCTCCTAGAGGTGTTCCTCCGAGACCATATCATCCTGGAGACCTTCAGGACCAGCTCCTTCCTTCTCCAGGGCTCTTGGCTTTGGCAGGTCAGTGTGTATCCAGCATTCTCCTCAGATGTTTGTATCCAGGAAGGCGAGGGGAGTGGGGCTGCTCTGCCCCTTTAGGCATATCTGTTGGGGTTAAACTTGTAGGCTGTTCAAATATCCTTGTAAATAAGAAGAAATGAGGCTCAGTGCCAAAGCTGCCATTGTGAAGAAGTGCAATGTAGTAGCACGGACAGACCTGGAAATGAATGGAAAATGTAAATCAGAGTCCATAAGGGAAGGAAACCAAAATCATGATTTTTTATTAATTTTATTAGGTCCGTTTTCTTCCTCTGTTTGTTCCAAGTAACTGGAAACATCTGGAAATCTCTCATGCAATCGCCCAGCTTTTGGTCTAGGGGGAAATGCACAGACTGGCAATGCCACCTTTTGGATGTCACCTTTTTCCAGGATGTTGGGCTTGCACTGCAAGCCCTAAGGATTATCTGCAGAGAATCCATCTCCTCCTGACACCCTTGTGTCAGCGGTTGGGGAAGCCAAGGGCAGTGCCCCAGGTGTTGCTTCAGGTTATAGTGCCTCTAGTCCACAGTCATCTGCAGCAGGTGGGCTAAAATCAGGAGGAAAAAAGGAGGGATGTCCTAAAGCCTGACTTCTTTTTCCTCTATGACCAGATTGGGTTTGTGCTGTCCCCTCCATGGGGAGGACCAGGCTGGGATCAGAGCGACTCCAGCAACCTCTTGTTCCTCACCATGTGCTTCTGCTGGCACTATGTTGGTGCTCTCGCCGTTGTGGCTGCCAATGCTGCCGCATCCCACTGGTATGAGAGGGTCCTGGCACAGTGCATGGGCTGGGGTAGCCAAGAGAAATATCCAGACCAAACAGCGGGCTGGGAAATCCAGGCACCAATGCGTCATGGGATAAGGAGTGTGGGTGTCCATGCGTATCCAAGCATGGCTTGGCTGGAAAGGGTGAGCTCCATGCCACCACAGAGCAGCCTTCCCAAGCAGGGTGGGGTGAGTCAGTGGCTCTCCCTACCCACAGGTCCCTGACAATTGTCACTGTCTCTCCTGCAGCTGCAATGAGTCCTGCCAGCTGAAATTTGGGGACATTGACGTGGAGTTGGACTGTGGCTTGTGCCTTCACAGAAGGAAGAAGAACTCCAGTGGCGCCTTGCTGCCGGAGAGCAGCTCAGATGACAAATGAGATTGTTGTAGGCATGAAAATCTCTTCCCTGATGGTTTAGAGCTCTTGAGATGAGGTTTTTAATTAGTCTTGATAAACTACGGTGGCACTTGACAGTGGAGAAATAGGAGGCAGGACCCTGAGGTGGAGCACAGCAGGGGATGCTAAGACTTTCCCTTTGGAAACCATGAATTCTTAATTCTCTGAGCTGCAGCTCAGGCTGCAGACTGCAGGACTGGTTTGCTGTTGGAGTCCAACTGGTGTGGCAAATCTGACTATTTTTTTTAACATTTTCCTTTCTGCTTCTTTAGAAGGGAGCCAAGCCAGTGTTCAAAGCTTCTGGTAGCTGTCGCTCACTCTGGTGTTAATGGAGAGGATTTTGTACAAAGCTGAACGAACAGAGTATCTGTGATCACCAATAAAGTGCTTTAACACATCTCTTCTGTGGATCTCTTGAGCACCATGCTGCAGGCTAAGGCAATGTTGGCTTCAAATTGGTTTGGGCGGTGGATGAAATATCTGAGGCGTGGGACTGTGTATTTAATGGGGGCAAATCTGCCCAGGGAAGGTTAGAAGGCTGATGGATGAAAAGGCTGGAGGGTAGCTTGCTCTCCTGCTTGTTCATCATCAGAAGCTGAGTTAGGCACGTGAGCGAGGGGTTTGATGCTCCTGGAGGATGGGATGTTTGGTGGACAGGGGGCTTGGCTGAAAGAGAGACCCTTGAAGCAAAATGGTGGTTTCAGCTGGCAGGGGGTGGGTGTATGGATGGTCTTGGTAAGACTCTGAGAGCCCTGCAGTGATCTCAGTTTTTCTCCAACATCTTTATTCCTCGCCTTGGAGTTGGTAATTTCCAAACAAAACCTTCCAGTTAGGGGTGTCTGCCGTGTTGTTGGGGCCTCCTTTTGTTTGCAGCAGAGCACTGTGGGGAGACCCTTCCTGCAGGGAGATCGAGATCAAAACTGAATTTAAAAGATAGCATTAGGAGAATTAGTGAAAGAACATCACTAATCATCATCCAAAAGTTCAGCAGCAGCATCTCAAATGTTTGTGCTATGCCCTTGGCTGAGGGCTGGGCTGGGTGAACAGGGGAGGACAAAGAGCATTGATTTTATCATCCTCCAACACCTTTACTGTATTCCCCTGAGAAATGCAAGAGCCAGTTTAGTCTGAGCACATCGCTGCTGTGCTGCACAGACTGGGAGGAAAGAAAAATTCTTCCTGGCTCAAAACACTTGCAATTCCTGGTTCCATGGGAGCTCCCTGGAAGAGTGAGTACTGCCTTGTTTTTTTTTATTTAATTTTTGTATTTATTTTTGTATTTTATTCTTATATTTTCTCCTTTTGGAGCAGAGCTGGAAGAAGACCAATGCTTCGTGTCCAGAAAAAAAGCCTTGTGGAGCAGAGAAAACCAAGTAAGTGCAGTATTTTGGGCTCTCATGTTTGGCACTTGAACAGAGGATGGTTAATCTGGATTCTGAAGCAGGTTGCCCTCCTGAGCAATGATTTCTCCAGGATTTGGCTGCCTTTAAGTCAGGCTGATGTGGATCTCCAGGAGTGAGAGCTTGTGTTGTGCTCCATGGAGGTGATGTGCTCCCATTGTTAATAATCCTCCTAGGACTAAAAGAGGGGTCATTGTGTCAAGTTGTTATAGGCTGGCTACCACTAATGGGAAGCATAGTGCAGAGGTTACAACCTCGTGTACTGAGGTTGGATTGAAAAGAAGGGGGGAAAACAATCTCTTTCCCCTTTGATCAACTGATGTTACTTTTTTCCTGGTTTTGGTTTTTTTTTTCCCTGCCCAAATGCTATCTTTGCAGTGCTGAATCTCTTACTGAGGGTTTTGCTGCATAAAATGTCGGGGTTTTTGGTGATGTTTCTTCTTTCTTTGAATAAATATAAGTTAAGAGCAAATAGTAATCCTGCTGTGTGTTTTGACAGTTTTGGTGGGATCACGCTCCAAGCCCAAGAGGGTTTCTTTGAACAGGGCACCCGAAATTCCCTGTTACCATGTTAGGTGCTAGAGCTGCCCTGTATTTGAGATATGACTAATGTTCGTCATGTCAATAGAGTAGAAAGAAGACATGAGGTTGTTGAGGCTGTGACTGTGTTTCTTGAACAGTTACCAGCTAGCCAGGGTGTAGAATTGATATTTCCTGTAACATCTCTCCCAGTGAAGCCTGAAGGGAATGAAACTCATTGAGAAGAGAGCTAGCCCATGGCAGGGGATTGGAATAAGATTTTTAAAATCCCTTTCAACCCAAACCATTCTGGGATTCTATGACTAGACATGGTGCATGTGATGAGTAAAGTTCCCATTGTCCACCCAAAACCATTGCTGGTCACGTGCTGTGGACACAGGTGACCCTGAAATAGGTGGGAGCTGGACACGTGTTCCATTGCAGTCCCTGCCTCTCCAAGGTGGGATGTGTTTTAGGATGTGTGCCTGGGTGAGTTTAATTACTGGGGACCTCATTATTTATTATACACAGACCTGACAGATGCTGTTCCTGTTATATTCTGACATTCAATTCCTTGTGTAGCTCCCATGGTCCATCTGCACTGTTGGTCCCCAGGGAGATGCAGAGATGTGGATGATTTTCTTTTTCCATGGCCTGTAGGCTGTGATTCCCTTAAAACACCTTGGCCAGAAAGCGATGCTCTGTCTCTTTGTTGTTCCACGCATTGTTAAGCTTTAAATGATGCTGCACAAGCTAGGATCTAAGATAATTCTTACTTGCATTTTACCTTTTTTCTTGCTTATTGGCACACAGAAACACTAAGACTGGTGATTTTGATGACAAATATTCTCTGCTGCACAATTAAATTTGGAGAATTGATTGAGGTATCCAGAAAAATCTGTGCTGAAGTGTTTGGAAGGAATAAGGACCTTTGAGCTTCCAGATTGAATTCACAAGTTTTCTCACTGCAAAGACTGGGAGAATGTCATGGTAAGTTTTCCCATTTCCACAAATCCTCTGCTGCTGGTAAATGTCAGAAATGGCCTTTTACCCTGGAGGAACTGACAACAGAAGCCTTTGGAGGATGGCTGGGTGTAATTTGGGTATCCTCTTGTCTCAGCCAGAGGGAAGAGAAACTTCTTGAGACCATATGGAAAAGTGCTGCTTTACAGACCCTCAGTACTCAGATCTGTATGCAAAACCTTTTATTGTTATTGCTGAGAGATTGATTTACTGGGGATTCATGCTTTTAAGAGGAGTTGAAATTAGCACTTTAAGCACCACTAAAATCTATTGTTTCAGCTTAATTATTAAACTTACCTTCCAAACTTAATGCAATTGCTGTTCAGAGGACAATTGGTTTTTCTAGGTCACTCATCTCTTCCAGAACTTAAAATTTTTCATTACTTTTTCCTTTTTTTTTTTTTTTTTTTTTTTTTTTTTTTTTTTTTTTTAGTCTTAATGCATTTCTTGCCTATTAAGTGATTTAAGAAACAACAGTCAGCAGTACATGGTTATTTTCCTCTGAGGATGCACAACCTGGATCTCATCCAAGGTTGTGGTAAGGCTGCACCTCGAATAGTGTGTTCAGGTTTGGGTCTCTCACTACAAGGAAGACATTGTGGTGGCGGAGATTGTCCAGAGAAGGGAACAGAACTGGAAAAGTGCTGCCAAGGAGGAGGAAGTTTTCCAGCTCTGGCTGGAGTCGTTTTCTTGGGAGGCTGGAGGTGCTTGGATGTGCGTGGGTCCTGATCACGAAGTGTTTGGTGGAGAGGAGGCTGCTCCTGCTTCAAGGATGCCCTGGGTTCCAGCAAGAGTTATAGTGTAACAAGGGTGATAAACCCATTGTTAATTGTTAATTAACAATGTTAATTTTTAATAATTGTATTTCCGTGGTAGTTCATGAAACTTCAGACCAGCAAACAGCTTGCTGAATGCATGTATACCATGAGATGCTCAAATATAATGAATCTTAAGAGTTAGAGTGGTTTTATTGAAAAATACACAGTTTTCCCCTGGATGTATAATCTGTGGAGTCTCGTAGTGCTCACATCACTCACCTCTCTCCTGACATGTCTATAAATTCCTGGTAGGTTTTTTTTTCCCAGCACTGCTTTGAAAATAGATACCAATGACTGCGTTCTGCGGTGGGGGGGAAATAAAATTTAAAAATCCAGGTGTGCCAACATGTTTCACCAAAAAAATTCCCCTGTTTATTAGCCTTAATAATATTTATACTGTGTGAGTACCAAGGCTGGTGTTAGGATGCCTCATTGTTTCTGCTGGTTCTGTGGGGTATTCTGAGTTCACTAGGAGCATCCTTTTCAGCACAGTGGAGTCAGGTGAGATGTTTATTACACAGCTTACTGATTTCCAGAAGGCAACTTGGAAACACCTTTGGTGCAACTGTTTAAATCGAGTGAACCTTCTGTCCTCAGGACACCTCAGCAAACTTGAGCTCTTCTTTGGAGTCTCCACCTGCAACAGGAGCCAGGCTTCTCTCTGCCTTCTTGACTCAGTTTGAAGTTGTATATAAAGATAAGGAAAGGTTCTTCTAATGCTTAATATCATTATCTAATACTTTCCTCTGGCTTGATTGTGTGTGCTGAGTAGAGATACTCACATATGGTGATATTGTGGTGGGGGCCTGAGTTACCTGAATTAAAAGATGAGTTACCTGGATTTGAATCATGAGTTGCCAGCACTACTTGGAAACCTAGCTTAAGCCATCAGTAGTGCAGCAAAACCTGGAAAAGCTGCTCTCTTGAGCTGGTGCTGGGATGCTGAAAGAACAGCAGTTGCCTCCTGTTCACCTTTCTCTGCTAGTGAGTTCAATTGCCCCTCGCTTCTCAGGGTTATACTGTTGGAAAATAAAGTATGTAGTTTTGCACTGATGTGTGAGTGTAGCAGAGTGGTGTTATTTGAATCTATCAAATAATGTAATTTTTATTTGATTTGCAGCATATTTGTGATTCATCTGTTCTTCTGACCTGATGTGTTGCTTTACAGTGTACCACCAGTGTTCTATCAGCTGCTCCATCACCTGGTGATGAAAGGGTGGAAAAAATGTCGTTTCTTGCTAGGTTTAGGTGGTTCTTTTTTTCTTCTGTGCTGGCATCTGATGGACATGGTGCAGCTCTTGTTTCTTCCTTTGTTTCTTCCGCGCTGGGAGACTCTATTTGCAACACAATGGACAAAACCTACCTAATTCTGAAATTTATCAGAAAAAAAATTTCTACCTGGCCAAGCTGTGGCACAGCTCAGGTGAGGGCTGGGTCTTAACTACACCTTGGGCCCCAGCAGTGTCACTGAAACAGAAATTTTAATTTAATATTTATTTAATGTGAAACTGATTTAGTTCATATTGAAGTTCAAAGTATTTGTTTTAGATTGTATAATGTTCCACATAGGGCCATGAGTTTGAGTTTGTTTGGTTTCAAAGAGAGTTCTAGCTGGGTTTCAAAGAGGGGTTTAGGGGTTTAAAAGGGGGGGGTGGAGTTTAAAAGAGACAGTTTTTTAGGTTTAAGAAGTTTTTTGTATTGTGCTGTAGTTCTGCTTTAACCTAATGTTGTATCAAACATTTTTGTTACAGAAGCCTTTGGAAGGTGAAGAGGAGTTGGCCCAAAATCTTTGTCTTTCCTAGGGATCCTGTGAAGAATGGAAGATGCTCAGCTGCTGGTTTGAATTATTGACTGAAGGAAAACTAAGCTACCATCTTATGTATCTGTGTACAGTTTAAGTTTCCTGATGTTATGTAGCAAATTCCAGGTGAAATTTGGATTGAAATGACAAAATAAGAACTGGAGATGCACTTCCCAGCTTAACTCCTGGAGGCACAACGGTAGTGTTTAATTAATCAGTTAATTAATTATCACTTGAGCATATGGATTACTTTATTTAGCTTCTGTAGAAACCAGTTTTATATTTTAGACCAGCTTTAACAGGAGAGCTGGAGGGTCTCAGACAGCATTGGAAGTGTGAACATGACTGTAAAGCTGTTTTGTGGGCAAAGAAATTCCTGTTCTTCTTTGGGTAGAGAACGTTTATTCTCTGTTTTGTGTTTAATTGGAAGAGGAGAAGCTTCACAATTAAAAATTATTTAGACCAACTGCATGGGATCTTTGTTCAAGCAAAATGTAACACCCTTTAAATAATTTTAAAATCTAAAAGTAAAAATAAAGTAACTTTTGCTTTACTTTTAATTTTTGCTTTCAGCTCTGCTTACTTTTATTTTCATTTACTGTTACTTACTTTAATTTTCACCTTTTTTTTTTTGGTTTTATTTTCAGTTATTTTTATTTTCACGTCTACTTTTTATTTTTAAAATAAAAATATATTTAAAGATAAAAAAATAAAAAATCCAAACACCACCAGCTCCCCCAGATTTGTCCCACCCCAGCCAAAATCCAAGACACTGAGATAGGTTCTGCCCTGATGTTTACTACTGTAAAAACAAATATTGCAAATACTCCTCCCAAAGTTTACACATTAAAAAAAAATCCCCCCCAGTAAAAGAAGTAACACTCCAACTACCTGGAAGTGTGGTCATCTGGTGTATTAGGCATCCAAAAACATGGAATATCAAAAATTCTTTTAAGTGAGCCAAATTCTAAGTCCTTCATCAGAAAACAATCACCATGATTTCCACACTGAAGCTTCTTTTTTCAGCAACATATTCTAAATATACCAGTAAAGTGTTGTGGTGGCTGAACACATCCCAGGTTATATGTAGTTTTTATACATAGATATAAACAAATATACATATATATATATATATATACACATACATGTATAGTCTGTAAAAGTAAAGAACACTTGAACACCCTCAAACACCCAGGGTCTTGGAAAAATATGAACTGACCATGCAGGAATAAATGCACCATCTAAACCCAGAGTGTGATTCAGAGCACAAACCAGCCATTGGAAATTCAAGTGTTCTCTGCTTTTTTAAGAATAAACTTGAGCAAACAGGCCTGAAATTATATTATAAGGACTTTTCTCATCTGTGGCTTGTCGTTCTTGATGCATCATCCTGAAAAACAAAGCATGCTTCCAGTTCAACCCAAAAAGTTGGTTTTGGTGCTCACTCTTCAAAACAAGGCGAAAGCAATTAGCAAAAGCAAAACAAACAGCATTCCCAGAACTATGAGCAGAGAAAGGCACTAAACACATAATCTGTACAAAAAAGGATTATTAATTAACTGGAACAGCTGAAGGCTGGATCTCTGACCAAGCCTTGGAATAGTCCCACTCTAGTTCTTGAATCTCAGTACCTGGAGTGAGCTCCAGTAATTTACTTGCATCACCAGCAAGGGGTAAACCCAAAATTCAGCTCTCAAAAAAACCTCAAACCAGCGGGAATCTATCCCAGCAGAGAACGACTGGCTCATTACTTTACCTGCAGTTTATTTCTTTTCCAGTATCCAAATACTCACATGGCCATAAGGAATGTTTACTTCCTCATGCCTGCTGAAAACTCATGTTAATAATTGCATCTTCACAGGATAAAACAAAATCTAAAACAGATGATTCTGTTACATCCAAAAGAGTGACACCAAAGGTGGCACAGCAAGGGCTGAGCCCCAGAAAAAGGGCTGCTCACAAATAGGTTTGGCCAGAGGAGGAAAAAAGGATGGTATTTCCCTGTGGCCTGCTCTCAAGGTAGAGTAGGGATCCCCCTTTAGACTTTCCTGGCCACAGACAATAACTTCCTTTTTCCTGCCCCCAAACTCCATGGATATGGGCAGGAGAGCTGCTGCTGAAAAAGGCAGCGTTATACTCAACCACCCAGAGAGCTGCTCTGACCCAAGCTGGGAGTTCAGTGTGATGCCCTCCAGAAGTTCCTTCCAGCCTTCATTTCTCCATGAGCCTGCACCAGCTGCAGGATTATTCCCTGCCAGACCACCACACTGAAAACAATTATTCCTCACCCTGCCTTTGGTGAGGCAGTACCAGCCCCAGGAGAACCAGCCCCACTATGTTCTCCACTGCAGGAAGCCGAAACCATGGGCAACACACAGGAAAACAGCCTCTCCCCTCCCCTTTGCACATACACCCTGCAAACCCAGGCAGCAACACCAAAAGCCCAGTCTGTAAGGCCTCTTTTCAACCAGGTTGCTGTAAGAACAGGCCCTCTGCCAGATGTTCACAAACATGCCCTTGGAAGCAGCAAGCCCAGCTCCAGGATGGCAGGTCTGTGCCAGGTCTCCATCCCAGCAGCCACCCAGGCAGCAGCTGAGGGAGCCAATCCCCCCACTCAGAAGTCTTCCCACCACTTTCTCTCTGCAGGTGTTTTATCTGAAGTGACTGTGCTTTCAGCTAAAAAAAGTAAATTCACCCTGGCACCATCCAAGAGACCAGAGTTTCTCTCTTTTTTGAGCTTGCTATAGACAGAGCCCTTCCTCTCAGAGACCTTGCAAGAGGATACACCAAACAGTTGCTATGATATAATCCAGAAGGGATATTAAATCAAAATCAACCATCTGCATCTCCTTTACTCCTTACTGACACTGTCCAGAGCACCAGAACTAGAAGCACCCTCAGCCTCTTCAACATCAGAGCAATCAATATGTTTTACAGGGAGAGATTCTTCACAGCCACACGCACATGGGATTGACCAGAAAGTTCAAAGCCAAGAGTAAACACATTCAAAATCTTAGGTATTTCACTTCCTGCTGCGAAGTCAGGCAGAGAAAAGCCCCTGGTGTGCAGGAAGGGACTCAGAGGAGGGAATAGGTGTGCTCCCTGCCAAGGAATGTTCCCAGGGAGCAGGTGAGGAGGAGGAAGGAAATCCCTGCTCTCACATGAAACAAGTGAGACACTTCAGAGAAGTTCCTGTCTCCAGAGTGGCCTCCAGCCCAAGGCCCGAGGATGGATTTGGACTAGCTCATGTTGCTGTGGAAATTGCAAGGATGTTGAGGATCTCAGGAGGATCAATTGCAAGTAAATTGACTTCCCTTGCTCCTTCTGCTCTCACATTCAGAGATCATATGGGGAAATCTAAGGCATGGGAACAGAACTTTGGCTAAGGCTCCTACCTTCCCACAGCACAGCCAGGCTGTGGGACCCAGAGCTCCATGAAGCTCTAACATGGGAGGATGAGGAAGCATTCAGAAAACTGGGATATCCCCAAGCTGTTCCAGTCAGACACAGCAATTCAGATATTAAGCTCCACAGACTCTGTCCCATTAGCTTGTCCTCTTCAGGGGTCTTTACCCCCTCCCACTGACACATCATGGCAAGGTTTTGGGGAGATGGGACCACTTCCATCAAGTCCAGCCCCTCCCACCACCTTCAGCTCCACACTCCAAGCACTGGTCTGTTCAGAGACGGGCCCAGGGAACCTCCCTTATGCCACCCAGAGACAGATGGTATTAAACAACCAGCTCATTCAGCCCACAGCCTGTTCTCAAATTGCTCTCAGGAACGCAGTGCTGCTGGAAATAAAATTTTTCATTAACCCATCCCAGCAGCACATACGGAGAGCCTTTGGGCCAGGGGTTAAGTGCTCCTGCTACAAAGCAGTTTCCACACAGGTCACTGGTAAATACAGCAAAACGCTCACATTTTTAACGCAGTCAGTCCTGCAGAACCACATATACATGAATTAAACCCTCACCTCTGTCAGGGGCTGTGCTCAGCAGAATCTTCTCCCATCTCTCACAGCAAAGCTACCAGCGCCGGATGGGATCAAAATGTGAATTTATGGAGAGGGTTAAGGATGCTCTGACTCCTGCACTGGAGAAACAGCTTTCAAGCCTGCTGCTTTACAGTTCCCTGAGATTTCCATCCCATGATGCTGCTAAGGATCACAGCCAGGTGATCTGCATGTAGTCCCACTGAAACCTGAAAGCAGGAACAGCTCCACTCACCCTTGCTTCCCCCACCTTACTCTACTATGTCCTATAAAAACTGTCTTTTTCTGGCTCATCACTGTTGCCCCACTGTGCACATCTGGCAGCCTTTGTCACCACAACAAAGCCACCGATGCCACAGACTGGGTTGCACCTGCTCTGAAGACCACCCAAATTCCTGTGTGCTGGCATCAACTTTAGGCACCACACTCGGGCTGGACCAAAAGGACACCTCACCTTGAGACTCAGAACTAGCAAACATCTACCTGGAACAGCTCAGGTCAAAGCATTAGAGGGTTGATGTGCTTCACCAGGTGAATGTCACCTTTTGATGGGGCAACAGGGAAAGGCTCCAGCACAGCATCACCACCTTCCTGAGCTCCTCCTGAGCAACTCTTCCATTGGCCAGGGCTGAATGATCAAAACCACACTTCACACAAGTGTTGCTCTGCGTGTCAGAGACAAGTAAGGCTGGTAAAATCAATCCACCCACGTTCCAGCCACTTATTCCTGTGCACAGAAGTGGTCTGACGTTCATCACTGTGTCCTTGCAGGAGGGCTACAAACAGCTTCAGGAGACAGGAGACAAAGTGATCCAGCACTTCCTCTGCTCAGCATTTCCAAAGGCTCTTCTCAAACATCCTGTTTCCTCACCAGAGAGCTACACTGCTCCTCTTAAAGCAGGTTTTCTTTAAAATCAGTTTTTCTGCTGATACGCAGCTCTCCACAACACACTACAAGTCTTCCCCCAACCAACTGCTCCACTGTACTCTGAATCACTTAATTTTAAGCATCTTCCTGCCATGAAACTGCTGATATTTCCCCAAACTACTCTGTCACCTCTTTGCTGGGATCAGCCCCTCCACTTGCACAGCTGATACCAAGAACACTTGGGACATGCCTTAGCGCCCATCTTCAAGCAGCTGCCTTTCAACCTGACGTTTCAGAAGCTGTGGTCAAAATCCATCCTAAAGAATCGATCCCAACTGCTTGGCAGTCTGTGCCAAAGCACGGAACTAAGAGACTTTGATTCCAGCCTGATGCATTTATTTTGCAGGACTAATAGAATTTATCAAAGGAAAAATCTAATACCCAAATTCAATTCTGAAATTCAGTCTGCAGCCTCTGTAATTTGTTTCGCTTGCAGGTCACCCTACCTGAGGGTGCAGTGCAAGAATGGCTTTGGGCTGCAGATATGCTTTGGCATAATTTAAATTAAATTTAGTTTAAAATCAAAACTCTTTCCCAAGTAGTTGTGACAAGCCAACAGACGGCATTTTCTAGGACAGCATCTGCTCATTCCTCAGTGTCTGAATACTTTAACCAGAATATGGAGGTTCCAGTGGAACCAAGGAGCCCATGTTTAAGGAGAAGCAGGACATGCAAGTGCTTCCTGTTCAAAACTGCTAAATCTTCTTGGTTCTTCCTCTCCCTCTCTCCCTCCAGACCTATTAGGAACTTCACAGATCAATACGGAGGAAAATTATTTCTGTCTGTTGACCTCTAAAATGACTCTTTGGATATTTCACTGAGACGAGAGAGGAGGAATCTGTGCTTTAGGTCAGACCTCAAAGGAGAACAGAGAGCAATGACACATGGGAACAGAAACAGCTTTGAGCTTTACAGGCTGTTAGTTTTAGGTGTTCTGGAAGAGAGACTTACACCAAATAGTTATATCCCCTCACAAAACAGCAGCAGCAATACAGCTGAGTGCTGACCTTAATTAGCTGATTCCAGCCCTGGGCTCTATGACTTTAATTATTTCAGATCTGGCCATCCACAAGCAACCACAGAAACTGTGTCACCACACCCTCATATCTAGGAATCCTAAGATTCCCTGCTGTCCTTTTGCCTAGCCCCATTCCTGAGGCCTGTGGGTGTAACAGGCTCTGAGCGCACAGCCAGTACAGGGTCGCTGTGGCTCTCAAGGAAGTGCACGTGGATGGTCAGGGACACAACAGCTTGTCACCACAGAGAGCCCTGGCTCTGCCTGCTCCCACAGGCTGTGCCAGCAGCTGCCTGCCTCCTGGGAATGGGGAGAACCATCCACAGGATTTTCCACAAGCAGCCAGAGGCAGCAGCAGCCCCAGCTCTCCCCGACCTGCACTCCAGCAGGTGCTTTAATGCTATTCAAGATCTAGCTGTTGGTTTAGCATCCTGCCTCCTCCTCTCCACAAGGGTCATCAGGATCTGGAAATACCACAAAAGACTCCAGGCATGGTTATACATCAACACCTGTAGAGTCTTTCTCACCATCGGGGAAAGGTCTTGTGAGTTCAGAAGGACATGGTGGGACAAGGGAGAATTAGAGCGAGCCCATGAAGAAAGAGAAGAAACAATCTGGAAGTTAAAGTGTTTATTGATGTGTTTAAACTTTGTACATTCCCCACAGACCACACTAAGGAGTTTGCAGGTAAATCTGTGCATAGTGGGAAGAAACACGGAAAGGGGAAGAAAAAATAAAGTCACAGGAAAAATAGAAAAAATACACCACAGGTTACCAGAACCCCCAGATTTAAAAAAGCCGTGAGCATTAACACCAACTATACAAGCATTACAAAGACATGATGATGGTGAGTGGAACAATGCCCCTTTTGGTCTTCTTGGGGCCTATGTATCCCATTTCCCTTAAAGCAGGCAGCATCCCTTTCCCAACATGTCACTCTCTTCCCTCCCCAGCTAAGAGAGCTCTCTGTGTTTGTCAGCTCTCAAAGTCCCAATAATTGCAGTGATTTGTCATTTCTGGCCCAACATCACCCAGGGAGACACAAAAGCTCAAAAACCTGCAGCTCTTAACTACTTACCATGTTGGAGAGCTGGGGAAATTAGAAAGTAGTGGCAAGAGGGGGCTGTTAATGCCAGGTGAGTACTGAAGGAAACTGTCTGAGAACAGAGGATTTCAGTTCAATACCAGAACTTCCAACTCTAGAGCAGAACTGAATCTGGAAGAGGAATGTGCAGACCCCAGTATGCACAAACCATGTTCTAACATTCTACTAGAATAACTGTAAAGAGAGATGCTAGAAGCCTTTTAACTCCTTGCCTCCAGGGAGTCTTGATTCCTAGAGCCCAAGCTGCTAAGCAGCAGGGTGCACACCACTGGCATATGAAGATGGGGGTTTTTTTCTTTTTTTTTCCTCTTTTTCTTTTTTTTTCTTGTTACAAGGAATTTTGTTAGTTACCATTCCAAATTGCTTGCTTGCTTATGCTGTAATAGCTCCTATCCTTAAATTAATCTCTTTGCAAATCCCAGTGAAATTCACTTAAAAAAAAAAAAGGAAAAAAAAAAAGAATAATGCTTTTTATATAAAAGCCAAAATGACTGAAGAGCCACAACTGTCTCCTTTTTCCAAGGTGAGCTGGTACAAATGACGCTCAATATACAGGTGGTCTATCAGAAATAAAAATCAACATTTCCCATTTTTATATATATAGAGCTTGTATCAGACAACAGTACAACAGAACTGGTGTTTTTCAGATTATTAAAAAAAAAAAAGAAAACTACATCTCAGTCAAATATCTGTAATAGATCCATTTTTTCCATTTAAGGAGATTTATATATCATATTGTTATATTATCATTTCTTCACCCATTTAAAAGAATGGAAATTGCAACTCTACAGTAGTAATTATAGTCTTAATGATCCAGGAGTTCTGAATGTAAGATGAAGTCCTCTTGAAGCAACTGTTGGTCAGTAGCTGATCCAAAACACTGAACCACTTTGGCCCTTCACCCCGCACCTTTTCCCGTCGGGGCTATTCTGTCTTCATCTCTTATATCTGCATCTGCTCCAGGTATTTGTAAGTGGGATTCTCATAGCCATGGTTCTGCATCTTGCTCAGATGCCGCTCCTCGGGGGTGAGCATTGGGTCAACCTTTTGAAAAAAACACATGATACTGTTCAAGGAGACACTTCCAGCATTCCACAGAACAAAAGGCAACGGACAAACACCGAGCAGTAAACAGGGAAAAGAAGGTAAACTGCAAAAGGTAATTTGTCTAATGGAGTTGCTTGTTCAGGAGCTGATGTCTCCTGCCCACCCAATCCCCTGTGGGGATGTTCTCACAAATCTGTCATTGCTCAGCCAACACTGCAAATCAGGGACTCACTTCTCTCATTGAAGAGGTTGTTACGATCTCCTGCACGGGTGGGGCAAAGGGAAAAGCAGCTTTCTCTGGGCTCCATTAAGTTGTCATAGAAATGTGCAAGGAAGGAAGGAGCTGCTCTTCAGCATTTGGCCAATCACAACATCTTAATCATCAATTAGCCGGGAGGACAACTTGCTATGGATTAACTGACTGCCCTGCTAAAGATATTGCCTGAAAAGCTCATTTACTGCTAAATCCTACCCTGAGCCAGCCAGGGAAGCCTAATTGAATCCTAGTGATAAGCAAAAAGCAACTCTGGAGTGGCAGGTGCCAGCACAGCCACTGGGGACTGGCACCTGCACACCAAGGAACGAGCAGTGATGGTGTCAGCAGGGACAGAGTTAATTCCTACTCAGCCAGGAGCAGAACTCTCCATGGCCTGGCAGCTCCTGCCATCCTCTACCCCCACACACATGTGATTCAACACTATTTTCATCCTCAGTTATGGAGCTGTTTCTCACCTCCACAATTCCATGGCTGATGGTCCCATACTGCCTCTTCCTCAGCATCACCAAGCTGATGACTATAACAGTAGCTATGGCAACAGCAATCACCAACAGCCCAATAAGGGCACTGCTGCTGAAGCCAAAGTCATCACGGAGGGAGTTGTCATTATCCTGAAGGGAAGAAAACAGGAAGAGCAATGAGGGAGATGCACTGGTGAACACAAACCAAACCATGGCCACTAGTGAGGTATTTGACCATCTGTGGTATTGAGATATGACTGACTATACACTAGACAGTGTGTATATATATCATTCCTAAGTATTTCAACCCTAAATATTTCACCTCTAAATATTCCATCAAAAGGATAACAAATGCAAAATTCTTTCCCCACTGAGTACCTCTGGACAGACACTGGCCACATCACTTCCCTATCCCACAAAACACTTTTGCAGTAGGAGTCAAGTTAATATCTAACGTGTGTTCACTGTTTATCTCTTTATGCAGAAGGGCTGTACTGTGTTTCACTCTGCATGAGCCCCCAGAGCAGCATCCAGGTACCAAACCCTGAATTCAGTAAAAATGGGAATCAAAATCCAGCTTTAGGAATTTGCCAGTCCCTGGATTCAGCAGCCACAAACGTACCGGCTCATCCACCAGCCCTCCGACACGCTCTGCGTTGAAAATCATCTCCTTCACATCAAGGGTTTCATCAATTACCTAAAAACAGCCACAAAAGTGTTTTATGGAAGGATCCACACAAAACAGGGAGGAGAGGGAAGACGGACAAGAGACCTTTAAGGAACACTAGCGAAGGATCAGGACCACTTACCATCTCCCCTCTGCTCTCAAAAGCATGGAATGTTCTCCAACTCTGAGAGATAGTATTACAGCTAGTTACCTCCAGACTACCTCAAACTAAAGCCCCAAAGAAAAAAAAAATACAAAAAAATAGGTGCAAACTTTGGACCCAGCATTTCTGTTATGTAAGATATAACTCAAAAGTTTTGTGATTTCTTTAAACCCACGGAACTGAGGCAAAGTGGCTGTCATTAGAATCTACAGAATTCCTAACACTGTGGATAGAGAGAACTCCTGCTGGGTCGCTCACCTTCAGAGGAAGGTGAGGCCTCCCCTGCCATGAAAAATAAGTGAGAACATAGACGGAACAAAGCAGCATTCAGTGTGTTCAGCCAGTGAGCTACCTAGTGAAAATAAAGGGACATCAAAGGCTCTCTGCTTGGGAAAAGTGTTCCTAAATCAGAGAGTTCTCAGACTCAGACTGCCAAAGATCTGACGCTCTCTCCTTCCCTCCCCCTCCCACCCTTCTGATGCTAATCACTATTACAAACCGAACCTACAACAGTCACCAAACCGACTCCCCCACACCATATGGAAAATGAACACACTGACATTCTGTGAGCTGGAACGAGACATGGAAACAAGCCACTGCTATTAATTAGTCCACAGCAGGTTTAGCTTCACAAAATAAAGGTGGAGAGCTCACCACATTTTCATCCACCTTGTTCTTGCTGTTAATCACTTTTTCTTCAGCGCCAATCAGCCCATCCAGCTCAGTCATGCCAGAACCTGCACCAAAAGAGCAAGGAGAGCCCATCAGCCCTTAGGAACATTTTGGAAGGGTCACCTACTCTGTGTAGAGCTGTCGTGGATGGTGTGTTTAACTGCACAGACCGCTGAGTATTAACCTGTCCTTATGCTGCTGTGTCAGATGGCAGCTCACAAGCTACAGTGACAAGTGATTAGAAGGGCTGTTAATGAGGGGAGATGAGGTGGCAATGAGAGGAGCAAGACAGGACTCATCACCAAAATCAGGCTGAGGTGTCAATCCAGACTAACTGCACTGTTAAGTGCTTCTGTTAGATGGCCCTACACAAGGCATAACACACAGTGAGTGCAGTAACAGCTGTGGGTGTCACCCTGGGTCACCAACAGCCCTCCATGACCCTGCACAGGAGCGGACACACATTCATCTGCCAAGAGCCAGCAACAAGGAATGCTTTCAGCATTGCCCATTCTGCTGGAATCAGGAGTATCAGCAAGCACCATGGGAATGAGAATTCCAAGGTCACCCAGCATGGCTCTGTAATGAGCTGCTGTCCCATACCTGGCATAAGCCCAGAAACAATAAATCCTGGGGCAAGGGAGGAGCAGAGAACTACACCAGCCTTTGTACCAGAACACTGCTACCTCATTTCCAGGCTGCAACCAGCACTGGCTCAAGAAAAGAGTATCAATTAACAGAAGGCTCTGCATGAACTGTTTTGATCCAAAGTGTTTATAAATAGATCAGATCAGCAAGAGAGTCTGATGCAAACTGCCCTGACCTGACATAAAATGGCATGTAAGGAGAACACCAGTGTTCCACTGGTGGTAGGGACAATGTAATGACCTGTGACACACCGCTGCAAAAGGAGGACAGTGAAGCCTCAAACCTGCAGTAGGATCTTTCCAATGATGTGGGGGAAATTCTACTACAGCACTTCAGGCTCTGCTGGTGACTGCAAACTCGCCATGTCTGCACAAACTGCTGAGCTTGCAAGGTGCCCAAGACATTATGTCAACTCCTGCTGGAACTGGCAGCATGTTCTTTGATGAGATGCAAGGAAAGGCTACTTGGCTTCAAGGCAAGCTTTTACAGTGAAAAGTTTGTATTGCCTGAAAATGCCACAGAAATAGCATTTCACTCTGAGGCATCACAGGTTTTAGTGCATCACATTTTTCTTCAGAGGCAGTAATCAGATTCCAAGCACGGCCAAGACTGCCAGTCTGACTTCTCACAACTGTTGAAGCAGGTCATGTTATTATGGAAGTCAATGATTGGGATTTTCAGGAGAAATCAGCCACAAATAGTTTGTACAGAACTACTGTATCAGCTTTTGGCCTATGATTGCTTTATTCCAGTCCCAGGAGCCAACCCAGCACAGTCTCCAGGGCTGAGTTCAGCTGCTGCACTGAGCTCTGCTATTTGTCTCAGTGTGCTGTACCAAGTAACAGACTCAGTTCTATGTAGCTGAAAGGCACAGTTTAAACTATATACCTCACATGGAAAAAAAAAAACCAACAACAACAAAAACACACACCTGCACAAAATCCCCCCACCTCCCCAATCCAAAACTCCCTCAAAGCCCTTGAGCAATTCAATGAAAAGGGAAGGGAGAGGAGGAACAAGTGTAGGACAATTGCTGTCCCCACGACATCAGAGACTCTTATATTTACCCAGACAGGGAGAACTAGCACAAATTTATCATCCTCAAGTAAACAAAGCAGATGTCCAAAAATGTAGTAAATAAAAAATCATACTAAAGTCTGTCCCAATTCTTGCCAGAGCAGTCAGTACACTGTACACTGTCCCACAAGAGGGATGATGGTGACTTACATTTGCAGAGAAATGCTGATAATGAGAATAGTTTCAAGCTATTTGGCCTTCACCATGTTACAGAACTACATGTGCTCACATGAAATGGTTATTAGCAAAATCTTTTGCTCTCCTTTGAGGTCTATGCAATATATTTGGAACCAAAGGCAGATTAAAACACTGGGTTTACGCCACACACAGCTCATGCAGCACAACTCTGCAAGAGCCTCCCTTTTCTCCTGATCTTTCCCTGACTCCATATCACTAACAGAGACATTATTTTATGTTAGTATTTCTATGCTGCTCTTAAAGCCACTTTTTAGCCAGGCACTGAGCTACTGCAGAATTAATCCTGAGTTAAGGGAGAAATGGAAAACCACACACGCTTTGCTGATATGGAGAGATGCTACGTGTGGGAAGGTGATGCAGAGGAGAGCACAAACATGGAGGAGGAATCTCCTGATTTATCTATCCCATACTAGCTGCTCTCTCTAAGGACATTTAGATGGGAAACAGCCTGTGTCCTGAACATTCATTCCTTCTTTAATGGTGTCACGAGGCATATCAAGGACAGGTTCCACAGGAGGCAGAAGAGCCTCTGGACTATTCCCCACCAGCACAGCAGGGTTTAATCTGAGAAGTGTCACACATGGATAGATGCAAAGCACCACTGCAGACAGTGGCCAAGGCCACCTTTCCCAAGGGCTAAGAGTCACTCCAGGCACTCTGCGACCCTTGAGAGCCCATCAGGGAGGGACACACACACAATTAGATGCTCAGACTAGCTGGCTTCTTTTACACTAGGCCTAAACAAGCAAAACTGAACATTACTGATCTAAGTGAAAGCAGGGAAATGAAAATCAAGGTGAGTATGGAACTAAAAATGAAGCTATCAAACACAGTGAGGAGGTAGGAGAGTGATTGAAAGCATTGTGAGGGAGCAGCTCAGAACCAACCTTTTTTCATTGGATGGTACAAATCCGGCTGAGGATCTAGCAGAAGGGAAAACAAAAACAAAAATAGCAGAGAAAGGAGATTAAGAGAGAAAGGAAAAAAAGGCTTGTGCATGATTTCTGACTCAGACCCTGGGAAAAGCTTTTAGTGTACAGCTTTAAGCTCAGGACTCTGTTCAAGCATTTTTAAAATAAATACACACGCACACACCAGCTGTCAACACCCAATGATACAAAAAAATAGATACACATATTTAAAAAAAAAAAAGGGAATTCCTTCAGCCCTTCAGTAGGTCACAGCACAAAGATTTAACATCACACAAGAATGTTTTTATTAAAGACTGAAAATTAATTCCGGAGTCAAGACACACTGTAAAAACACTTGCTGCAAAATTAAAAGAGAGGACAATTTTGCAGAGAGAATAATCAGAAAAACATTAGGGCAGCTCAGCAAACATTACTCGCAGCACTGCTTCCCACTGAGTGAGTCAGGGTGACTGCTTTACTCTACATCACTCAAAGGGAAGGAGCTTCTTCTGTTCCAGCTGAGCCTACTGTCTAAGGAAAACCACCAGTGAACCCCATGTTCAGTTCCACATACCTTCACTTTCAGGCAAGGCTGGGAAGGTTTTCACCTGGAATGGGTGGAAAGGTTTGCCATCCAGGGGAATTTCTTCACTCTCCTCAGAGCTCACTCTGACATCCACCTGGGACTCAGAAATGGAGGATGTGAACTGATCCATGTCTGCACGCTGCTCCTGAAGCAGCTCATCTGAAAGGAATAAGAGGAATTATTACACAAACTGCACAAAACCTGCCAGCAACAGAGAGGGGCAGATGGTTTGAACCAAGCTGAGGCAGGACTGCAAGGGAACACTGCTCTCAGGGCTGCCAGGTTATTTTATCTCGCATATCTCATCTGGAATTCTCAGTAAAGGCATTGGTTAGAAATACATTCAAATAAGAGCCAAGAGATTTGATGTGGCGAGAGGTTTTGGCAAGATAGCATTAACCTATAAAGGGAGAAAGCATATGAGGTTTTTTAAGAGACCTTTTTCATCTCCCTCAGAGAGACAGCTTTGCTAGTCTGAACATTGTTTATTTATTTTTTTTTTAAATGGACAGTGAAAATTCTTGGGAGGAAGCTATCCTGACTGGCTATTTTGTAACACCCAGACAGTATCTTCCCTGAGCCCAAGCCCAAGTGCTTGTTATTGAGGGCACCCCCTTAAAGGAGAGAACCTTCTTTTGGGAGCTCACTGGATATAAAAACTTGGGAGTTAACACAGTAGCATAGGGGCTGGCATATACACTCACCAATCTCATCCTGGATTTCTTCAGCCACATATGGCACCTTGTAGAGCAGAGACAAGCTTTGATTCATCCGTTCCTCAATCACATGAAGATGTGTCATCACCTGCAGATGTAAAAGAGTGTGTTGGAGTAAGTAAAAACTGTCAGTCACTTCATGGTATCAGTTCTTTCCTTGCTCACTAAAACATCTATTGCTGGTGGATCTGCCATGGCAGGCAACAGGGGACACAGATCCATCCAGTCCAATTCTCTGACCAATGCTCTCATGCCTCACTGGAACTGGCCATCTGTAGACGGTGCTCTGAGGAGTTTGGGAAGTGCTGGGAGTAATAAAGGATTCAGCTGACTCTCACTGCAACCAGCTCTCCACTGGAAACACTAAAATGCCACCAAAGCTGTATTTCCCATATGCCCAACACAGTCATAACTCAGTGCCTGTAGCAGCTTTATTAAATGGATTATCATTCCTGACTGCTAGAAAAGATACAGGCAAAAGGAGCAGACAGGATATTTTATCAGCTCTGGTTTCAGAACAAAGGTGCCTTTCAAACCAACTGCGGCATTACATTTGTCCTACACCCACTCAGTGGCAGCACTGTTCTCCCTTCCTTTGAGAAATACATTCAAGCACTGGGCAAGCTCAAATCACTCCTCCTAAGCACATTAAATCCAACGGTGAAGTCAGGCCTGAAGAGGGTGCTGCATAATCAGGGATCAAGGAGAGCAAGGAAAACATTTATATGGATGGCCAAACATTGCCAAAACCTAAAGAGTCAGATGGACCTGTTTCACAGTCTGATGTGTACCTGACCTTTAAAAGCAAGCATGAAAACAATTTAATTTTGCATGTGGCAGCTTGTCAATCAAAGAAATCAACTGAGGAGCTTAAAGTGCATGTGAAAAGTAAAGGGGCTGGAAACTGAACTGAACCCCCTCATCCCTCAGATGTCGATTTGTTGACACTGCAGCCTTCAGAATGAATTAAGGACTGTTTAGGGTTTAGCTTAAGAACACAGTTCACACACTCCCTCCTGGGCTGTGGCAGCAGTGGAACAAAGCACTGGGCTAGGCTGTGCTTGACACGTCTCTGAAAACATGACTACGAATTCCACATGGAGAGCCAAGCACCATCATAACCACCACAGTTGCCACCACTCCTCCTGGGGATGTGCATCTTAACAAGAATCCCACAGGCAGTGGGAGACCAGGAGACATGAGGTGAAGGTTCACTGCCAACACCCAGAAACCAGGAATGTGCCACATCTCAGTGTGAAGTTTGCTTCTGGAAAATCACTGTGACATCTCTCTGCCCCTCACCAGAGGTGACAGAGCAACAGGCTCCAGTCCCTGTCCTACCCTTAACCCAGGATATTTCCACTTCCTGTTTATACAGTTTTTTATGCATTTTTTCCTCAGTGCCTATTTCTTCCTCTTGGCAGCACTGGATGTGCTCCACTGTATTGTCTCCCTGCAGCTCTCCATTCCTTCTTCTTCTTCTTGCTTATCTTTTGTGCGTTGCAGAATTCAAGTATACTCCAAAGCAGCATACCAGCCACCAACTGGGACTAGGAAAACATTCCTAAAGCTGCAACTGGACAGTGAGCTCTCTCTGAAACTGAGAAAGGGCACACCCTTCCAAACAGATCTTTCAGTGTTAACAGGCCGTTCTTGATTTGAATTTTCAATCAGTTGGGCCTTTCAGCACATCTTTCACCATTTTAAAACAAGTGAAAACAAGTATCAATGTAATTCCAAACACTTTGCAGAGTATCTGCAAGTACTCTGGCCAGGTTTGAAGCAACATATTCACACACTGACATACACTACCCAGCAGAAGGAAAAGGATTTTCTGGCTCTTCAGAAGTAAAATACAGTGTAGTGGTACAACAAACTCATGAAAACCAGACTTTCTGATAAAGCTAATGACACTGATCAAGTGCTTGGAAACGGCTGTGAATTATGCTTTGGAAAGCAGGCAATAACTGCAGAGGCACGAGAGACTTCCCACAAAATCCAAACACAGGCACTATGAAGAACAAGCCTAAGGAAAGAAACACGTAGACACTTGGAAGAAGAGAGGAAATCTGTTCAAGATAACCAAATCCCCAGCAAATAAATTTCAGGGGTGCTTGATTAAAGGAAACACAGAATTGATACTGACCTAGTTCTAAATCCCTCAACTCATCACTGTGACCAACAATATATAAAACACTGAGTCAGGCACCAAGGAAAACCACACAGGGAGTGTGTCTGGTGACAGGAAATAAGCACAGGAGAGAGGGAGAGCTCCACAAGGATGAAGCTGCTGTAGTACCCAGCAACAGACAGCTTCCAGAGCCTCTGACAGCTAGGGCTGGGCAACAATGGCTCCCTTGACAGAAACCCCCTCATACCTGGGATTTCATCTGCGCAGCCTTCTCTGGATCCACAGCCAGGACGTGCTGGTAGTGGCGGATGGTGTGCAGCCTGTCCTTGTTCTCAGCACGGACGTAGCGCTTCAGGGCCTGCAGGATGCGGTGGGGCTGCAGGACAGGAGCAGGGAACAGCTCAAACCACTGCAGTCAACCCAAACCCACAGCTGAAAACAGCACTTCAGCTGTGAGCCTACTTTGGTGCTGGACAGATCTGTCACCTGCACTCACCCCTTGGATTTTTTTTGTTTTTTAATTAAGCCTGTTTGACTCAGAACACCACACCTTATGAACTGTGCCTTACGGACACCAAACAAAGCAGAGGGGTTTTTTTCCCAGGCAGGAAGGAGAGGCAGTCAATTACAGACCCACTGCTAAGTCTGCAGCACCAACTTCCACAATACAGAAGCTTTCCTAGGAACCAATTCCCAAGTTCTGCCTGTGACTTGCAATCTTCTCACCAAGACATTCCCACCTGCCATCCTACTGGAAATTTGTGCTGGGAAGAAACTCACACGTGGTGGGTCAGCCTGCAGGGCAGCCAGGTAGTTCTCCAGGGCGATGCGACGGCGATCGTTCAGCATGGCTTCCACACGAGCCAGGTGAGTCTCCACCAGCTGCTGCTTCTCACTCGCTGCTTCTTTCTCCAGAGATTTCACCATAGCCTGGAAGTGCTAGAATGAAGAAAGTAATCTGCGTGAAATGCACTCTGTGATCAACGACTCCTGAAACTCCTCAGAACTAACAAAGACTGCAAAACTCCCTATCTAACCCATTTACAGTCAGGAGAGAAAGGCATGGAGAAATGCTGATGCAGATTTCCTCTCTGCAAATTCAGTAGTGATAATACGCCTTCCAAACTTCCTTCACAAGCCATTTCAAAGGTCTGAAGAGTGTAAAGGACCTTGCACATAAAGACCATGCTGGGGTTGGCAGACCCAGACTGTGCTGAAGAACTGACACAATAAATTTGCCAAAGTTTATGAAAGTATTGCATAGGGAATTTTCCATTAGCAAGCCTTCAGATCAAATCTCTCTGTATGCTTTTAAAAAGGTCACAACCCTCATTTCCAAACCAACCAGAACAGTCCACTAAGTGTTACGTTTCAACAGAGATAATGACAAAGTTTTGGATTTGGACGTAGTTCCAAACAGTGACTTATATTAAAAAATGCAGAGAGAAAACTGTGTTCCCGGATAAAATCCAAAGTGGGCTTAAAAGATGGAGTCAATCACTTAGTTGTACATTGGTTTGAGAGGAATTCACTGAGCTGTCAGTGCCAGAAGAGCCTTCCCCTAATGATCCTACACTGCAATCTCTCATTAACTTCACAGTCCAACTGAACTCTCGTCATAAGGCACAAGATTAGCATTTTGGCAGCAAATCAGGTTTATCTGCTGTCTAAGCTGTTTTCACTAAGTCTGCCCGAGCAGGAAATGTGTGCCTAGAGATCCAGGGCTGACTCTGAACCAGGCTCTGAGGCCAGTGGTTAGTGTAAAACAGGCCAAAGGTCTGAAACTACAATTTGGCTCCACTGTTGCTACGCTTGAGGAGCGAGATCACTTTCTACCAGTGTGTGTAGGAAAGGACCTGGCATTGTATCAGATCACCTCCAGTTTTAAGAACAAAGCAAGCAATTGAATCAAACCTCCTCTAAAAGGCAGCTGTTGACAGAGCAGGAATGCTGTTCCTGCATCTCAGTTGTCTTTTGGCTCTGAATATTGCAGTCTCTCTCAGTAACTTTCCCCTCTAGGTCGTTCCACCCTTACCTGGATCAGAGTCTGCCTTTCTGCCTTGGGGAGATTTACAGCCTGGTGCTCTGCTTCCTCCCACTCCTTTTTCACCTGGACAGGAAAAGGACAGAACACATGAACAAGACACAAATTTAAATCTTATCTTTATGAGCTGATTTGCCTTCACAGGCAAATCCTAGCACAGCCTGGCTGGGTTTTGAAGGCACAAAAGAGCTGTTGTGGGGTTTAAGCCTAGCACTTAATCCCTCTGAGTAATAAGCCAAGCTTCACAGAATCCCAGAAGGGTTTGGGCTGGAAGGGACCTTAAAGCTCCTCCCCCTGTCATGGGCAGGGACACTTTCTACTAGACCAGACAGCTCCAAGCTCTGTCCAAAATGGCCTTAAACACTTCCAGATATGAAGAATCCACAACCCCTCTGGACAACCTGTGTCAGGGCTTCAGCACCCTCTGAGTAAGGGTATTTATTCCCAGTATCTAATCTAATTCCTCTCTCCCAACACTGGAGAAACAAAAATCTGACTCCTAGAGTGTGGTCGTACTGAAAGAAACACAGAGAAGGCTGGAAACTGGAGAGCAAGTCACTTCACCACCATTTTTTCCAGTAAAACAGGAGCAGCAACCCAACACACGACCAACCACACAGCACAAAGCCTGAAGCTGACACTCACCCGGTCCATGCGGTTGTGGTGCCTGACCTCCAGCTGCTCCTTGGCCTTCTGGAAGCGGGCATGCTCATTGTCATCAGCAGGGGTTTCAAAGTAGACATCCACATCATCAGTTGGCACTGCAGGAAGAGGGAAGGGTGAGCAGAGCGTCAGAAACCCTGGATTGCAGAGGGCAAGGAGAGGAATCTCCATGCCTGCCTAATTAATAGTCTGGCAAGCTGAGCCTAATGAACCACCACGTTCCAGAGTCTGTTTTGGAATCTTTACGGTGCCAATTTTCTGTCCAACATCAGCTCCATCAGCCCAAATGGCAGCGATGACCACAGCTCCCAGCACTGTTTGGCCTGCACAGTGCTGAGGTGAGCAGCACTCAGCTCCAGAAACACAGTGCCTGGCACAGCACAATAAAGAACTCCTTTTCCCTTCCCTTCCACATTGGCTTTGAATGGTTTAAGTGACATTCTGTGCATTAGCTGTTCACTGACAAGCTGGCTCCAGACATCATAAATATGATTAGGGAGTTTGACGATACATCTGCACAAAACCAATATTTTACACTTCAAACCTACCTTCCCTACCAGATGCACCATGCAGGACTTGGTATTAGACAATGATATTAGACAAGACAGCAACAGAAGGAGGCTCAGTGTGACAAAGTGACTTGTCCAATACACTGGACAGTTTGTAACTTCAAGACATCCAAATTCGACAAGGGGAAAAACAAAATTGCAGAGCCACTGAACTTCAAGCATCTACAGAATTCACATCAGGGGCTCTGTATTCCATATACTGCAGTTCAGGAAGTGCTGAAAGTGCTCCTATTCTACAGTTTCAGGAACTACACATCCCATAGCCTTTCTGAACGATCTGTGGCAAATATGATGCCCTCTTTTGTTGCCCTTCATCTGACGGAAGTTCAGGCAACCCGTCATCCATATTAGTTATTTGGGTGTAAAAACCTCCAACACGTCATTAAAGACCGCTTGCTTCAGAAAAAAATTACCTGGCACTTCAGCATGAACACTGGTTAAGAGTTTAGCATGCACTGTACCCACCAACCTTCCCTCTAAATAGGGGGAAATTATGACAACAAACAACACAGGCACTATTGTTGTGTGCAAGGGACAATGTCATATCAGTCCCGTATTCTGGCTCTACTCCTGACATTTCTGAAACAGGCTTGGACACAGAGAACTCTCTTCCCAGCCCCAAATCCTTCTGTAACAGGACAATCTTTTGTACAAAAAGCTCCTGACATCCGCATCTTTTCTTTCACCGCCTGAGTTAGATCAGCCCAATCTAAAGCACTTGCATGAAGCACATTTTGTAAACAGGATTATGGCTGTATAGTCAGGCTGCCAAGCCCCAGATAACACAGAAAGCCTTTCAAAAGCTTTAATGGTAGCTGAAGTGGAAGTGCTGGAGTTCAACAATAAGATTAATAAGGAGGTTAAAATGTTTTTGGCAGTTTTATCATCTGACATAAAAGCCAGTTGAAATTGGTGCCAAAAACCTTAAGCACTCAAAAACACAGAGATTGAGTTGTGATTTGTATTTCATACCAAGCTGAAAATGGGAATCTGAATTCTATACTACTGATCTGATATTTTCCAAAATTAAAACAGCAAGAAAATGCCTACTACCAAGGAGAACAGCAGCCTGCTTTTCAGGACCTACTGTTGAACGTATGCATGGTAACACGACTGGGGGAAGCAAGGGCTTCCTTACGCGTATTTTGGTTAAAAAGTCAGTAAGGCAAGAGGTCAGAGACAGCCCCTGGTCCCTGCTATAGATATGGAAGAGGACAGCTGAGCCCTCAGCAAGAGCTGCAAGTCACCAGGGAGCACAGACAGCATATGGTGAGGGGCACTTTCCCCAGGAGCCATCACCCTGCAGACCTAGGGAAGCGGAGACAAGAGGAGACTGCTGCAAAGAGACAGACACCAGAACCAAAGGGATAAGCTACAGACGGGTCCTCTATTCCCCAAGGGAAGGAGGAGGAGACACCACACGCCAGACAGACAGTGGCTAGCTGCAAAAGGCCAGTGGGAGGCAGAACTTACTCATCTTTTTACACACAGCCATACAATACTCCTCTGACTCAAAATTGTTCCTGTTGCCTCCGCAGCCTCCATATATAAAGCGAATGCATTTTCTCTTGTTAGGATCGAAGTACCAACGAGGCATCACAGCCCGGCAGGGCCCTGTCATGGCCTCCTGGGAGCAGACAGCTGTGTGGAGATGGGTGAGAACATGAGCTGGTGAGGAGCACAGGCCTTGCCGAGCGATTTACACGATGCAGAGGTGGCTCTACTTCACCCCTTCCTCTGAGGCACTGGCCTCAGCATCGCTGCTGCACCAACACAAGGGCTTCTGTCAGTTTTGGGGGTGTTTAATACTCCAAAGCATCTATCACAAGCGGATCAGGGAGATGCCTGCATGTGGTGCTTTGGAGATAGCCAAGGAACTTGTTGTCTCTATATGGAGCTCTCATCTCTAAGAGATTTCTCCAGAGCCAGGGGCTGGGACGGCAGGAATCTGTTCTACTGATGCCACAGCATTATGCCCTGGCTGCCCCAGTGGGAGAGCCTCCACTCTATAAAACCAACAGCATGGAAAGCCAGTCAATTAGGGCTATTTAAAGCACTCTGCCTGGACAGACACTCCACATCTTACAGGGCAGGTGTAGGAGTAAGTGAAAAAGCAGGCTAAACAAAGGGAGTGATCTCCATGCCAGCCTCAAACACTGAGGTTTTAAGGTTTGAAACATCTATGCACCAAATATTAAAACTCTATGTAGCCATAGCATGGGGAATGCTTCATGGTGAGGCAGCAATAGCAGCTCAGCTGTTTTGAGGCAAGAGAGCAGGTACAGCATATAAATTATCAACTGTTCATGGTACTTCAGGGAAAAAAGACTGTATACCCCCAAAACAGACACCCCAATCATATTCCTCCAAGCCTCTTACAACACCTGCAGATCTGCAACAGCCCTGTACACATATGAGCTAAGCCTTGTTTCAGCAAGGAAAATTATCTGCAGCATGCTGGCATTTTACCAAAAAGATGCGAGAACTGCTGGCAGTGATTCAGTGATCTGTAGCTAATTGAATTTCATTCCCTCTCTGCTCCTCCCTCCTCTGCAGACACTTCTACATGCAAAGTGTAGGACATCACATAATGCTGAGGCACCGCACCATGAGCCCTCTGCAAGGGCCCCTACCACTCAACAAAAGCTGCCACCAGCACAGTAGATTCTATTACTGCAGAAAGTAAATCTTAACATACAATAAAATTGGGGCAGTTGTGCTGGCTGACTTTCTTCTGTGGAAGAGAAGTGTTTATTTATTCAAAGGCAGCACCAAGGATGCTCCTCACCTTTAAATGACCAGATGGCACCTCTGCAGAGTATGACCCACCACTTTCAGCTTCCTCATTTTAAGCTGGTATAAACCACCAGATTTTAAATTTACAATATATTCCAAATGTCCCTTTAAGGTTTTCCAAAATTTGCAGATAAGGCTTTTCTGACTCATCACTGCACCTTCATGAGGGGCTTGTTCAACATGCCAAACACTGGGCTTCCCGCCAGCAGAACTGCTGTTTATCTGGAAACATATGGCCCATGCTCTAGAGAGTTAATTTCAACACTTGAAACAAGCATCATCAGCTTTCCTCTGTTTGCTAACTTATCTGGCAAATAAAACTTCCAAGTGGCACTTACTGACTTGATCAAAACCCCATCACTAACTGACAGCCAACAGGAACAATCTCAAGGGAGCAGGAGGCCTGTGGACTGGAATGTGTCTTACATTTCATGTCACTGCTCACTTCTTTTTCGGCCATGGCCTTGTCACTGCTGGGCTCTGTGGGGGTCTCTTCGTTGTAATCATCAGCCTTGTAGCTGTCATAGTAGTAATCACGGTCTTCCACGATGTCCTCCTCCTCTTCCCCTTCATCATCCTCATCCTCATCTTCCTCCACAGCTGTTCCTGTGAAGTCTTCTACACCTGCCTCTGTAGGGAACTCACTGGAGGGACACAGATAAATTAGAGAGTAAAGTTAAGGCTAATCACTCGGATGTACCAGAAGAGTGATTCCTTCCATTTGTTCTAGAAACACCAGAAATGGGAAAAGTAAGTGTACCAACTATTGATTAGCCCATCACTCACAGCAAGGGGACATCTCTCATTAGACACTCCTGCTGCTGCAGGGAGAGTTTCTCCAGGGCTCTGGCTTCATGTGGCCTCTTTCCATTTTTCACCAAGTGAAAGTCTAACCTTGGGGCAGGTTCCTACTGTAGAATCCCAGAATGGTTTGGGTTGGGAAGGACCTTAAAGCCTATCTTGTTCCACCCTTTCCCCCAGGCAGGGACCTTCCACTATCCCAGGCTGCTCCAAGCCCCATCCAACGTGGCCTTCGACACTTCCAGGGATGGGGCAGCCACAGCTCCTCTGGGCAGCCTGTGCCAGGCCTTCACCACCCTCAGAGGGAAGAATTCCTTCCCAATATCCCATCTAACCCTGCCCTCTGGCAGGGTGAAGCCATTCCCCCTTGTCCTGCACCTGCAGGCCCTTGTCCAAAAGACCCTCTCCAGCTCTCTTGGAGCATGTTTAGATACTGGAAGGGGCTCTAAGGTCTCCCTGGAGCCTTCTCTTCTTGAGGTTGAATGACCTCAACTCTCTGCAGGGATGAAGGGAGAAGGGGTGTTTAGCTCCTCTAGTAAAAGGGGTACTGCAAAGTCATTTGTCCTCTTCAGGCTCAGGACACTCCTTTAGGAAACTCAGAAGCACAGAAATTTGCTCAATCCTCACCACAAGGGAGCTGCTGTGTGAAATATTCCCAAGCAGCAGCTTCACGTACAAAGCTGTCAACATCTACACCAGTAAGAACTCTACCTCTTGTAAAGGTCATAGTCTTCATCCTCATCCTCTTCCTCTTTGGACAGAGCCTCATCCACAACCTTAGTCTGAGGACAGCACACATATTCTGTTCCGTGGAACTGGTCCACTCCGCAGGGCAGCAGCATCCCGTAGCTGTGCAGGATCATCCCTTCTGTCAGGCAGGCCTGAAAGGGGAGCCCATTCATGTCAGTTCAGCATCATGCTTTTCTTTGGATAAAGCTCAAGTTTGCCCAGCAGAGATCCCAAGATATCTGGGATTAAGTTTTGCAGTAAAAACAACAGCAACATACGACCTAAATCTGAACATCAAAGGAAAGTGGATTGGAAACTTACAGTGTAAAAAAAAAAACAAACCCACAAAACCCCAGATTCAGAAACACCCAGTATTTCCTGGTGTTAACATTTGACATTCCAGCCCCAACAACTGCTGGTTTGTCAACCTGGCAAAGTTCAGGAAAAAAAAACCTAAACATTTTGTGCCAACTCAAGGGAGAACATTTGAAAGAACCAGAAAGGGTGTTTGCTTTTCTGGGCTGGCCATTTCATTAAACTTTATCTATTAAACTTTACATTGGAGCAAGTGAATAATTGCTCAAATGGACTTAGTGTCAAGATTATTTTACCATGTTGTAGATGAAAATCAATCAGATAATTCAAGCAAAAAATCAAATGTAAACTATGCTTAGACATTATGTCTGTACACTTCTCTTCAGCTAAGGAAATACTTGGCTTTGAGGTGCCCAGAAAAGAATAAAGAAAAGCTTTATTGTACCCATCAGAATCCCTCTGTGCTTTGCTTTGTTACAGCACCAATTTTAAATGAGCCAAATATTGCTGGAAAAGTTCTCCAACTAGATTTGAAGTAAATGATTTCTCAATTTTCTAGACATTAACAAGTTGATCCTCAACTAAAAGACAATTCCTCTAGTACAGCTTTATTTAGACAGATTTTTGCTCCCAAGATTTTAAAGAAATAGGAATTTTAACCTCATCTGGTTAACAACTGGTCTTTGTGTTGTTTCTACGATTGTTGCTTCTACAAAATGGAAAACATGCACATTCTGTCATGATCTTGTTTTTATTACCCCAGCTTCAAATGAACAGAACTTGTCCATGAATGAACAGAAGAAGAATGAACAAATGAACAAGAAATGAACAAATGAACAGAAGTGCAGAACTTCTGCAACAGTTTAGCTAGTCAGATTAAAAAAACACAGATTCCCCCCCCCCCCCAGAATCATGGGCTAGATCTATTCTGAGAGTATAATCCATCTCTTATGTAAAACCTCCCCTAATCAGTCCCAACAAAACTCAGATTGCTCCCAGGCAGCCCTCCCAACCAAATCCTCAGCAGCAGAAGGTACATTAAAGCAAAATGTGCAAGAAAAACAGGAACTATCCTATGCCCACTGTATCTCCCTGGAAAGAGAAAAGAAAGAGGGATGAACCATTGCTTAAAGCAGTATTCCAGAGAGCTGATTTCAATTCCTAGCTCTGTGATATGGATAAGCTATCCAGGACAGCTTTTAATGAAGAATAACTCAATTGCTACACAGGTTTTTTAAGATACTTGAGTACATTTAAATTTTTATTTCCTTGTTGTCTGCCTCAGTTCACTGGAATATGGGAATAGCAATACTGAGAGAAACACTGCTATGCTCCAATACTGCAAGCATCCAAGTGGACAGACCCAGAATAAACACCCCTGTACCAGTGGCTCCATTACCTCCTTTGCCACAGTGTGCCAGTGCTGGTGGCTTTCACACACGTCCATGCGCTCCTTGTGGAAGAACCGGCACTTCTCGGGAACCAGCAGGACATCACTTACAAACTCACCCACTGGAAAACACAATGGCCACAGTTCATACTTGTCCAGCTTCCATCAGCAAATAAAGCCTCCACCAGAACTCCCCCAGAATGCACTCTGTGCACGTGTGCAGCAGTTTGAACTGGGCAGAAACAGCACTTCAAGTGCAGCCGTGCTGGTTCGCCCATCCGCGCCTCCCGGCCGACACACCGATTAATGCAGTGGGTCTAGTGCTGGCCAAAGGCCACTGCACCCACTAGAACTACTTTTCCTTAACTAAAAACCAGACTACATTAAACCACAACAATGTGCCTTGAGGGTTTGGTATACTCTTAAAGGAGACAAGTCACCCTAGCTCTTAAAATTATTTCTGAGAATCTAAAGAAAAACAGAGCCTCAGAGATTCCAAGGTAAAACCATGAGCATGGGGTGATCCTGCTAACCTCTAAAAGCAGAACTGAAGGCAGAGTTTACAGTGCAAGTTAATAAATAGATGTTCTTCCATGAAAGGATTGACTGAAGAAATTTCACTGAAATCTTTGAGAAGACTGTGTCTGCACTAGGAAGTTTCAAACTACCTCATCACCTATTTTCAAACAAGCTGCATCATACCAAAGTTCCTTCGTGCTGTCTGCTGCTGTAACAGCCTGGAAATTTTTGTATGCTGACAGTGTTACCTATGTTTTCAGTATTTGAGCAAGTTTTGTTTGGTTTTGTTTTGGTTTTTTTCCAGATGGTTTAATTCAAGATCAACTGCAGCACATTCACTGCCCTAACCAAAACACAGGGCTGGAAAACAAAAACTATCACAGCCTAAATATCAGAGTACAACCAGAGTTAGCAAATACACTGCATTCCAATATCTAGATAACACAATCCCACCAGCATGAGGAAGCTTTGGCACAGACTTTGTAACAAACCCAGACTTTTCCTTTTGAGAACATGGGAGGGAGAGAATCTCTCTGCTGCACAGACTCAATACTTTAGTTGGACTTAAAAGCTATTTAGCCTAAATTTCCATCATCATTCAGTTTAGTACAGAGAAGTTAAAAAATTTAGAGTTAGATTACCTGATAACTGAAGACAATGAAATCAAATTACCTTTATCATTCCTTTGCAATGATTTACATTTTAAGCTAACAGAGAGACTGTATTTTCCCCATTTTCCTATCTCAAAACAGTCCAGTTTGAGTTAATAACCCTTCATCCTACTCTATCAGGAAAGGTTTAAATGCTTCTGGTAAGAAAAGTAAAACTGAGCAAACTTTAAAAGCAAGAGACTGCTCTGGGGGCTGAAGGTAGAAGAGTCATGGGTTCTTCTCTTCACATTTGAAATACAAAGTTTTCCTTGGTGGGGGAGGGGCAGGGAAGATTAAACAGGATATGGTGAGAGGATCCTACCTCAAGGTATTCTGTGCATTAATGTATCAAGGAAAACACAAGCAAGAGAGGGAACAAAATCCCACAGTGAGACTACAGTCTCAGAGAAACACATCACCCATTTACAGCAAGCAATTTGTGGAGTGCTATAGACAAAGATTTTATAGATATATGGACTCCAGACTTGCAGCTCAGATCTGAAAACTGAAGCTGTGTCACAGTCTGGGGCCTTCAAGTCATGAACACTGTGAAATACACTAAGGAAAAACCTGAATAGTTTAATGCTTATCAAATTTTAGGGCAGTGTCAGTAAATCAGCTTATTTTTCAGCTGGAGAATAGGCTTGGGGAAGGATTATTTCTGAAAGAGATGACTCCTTATAAATCCAGGGATCTTGCTTTCATCCTTACTTCCATTAGATGTTCTCCTTATGATCAGCTAGGCTTGGTTGTTTCACAAACCTGAATTTCCACACCTATAAAGACAAGCATCTTTCTCCCAGGATGTGTCCACAATAAATTTTATGCTTAATGAAGTGCTTTATGATTGTCTAGTGGAAGGCATTACACAAAGGACAAAGCACACACATGGTTCTGCTGCTTTGCTGGTGTTCTTCCATGTCAAATCACATGGTAACCTGAGATATGGACACAAATTATGAAAACTGGTTCCTACTCAATGCTCCCAGCAATCAGACTCTCCCAAGACCTCTTACAAGTCTTTTCCAGTAGATAACTGAAAAGAAAGCTAGCCAACTGAGACTAAGCTCTCTCCTAAGAACACAGGTGGGGCAGTGCAGTGTCACCCACAACCCACAGGTCAGAAGTCACAAGTTAACCAATTAACTGATTCCAGTGGGTGGGGAGATTCTGGAAAGCACCATGAAATCTATCACAGTTTATCTCATATTCTTTCACAGTTCAAAATGGGGACAGGAGATACAGCTGCAAGAAAAAGGGCCTCTTTGAAACAGCAAAGTTTAAATATAGTCATTGAAATAGAATAGAGATCTCTTGCCAAGACCAAGCAGGAAGCCTGAGCGCGCTGAGCATTTACGTCTCCAAGGCAACAAAATATTAAAGCTTCACAAAAATAGGATCAAAGTATTAAATCCCAGTGTCTTTGTGGTACTCAGATACAATAGGCTTCAGGTTTTCATGGCAGTTGCAGAGAGAATGGGGATTTGTTTTTCATGCCAGGCACCATTATTCTACCAAGCTGTTGATCTGCTCCAGAAAGGCAGAGTTCTATCTTGTGGAAAGAAAAACATTTCAGTGGAAGTTGTGGAAATGACAACCTGCTACAAGACAAGTCTTACAAACTGAGTTGTTCTTTCATAAGAATCCAGGAGGCAACTCCTTGCTTCTCCCAGAGGAATTCAAAGCACACCCACACCACACACTCACCAAGGCATTTGTATGGCACGACGATGTGAGTGTGGTCCTTGCACTGCTTCTTCCCACGCTTGCACCAGCTGTCAATGCTGACAGGCTGGTTGGCTTCTACCACGTTGGTGATCTGAAGGTCTGGGTACATCTGAAAAACAGCATAGAGAAAGGTTTCTCTCCAGAAAGGACAGAGAATGTGCAGAGCACCTCCTACCAGAGTAGTGAGGCTGATTCTCTACACAGGAACAAGTTGGAATTTGCACATGGATACACACTCTGCTCTGCATCAAGCTCAGGACAGCTGGAGACATAAAAAAGCTCCAGCTGTCTGTCACACAGGGCTGCAGAAATAGATATGCCACTGCTTTGAGGCAGGAGAAAGCCAAGTCAGGGCAACAGTCCTCACTGGCACTAAGCTGAGAGGTCTGGATTTGCACAGCAGTGGAGAAGGAGCATTTGGGTATTTGGGTTTGGAGGAGATGTAGCTATTTAATTCTTCCTGGAGCAGCACAATGCCCCCTGGAAGAGCAATCACCAATAAACAGGGTTTAGTAACATCTTCAGACTCTCTCATTACTCATCATGTTATGCACCCACCTCCTCAGGTTTCCTCCTCATGCCTGGTCCATTTATTATGTATTAATTTGATCCTTATGAGCTGCTCAAGTTCTCAAGTCCAGGCACTGACTTATATTTAGGCTTCTACCACATGAAAAAAATGCAGCCCCAGTTATATCAGGCTTATATATCAGTTAAAGAAGTTTTCCAGCCCAGACATGGTACAATCTGCTGCTTTCCCACTAGAGGAAAATACATTCCTTGTGGTATTTTATGTGCCTGTCACCTCAGAGGAGCAATTAAAGACACTTGACAAGACCAATATGTTACAGAGTATCTGGAACACACTAGTAGATGACTATATCTTTTCCAATGAAGTCAGAAGAGCTTAAAAATACTGACAAAATTTTATTAAAATATTCTGGCTGATCTGAACACATGACTGAGAACAGCACAGCCACATTCTAACCAGAATAGGTGTCAGTTCCATTTCACACAACAGGGAGCAGATACTGGTTAACCAGCTCAGGCAGAACGTTAGGGTAAAGCTCTGCAAACAGATGCAAATACCTCTAACTTACAGACCAAGGACCTTCTGTGGCAGTGTGAGCTGATCTGAGGTGGCTTCTAAATCCCACTGCAGTGACCTCCCTGCTCTTTATGGACAATAACACAGCAGGACAGTGTGGGGAACTGAACTAGGCAAAAGCGAGCTCATCTCCTGCAGGGTTAATGTGCTACTGAGCAGCTGAATTGGAATCCAATTCTTTCACAGCAGTGGAGATTCAGGATTACACAGAAAATCTCACCTCTTGGCAGTACTGCAGAATCTCCTCCTTTCTTCCAAAGCAGCTCTTGGTCCCGGAAGTGTCAGGTTCCCATTTCCCAGTCTGGATATTCACATGCATATTTAGCTTCCCACAGAACATGGCAATTTGAGGTTCTGCCACAGCAAACCCTGTCCCAGCATTGGCTGCAAGGGCCTGTGAACACAAACCAAAACAAAACACCTTGATTGCATTATCTGATCAAAGGCTCAACAACTCAAAGGACCCTCTGGTATCTTCTCAGACAGCTCCTGCTTGATCCAGAGTATCAGTGGAGACTTGCAAACTATTTTGTAACAACATTCCTTGAGATGCTGAGCCCACTTCAAGTTTTCACCAGCAAGGCGTTTGTTTTCCCAAACCCTGTTTTTATAATTGAAACAACAGCTTACCAAAACCAAGAGTAATTCCCACTAAAAGGCTGCAACTATATGGACTAAAACAGATGTCTGAAAAACTTACTAAATAACTAATATCTTTTGGCAGAAGGATCTCTGTAAGGTTACACACAAGCAGGTATTACTACTACTAATAAAATAACTGCATCTCACTGCAAGAATCCTGCTCACGAGTTAAAAGCTATGTGTTTATCCTAATATCATTCAATATTTGGGATAGAAAAACCTAAGATTTTTTTGCTCAAACATACAAATAAAGATAATTTCTGCTGAATCAGAAATTATCTTTAGATAATTCGATAACTATCTTTAGATAATTCATAGTTGTTTTAGTAAACAACTGTGAAAATCAGCTTCTCAAAGCCTGTTGTGTCCCATTCAGTGCACTCTTACGGGGAGCTGTTTCAGATGTGTACTCTGTACTTTGCAGATGCATCAGCAGACAAGAACCTGACAGCCCAGGCCCACATTTGGGTCAAACTGCAGACTAATCAATGAAAACAAGGTCAGGGCCCCTTTCTGAAATCTTGCTGGCTGACCCAAAAGAGGAAAAGAGGAGTAAATTAAATTGCAGACATTTTTTTTTTTTTTCTGAGAAGACCAAGTGCATGCTGGGAGCTGAACATGTTCTCCTTAAATAACTACTAGCTGTTGTAAAACAGAAAGAGGCATAAGGCAAAACCCAGATGAACTCCAAAAGCTCTTTAAGATGTTTAGGGGAATGGAATCCATTTCAACCCCTCCAGAGAGAAACAGCAACGCACAGAGTCTGCTGGCCTTAAGCTGCTTTTCCACTGGCAGGCAACACAATCCTAGGCTGCAAGTCCTGCCTTCATATTTAACTTTCTGTGCACTGAAAAATGCATAAATTACTGTGGACACTGTTCATTCCCTACTGCCTGCAGACCCTCATCAACTCATATCAATATTTGTAGGCTTAAAGGAAATAAAGGAGTAAAGAGTAGAATTCAACTGGACAACTTTGTGCAGCTCTCAGTTACTGGATATTAGGAAAAAAAAACCAACTCCATTACAATAAGCTCATTTTTCCCCTCCCCTTATCTCTCTGCCTAGAGATAAGACATTTCGACACTCAAAAAGTCAAGGACTGTTTAATGCTGAACTCTAAACAAGATTAGTGCTTAGGGGAGAAAGCCAACCTGAGGCACAAAAGCAAAAATACAAGTATTAACTGCAGAAAAATCACCCTTTGAGTTTTAAGTACTATTCACCCATGCACAATTTAAGAGAAACAGTCTTATACCAGTGGTTTTAAATCCTCTGACCCTTCCAACCAACAAATGCACATGACAGCATGTTTTAGCACAGACCACAAAGCAACCAAATACCAAACTACACGTAAGAAATAGCAGCATTGATGTCCCAGTATCAAAATGCTGCCAAGTTCAAATTTATTTTCAAATTTACTGTGGGTACATTTGTTGTACTCTCTGTGCTAAGGAAAAAAAAGAGTCACATAGTTCAAGTACAGGAGGAACACCGAGGAACAGATTGAGACTGGGAATATGGTGCAGTAACTCGGCCCTTTCAGAAATCAAGCCTTTAATAAACATCTTACAAGTGCACACAGCAGAACCTGTGACAGATCTTGCACCACCCTCCGCCCTGCTCTGTCTTTTCAGAAGAAAAAAGCAGACCTAGAATGATCCCTCAGAACTCCCTGAACACATGCAAACTTTTTAAGAGGATCTTTTTATCTCTCTCCAAACAAACATAATTTCAGTACCAACAACCATTTTCCAGAGAGCACAGGACCCGACATGCTAAAGGAAACAATCCCCAAAACAGTTTTGTTTCATGATAACGTTGCAACCACATCCAAGTTCCACCCCTGGAAAAAAAACAAAAACAAATGCAAGATCAAGAACCCAGGAAGCATTAACTCTTGTAAGAATACAGAGGATCAAAAGAGAATAAATGTATGTGCTATGATGGCACTGCTGATGCCTGAAATCTGGCTCCTTCAAAGCAAACTTAACAAATCTGCAGCACAATAAAGGAACTTTGTGAGCAGGAGAGGTGCAGGCTCCATCAAGAGGCAGAAACATTCGTAAGTAATCCATTCATCACACCTCTTGCATGAGCAAAACTCCTGTTCAAACACATACCAACCTCCTGAAATCATGACCACCCCCTACTTACATACTGATTTGAGCCAGTGTTTGTTTTTGGTGCCTCTCCAGCTTGCTCCCTGCAAAGGTATCATTCCTCCTCCTTGGATTGCTCACATAGTTTGCATATCAGTCGAGTGCTGTTGCCACAGCTACCAGAACATGCTAAACCCCAATTCACAGCTGAACAAACGAGACTAATTACTTGCTTGATTTCATCATTTTTAATCAACTGGCAGAAATCTTCTCTTGAATTATGCTGCTGGTGAGTTAATGAACTTTGAGATACACGAGTTGATTCTTTAACTCCCAGGACCAGCAAGGCAAGATTTTTGAGCAATGCTCTTCAGTTTTTCCTCCACTGGCAGTCCACTCCAGCCCTCAATCATATCAGTTATTTAATTTAGTGCTTTAATCTCATTTTAGCTGTAATGAGAGCATACAGCAGCTCCAAACTTCAAGGAGGCCACACCTTTAACACTGACACCTCAACAGGGAAAAAGGTCACCTACAAGAGCCTTTTGGGACCAGGTAACTTTCTGATGTTTCCCACAATTGCCTTCGATGTATGAAAACTGGAGGCGGATCCCTCAGGCTACACTCAAGCATCACTCTGCAAAAGGAAGGCTTTGGAACACGTAAACCAGCATGAAGCTTGGGATAAAGCCATGTCCTTAGTTAAGCTCTTTAGTACTTCAGAGAATTCACCCATTCCACATTGCAAAGGGATGAACAAACTGACAGCACACCCTTCTCTGGGAATTTCCCATCCATAAATGGAAGCAGCTGTTCTTTTAGTGCTGGGGAGCACTATTCAATCCCGTAAATAAGCAGCCTGACAGATCAGGAGGGGCAACACACATGATGGAAGAGAGCTCATCCAGTTGTGTATGTCCCTGTTGAACATTATTTTAGTAGCTATTATCCTATTAATACATATCCATGACATGAGAGCAAGACAAATGTTATTTGGGAAAAGACTGTTCCATAAACCATTACTTTCCTCACTGGAACTTGCATTCACAAGATGTTTCAGGAGAAACTGGGCTCTGCCTTTTGGTATAATTCTGTAATCCAGTTTGCTTTCCAAGACCAAAGAAGTTTTTGATTCCATAAACACATAAATCACTGGCCAGTTAATGTCAGTTAAATTCCTCACCCTGCCATCCAGTGCCTGATTTATGCCTGAAACACTGGAATTCAAGCCTCTAAATCTCCCTTTTCTCTGATGGAAGTGTCTGCCCAAGTATCTCGGCTTTTATTTACTACTGGCCTCTTTAGCTTGTGACACAAGGTTTGATGTGTAAGCATTACCCACCTGGGCTCCAGGTGCTAAAAAGGGTCATATCTCTTCTTCCTGCAAGTATCTCCCATCCCAAAGGAGGGACACAAGGCTAGAGACTTTAGTAAAATAAAGAACATTTTACACCTACCCCTGAAACACAAGCAGGACATTGCAGTTCTGGTTTATAAAGACCTAAACATGAAAACCACATCCATGTCCTTTGTCTATTATTGCCAGGATCTGTTAAACCTCATCACAACATAACTTACTTCACATGTCATCCACACAGCTCCCTAAGGAATGCTACTTTGGAAAACCTTCTGGCATGCTGCTGGGGACTTGGAGCTTTTCTCTTGTGAAGAGAAGCTGATAATTGTAATTCACAGAAATTAGTCCCTGAGAGCTTTCCTTAATAGCACAAAGGTATCTGCAAGATGTCACATTTAACTGAATTCTGCATTTTCACTGAGGTCAAACATGACTGCAGCCTCGTCCATCTGATCAGATTAGCCAGAATGAGCCTTTATTCCAGCAAAACCAGAGTGGATGGGATCTTGAGAAGCATGGAAAGCCTTTGAGGAGAACCCACACTGCCCATGCCTTCCATTAGGCTTCCTCTGCAGCAACACAAGTAGCTCTCTTCATAAAACTGTGGAAGATTAAGCTGTTTTAAGACTGAAACTCGAGCCTTAAGAATTTATAAGCTGCTGAAGAAAGCTCCAATGGAGAATTGGATTGACTTGGTGGCCAGAGAGCAGATTACTGGCTGCTGAGGGCATACTCTGCTGTAAGTGACAAGGCAGGGCCCTTTGTAGGATTCTCCACAGCTCAGATCAGATTTCCTGCTCCTCAGAGTTACAAGTATTCCACAACCAGTTGCTGCTACACTGACAAAAAAACCAGCAGGGCAGCACCTGGAAATATTACTCACGCTGTTTCTTTTTGATTAAACAAAGGCCCTCAAAACCAATACTGGTTATTAAGTCAGGGTCCATGTGAACCACAACCTCAGGGACTTCAGAACAGGCTGCTCAGCACTGTCCTTATTCAGATAAATCACGCTGCCCACCTTAAATTAAAGGAAAGGAAGAATTTCTTCTGGTTTTTTTGTTTAAATTACATTTCCTACTCTATCTGAGCAACTCTGCAAATCTCTCTATGTCAGTGCAATATCCACAGATATGGATGGATATAAATTGAACACTTTCAAGATCACTGAGGAATTCTAGCAGTTCCTTTGACACAAAAATGAGCCTTGTTACCTTACCAGCCTTCTTTTGAACACAACCGTCCATAGCTGCTGCTTTTGAATGTGTGAGAATTCTAATGTTTTGCTCTTTCTGGGCTGAAAAAAAAATCTGTGGGAATGTTAGAGCAGGGACTCAGCTGCTTCAGCTGCATCCTCCATATTACTGCTGCCACCAGCTAATGTCCATGGGCCTTTTCCCTTCCACAAGGAAAGGCCAGCCCTTGAACAAAATGAAAATTAAGAAGAGTCACAAACTGAAGCTATTGGAAGGAGAACAGCTGGGCTGGCATTGTAAAGCTCAGCCCTCCTGAATCACAAGGTGCCACAGGGCCCTTAAATCTAACATTTATTGCCACGAATCTCACCTGGGAATTAATGGTAAGTCAGTATTCAGGAAGCCAACATTTCAACTAAAAAGTGAGGGACGTTGTCAGAAGGACTTTACACACAAGAACTTCTGGACAGAATACTTAAAATTTCCCTGGTTTTCAATTTATAACTTGTAAAAGCAAGCAGAGCTCTCAATTCATGCTTCAAATGGTGTTTCATGCTTTGTTTTCCTTAGCTCCTCTTCCTGCTTTTATTCAGTAGATAGGTGGCTTGAACCCAGGAAGGCTAATGAATGCCTGACACAGCAGGCAGTAAATCTACAGACTAGCAGCTCATCCTAGCTTTATTGCTTTATTTTTTTTTAAATTGCTGATAATTACAATAATGCACATGGGCAGGAGTCCAAGACAGGAAGAATTACTGTCTGCAGGCAGATCTGGTGTGAGCTGATAATACTAGCTTGTGTTTGCTTTTGAATTTAAATGGCAGAAATCTCACTAAAGCAGTCTTTGGCTTGCTTTAACTTGCTGGAAGGGGTGGAGTTCTCATCTGCTTGTCCTTCATCGACTTTGTGGTGGCAGAGGCTGCACCAGCAGAGAACTGGGAGCCAAGGCAGGAGTTGCAGTGGTAGCTGGGGTGCAGTTTATATTTAGATGCCTGTGTTTATGGCCAACATGAAGCCTTGAGCACTCGGAAGTTCAGTGACAATAGTCCATGTACTTTTCCATGTGTGCCGACAGCAACTGTAGGATTACAAAGACCCGCTGCAGCCTGAAGCATTCCTTGCTGCTTTGCACATTTCACTGCCTTTCTACAAGGAAAAGATTTCCAAGTACCTGCGACCCATGGGCAGCCGTGTTGCCCTTGGAATTTGTACTTCCGAGGTATCAGATTATTTCCCCCTCCCCCTCTAGTTTATCATGCTGCATAAGGGCGTATATGAGTCAATGGGCACATAATCTGCATGTGAGACATTTGCACTGGGAACTGCTGCATTTCAATAGGGAGTGCCACACTGCAGGCAGTGCTGGTGCACAGCTAGGCAGGGGGAGAGGAGATCAAATCTAGGAAAGCCACGACTCAGTACTGCCTCAACTTCCTGAAGTTAACCGTGTCCTCTTTCCTATCCCTGGAGAGACAAAGTTCATAACAACTCCACTGGAACACTCCCTGAACAAATGTTACTGTACCCAGAACTGTGTCCTTTGAAAAAGATTAATTTCAGGGCCTCAAGCTTTCAAAAGCACAGCTCGGCTTTCAAAAGCACAGCTCAAATGCTATTTTGTAGACTGGAACATTTTAACCCAAAGCCTCCTTAAAAATAAGGGCGAGAGAAGAGGAAAGCACAAACACTGACAATCCTTACACAGCACACAGGTAGGTCCAAATAGGTTTAATCAGGTCGCCTTCCACATGTCACAAGGACGTCAGAGACAATTTCCAAGCTGTGTCAGACAGACACACTCACAGCCATTTCCTTCCCCTTGCAGCAGAACACTGCCACGGTGCTATTTAGAGCTCTCTTTTTACAGTGCCACCCGAAGTCCTATCCCAGCACAGGGAGCCAGGCCCATTTATCACTGGGCTAAACTGAGGTACAAAGTCAAGGGGCTTGCCTAACGGCACCCAGCAGCAGGCTCAGCTCAGTTTAATGCTCCTCTCATCTGTGTCATCACTCCATCTTGCATGGCCCGACTAATTACTGCGTTCCCACATTAATTATCTGGGCATCTGAGGCACAGAGACCCAAGATGTCCTGTCACCCAGTCAGCAAGTGAAAACTTGAGTGCAAGTTAATGTTTTCACATTCACTAATATTCTACCATAAAAATGGCCACGGGGCAATTTTGCCTTCCTGGACTACCAGAAGGGAGATCCAAACTGAAGCCTAAGGACAGCAGCTATGGCTTAATACTGTTTGAAAAGTTTAACTCTCAGGTCTTTGAATTCTGAGCTGATTGTTAATATGAACCATCACTGCTGATACCACAAAGGCATCACTGACAGTAGCACATGTGGTACTGAGAAATGCTATTTTGTAACTAACTTCTCCATGGTTTGATAGGAGAGTTTGTGCCATCTTAAGGCACTTTAGCTACACAAGAGTAAGGAATATAATCACCGTAGTTACCAGGATACAGACTCCATAATACACAGGAAAGTACACCCAGAAAATCTTCCATCACTTCAAAGCAATTTGTTCAAGGCAAATGTAACTCCTGGACTAAAACTCATCACAAGTCACACAACCACGAGTTGTCCACTAACTTCCCTAGAGGCCAAAACTGGCAGAAAGGAGAGAGAATTATTTGTTAAGATCAGGCAGACAGAAAAATAAACCACTTACTACTGATTCAAAGTGATCTAGCTTTCCAGGAGGGAACAAACCAAAATTCCTTCCTCAAAACAGCACGAACATTTGTTTTACAGATCTTGTGAATCTCACTGGGAGTTGTGCAAAAGAGCCACTGAAGGAACCTGTGGTTCCTCACTCCATCCCCGTGTCTGACCATTTGGCTGACTCCAGGTAAAAAGGCTGCACAGATTGTGTTTTTATCTGAAACACAATGATCCAAAAGGCAAGCAGGAAACTCAAGGGCATATTTTAACCGAGAATTTTAAGTGGCAAGGAAAAATTCCTGGGGGAAAAAAAAGCAAGATAAAAGGAGGATAACAAGCAGGAATGTGGTTTGCGATGCAGTCTGAGTTTGGTTCAAGTGTCCATTCCCTCAGAGATGTTTTTCAGCATCACAGATTGATTATTTATGTGCACAGACTGCATGTGTTTTCAAACGTGATAAAATACTTACTCAAGATTTTCAAGCCATGCAATTAGGTTACACAGCAACTTCCCAACAGCACACAGGAATGATTCAACAGGTCCTGCTCTGACCACACTGGTGCTCTGCAGGCCATGCCTACTGTTTTCCACCCCAAAATTCACAATCTTCTGTAAAAAAACTCCCAAACTAAACCAAATTAATTGGCAATTCTGTTCTCCAAACAATTCAGATGAAACTTCAAATCTGCAGAGGAAACCATGAGGTTTTTAAGTCTTGGCATTCCGAACCATGCTAATGACCACCTTCTGAAAACTGGAACCACAGCTAAAACACAGGGCTGCTTTTGTCATCGCTGCTCTCCCTGAACACTGACAAGCTTATGCTGATCCAGACCAAAATTAACAAGTTACCAAAAAAATTATGGAATAGCCTTGTTGTTTCCAGCACAAAAATCTGAGGATGCTTTTACACTTTAACTTTTTAAGTCCACCCAAAAGCACACGTTTCTTCTACAAATTTCAAGTCTATGAGAACAGTCAGCAGTTAGTACCTGCCACTGAGAACAGGTAGCAACTCTGGCTCTTAGCAAATCTATTTTTAAAAAAATAGTAATTGGGACTTTAAACCAAAACCATCTTCCCATATACCTCCTCCTGTTATTTATTCAGAGTTGTTATGGAGCATCTTTCAGGCAGCAGCTTACATGACTGCTCACATATGAAATAAAACCTTCTAGGAAACTTTAATGTCTAGGTGTGCAGAAATCAGTGCTTTAGAGATTCCTATACTGACACTAAGTTTTTTCAGCTCCAGTAAACAACATCTTTTTCCTTGAAGAAAACTTCAATGTGAATGCTGTGCCAAGAAAGTTTAGTTTACAGTTAGCTGCTCATTAGGAAAAGTTCCTACCACTCACAGCAAAAAAAAAAAAAAAAAAAAGCAAGAGAATTAACTTAGCAAAACCATCTCAAATTGTCACCAAAACAGTCGTTCATTTTCCTACTGCAGCTATTTCTGATCCCAGCAATAGAAGTGGTGAAAGGCTGCCAGCTACCTTCCACTACCGCTAGTAAACTGAAGGTGAGGGAGCAAGCCCTCAAGCAAGGGCAGAATGAAGAATGCCAAGCACTACGCTGGTTACTATGGAAGAGGCTGGAGTGCAGGAAGAAGGCTCACAGCAACACTTCCAAGAGTCTAAGGGCAAAAGCTTTATTTGTTTATTTTTAAGTTTATCACACACAGCCAACCAGTCCTCAAAAGATCCTGAGACTATCAGCAGAATTCAGGCTCAAATCTCCCAATTTATCTTCTTCCAAAGCAGAGGATGAAAAGGGGACTTCCAGCCATTCCCTGTAACTCAACCATCTGGACTGAGCATTATGATACATGAGAAGTCAAATGACAAAAAGCCTTTTGAAGTACCCCCAAAATTTGTCAGCAGCAGGGTCACAGAAAGTAAAGGATCTCAGCAATGGCTTAATGGCTTCCATTTTCTCCCCTCCTTAAAAGCAATCCTTAGTAATTTAACAGCATTTTGTTTCTACAGCATTAATTCACCAGCTAGGGTTTAATGGTCACAGCACCACCCCATACTAGGCTTGCACACAAGCTCTAATGGCCGTATTAACCAGTTCCTTCACAGGAAGCAGCACAGCTCTACTTAGAACAGCTGCCTAATGCTATTAGAAAATTAAGTGGTAATTTATAGAACAGACTCAAGCTGGCTGGGCTGAGATGCCCATTACTGATTTTGCTGATCCAGAAAGGAAAACTAGCTCCACAGAAGAAAGCCTAGAACCTCCAATATTTCAGGGCTATCACTGCAGAATATTACCTAGCTTTGCATGTTGAACACCTGAATTTCTTATGCTGAATTTTACAGCTCTTCACTCTATTGAGCTGTATCAGATTGTTTAGCACTGCACGGAAACAAAACAAAATGGGAGAGGTGATTTTTATCTTTGATAAAATGAGGTATTAACTTGTTAATAGTCTCTCTCAGGTTTCAGTGGGAAGAATGAACCCTATGTAAATTGATAAGTATTTCCTTGATGTTTCTTTATGCATTTTTTGAAAAAAATTCAAGATAAGGGAGAGAACAACGGTTCTTTTCTGTCTGCTTAGCTGAGATACAACTGACCATAAAATTAGTGGAAGAATTTGCAGGCTGCAGCTGCACCTACCTGATGGTCGGGTCCTTGATGAGTATTAAGCAATTTGACACTTCACTGAGGGCTTCGAAGCACAAAGCCATCAGATGCTGAAAGCTTTATTCCAAAAGTGGAAGCAAAAACTGCCTGTTCTGCAACAGCTAGGGAAATCGCTCTCTGAAAAAGAGCAGGCAGAACAGTTTTGGACGATCGTGTTATGCCTTAAAAGAGGCACTATCCACCAAGAACTTCTATCACTTCAACTGATACTCCTCTTCCAGGTCTCTGAATGTACTAATATTTCTTAATTTGCTTTTTAAACCGTTTGCCTGGGCTGTCCATCATAGTAACTTTTTTTTTTTTTGGTAAAAAGATGAGCTGGAGGAACTGTAAAGAAAACTATCAAGATATGTTATTTTGAACACAAGTATTCCAAACAATTCTTCATTTTTCTGCTTGCAAAAGGCTATCAGGCAGGGAAAGAAGTGACTATTAACTTTTACTTAGAGATGCTTTTCTTTCGCCTGCTCAGATGCTCTTGGGTAACACGCCTGAATGAAAAAGAAATAAATGGTCAGCCTCCCAAACAAGTTTTGCTTTCCTTGACCCCACAAGCAGACAAGGACAGCTATGGAAATGCTAACTTAACATGCAAATCCAATACTGGGACGGTGGTTGGAGGGTAAATTGATCTGCCTATCGATGTAATTGGCCACTCACCATTTTCCTAGCCATGGGCCGAGTCATTTCAATAGTGCTTTCTCAAAGTCAAAGGATGAAAATGTTGCATAAACTTCTAACCCTGGGGAGTGGTGGTTTTATGTTTCACTGGTTGACTTCAGACATGGCACACTAAGGTGTTTTTTTAATTCAGAAACCCGGCTATGCACACATCTCAGCTGCAAATATTAGCACTGCCAGAATCTGGCAAATCCCTGATGTGGATTAGCCCCACAGATGTCTCAAACCATAAGAAAGCAGCACAGCAGAAAGCTATGCTAAAATTAAAGCTTGATGATGCAACAGCATGAGACAGTCAGAGGCATAGCTCATTCTAACATTCTTACTTTGGACATATCACCAAAAAAAAAAAAAAAACATTGAGAACCCAAACGAGTTCCTTACCAGAGCATGCTTTAATTATCCTGGAGGCTGCCTCTCCCTGCACAATTCCCAAGCAGCCTGGACAGCAGTGGGACCAGTACTACATGGATTTGTGTTATGAGGCTGGGAACATTCTGAGAATATTGTACTGAGAACTTCTGTATCTCATTGCAATACCTGTTGGAGGAGGAAAACAGGTTTGGAAACCAGCACAAAATGGATCTGTGGGTGTCATGGCTGCATGGCAACTCTACAGCCTGGACAACAAAGGCAAATGGAGCAACTATTCAGTCACAGTCAAACAACTGTGTTAGAGGCTGTCTGTATTTTCATAGTTATACCTGTCAATTAGAGGCTGTGAAATTTAACCCAGAGAGGTGGGAACAAATAAGAACAGGCCTCTGCTTTGGGTTGTTCCCCACGTTAATTCACTGCAGGAAGCACCCTAACAAATAGTTAAGCCAAGCACACCATTTTAAGTGGCACTCAGGAGTCAAGGTGGGGCAGACAGGACTAACTACCCACTCAAACACAGCAGAGAAAAATGAAAGCAAGAAAGTGTGTCTCCAGACAGCACTAGGCCAAGCGCTTCCATATGCAAACTAAGCCCTGGCTTCATCTTTCTGTGATATGAGCGTTTCAAATCTGGCTCAAGTTAAAGATGTTCCCATCCTGATGCATTCCAACAGACTGTATCACTCCAGCATGTTCAGTCTGTCTATATCTTTATTTTGTACTTTACAGGATATTTGGTGTATTCCACAGCTCAATGACTATTTTAGACCTCTTCATCAGTGAAGAGCATCATCCTGGACATGCTGTAGATAGAAACTGTGTGATGGATGCTGCTCAGAGTTCTATCTGAAGAGCCACTCCAAAGCACAGCAGTCATTCTAAGGCAAATACCACAAAACAAAAAAGAAATCTCTGCTTTGCTTGATCTGGTGTATCTAAAGCTTGCTGTTATGAACAGTAAAAATCAGCCCTCTTTTATGGCCTGAGAAACAGACTTAGAGCAGGTCAGCAGAATCCTCTTAAAAAAAAGACAAAGCTCTCTTAGTGGCAATGCGCCTCCAAGTCAACACAAGGGGAAGAGCTGCTGAAAGTTTAGCACATTAAACCCATCTTAGCCTAAGGCTGCTGCCAGCTGTGGCTAAATGTTTGTTATGCCCCCAGTTAGAAGATCAAAATAAATGTAAGAATCATAGCCTAATAAATAAAATAACAGAAAATTATGAGTAAAGCTATCAGCCACCTCGATAATGACGAATTTTTGCAAAAAATTCAAATTTTTGCAAAAATCTTTAAAGACAGTGACATAAAGCTCGAAAAGCCAAACTGAAACCCAGGACAGCAAAGCAAATGAAGTCAAGTCATCTTTGCTTTTGCCTGGAGCAAAAGGCCATTTAGGGTCTTGGAAAGCAGTGCTCCTCATGTCTCTGCTACAGCACACATGAAGTTTGCAGCCCAAAATATTCTTCCTTGGAGCACCCAGTTTAGCAGTTTGCATACACACCAGTAAAAGTATGACAGTGGCCATTTCAGAACAGCACCACTCCTGAAATCCATCAACATCTATTACAAAAGGACTACAAATGCTGCATTCTACTCAGAGCCCTGCAGTGAAAGAGGGAATTAGCATGCTGTAGATGCTCTGTGGAAAGCCTCCCATATAGTTACATTTTGAAAAGTATTCTCCTCATCACGCTAATTCCCATGTGAAGCAACTTGCAAAAGCTTGCTCAGCAGAATTGAGTGCAACAAATCCATCCAAACCCAGGAATTTCAGCCTCAACTTCAAAATGCCTTTTGTCTGTACTGTGAATTTTACATTTAAGCAAATTCAAAAGATTTCCTGCCATTTACAAGCCCTACTACATGAGGAATTGAGCTCTTCTAGTTCCTCTTCCTGGCAGCCCGGATGCAAAGGGAAGGACCTGTTGTGCAGGGAGAGATCAGCTGGTTTACATTTTTTTCTTTGTCTCTTAACCTGAGAAACAAAGATATACTGTGCAGCAAGATGCAAGGATTTAAAATTAATTAAAAACCCTATGCATGAATCACAACTCTATGGATTCAAACAGAGGTAATAAATTTCAGCTCGTGTGATTAGTTGCAAGTTCTTATTCCCAAATTCAAATGTGCATACCATGAAAAAAAAGACAAAGTGCATAAGTACATAGGCAGAAGGAGAGGAATGGAACAGGTGACAAGCTGTGATCCAGTCTCCAATGCCAGCTGTGGACAAGGCAGTGACACAGCAGTGCAAACCCTCCCAGCACGTCCAGCCTTTGCTCTGGCAGGTCATTCATCTCTGCCTCACTATTGGGAAACTGCTTCCGAGAGCGCGGCTGTGCCCTAAACAGGACATCCACACACTGACTGGCTTTGTTGCAGGGCAAGTATTGATGCAATTTGAACAAGACAGCATTTTTTAGGAGTGATAGGGGCAGGAACATGGTTTTTACTCCCCTTGTTTCCCCAGTAAGTATCTCTCTCAGTGACACAATTCTCTGTCCCAAGCCCAAACTTCACACACCCACAGGAGCACCACAACTTCGTTCTGTGACCACCCCAAGAATTCCCTCAGCCTCTCCTGGCACCTGGCTCCTGCCCAGGTAAGCCACAGCACCATGTCCATCCACACCCAAAGACTGAGCTCTAATACATCAATACGCTGCAAATGCAAAATCTCTGTTTTGTTGGCTGGTTACCAAGGGAAAACCTTCTCCACCACTTGACATTTCCAGCACTGAGGCCCTACTTAAAGCCTCTGGAAATGAAGTGGTTATTGAAACCCTGCAACTCAAACTATTTACAGGCACTTAAATCTTGATCCCAAGTCCAAATGGGAGCTGCGAGCATCCTGTTCCATTCAAGAGTAATAACGGGTTTCCAAGATAACATGCACCCTCAACAATTTCTCACTCTCCTTTTTTCCTGGCAAGCAGCACATTTCAGTCCATGCACAAGCACTGCTGTACCCTGCATTCCAGAATTCATCTTTGACCAAGGCTGCTAAGGCAAGCTCCGTGCTCTGCTTGGATCCTGACACCATTTCATTCTTCTTTATGGTTTCTGAATGTGTTTGTGATCTTGCAGCATAAAACAAAACACCTATCAAATTCAATTTCTTCAGTGAGGGCTTTGATAAATTATGCAGGGAAAGACTCACGTTCAAATGCCAATACACTCTCTGGGAACACCAACCACAGGATTGAATCAACATTTTGCATTTAATCTTTTGAGAAGAATACTTATGAGATTAAAGCAAATCCACCCCTCTCTATTTCAGGCCACAATTACTGTAAGAGAGCCAGTGTAAGAAGTCAACCAGTGCTTGGTATTAGTGAATTATCCTAACCCCGCAGATTCCTCTAGAATCATTTTTGGCAAGTTACTAGGCCTGATATAAAGGACAGAAGATTAAACACTGATTAAAAAAACCTACTAAACTTAGACCTGGCAATGTGTCATGTCAAATCTAAAACCATATTGAGAATCTGGTGATCAAAAGCTTTATGCTAGAGGGTACCATACATCTAAGCAGAGACCAGCTTCTGTTGTGAATATGCAATCCAAATCCACTTGGAATCTAACAGGAGTGCATAATATTTATTGTAACAGATGGTATGGGTAAGATTTTTCTTTTTGTTGCTGTCATTTCACACTCTGCAATGACATCATAACTAGTGGGATTCATCAACACAAAATCCAAAAGAAGAGGAACAAAGCTTTTGGCAGGGAGCTGGAGCTAAAAATAACATAAGAGCCTTTAAAGAAAAGCCCAAAGATTAAAAATGGAAATGTTTGGCTTTTGATTTAAGTATCTCAGTACTGAAATTAGTACAAGGCAATTCCTGGAAAATATCAAGTAGTTTGCTAAACCGCTGTTTCATCTTTGCAACATCATCACCAGGTGAAGATTTTTGAGTTCACCTCACTGGCTCCATTTACAGCTTTGTGGTGACAGGTCAAAGAACCCAAGCACAACATCTGCATGAGAAAACGCAAGCCCTGCTATAGTAGAGTGTTAACAGAATAACAAAAATTCTCACTAATGCAAGAATTGAAAGAAACAAATGACCCACACCTCAGAACATCTCAGACATTTGAAAATATAACCAGAAAACGTTTGTTGGAAGAAAAGAGACCTAAATGAGAACAGGAACTTTCAAGGTTAAACACTGCTTTTATTTAAACATGAAGTCATCCATAAGGAGATGATAATTAGCTACTCTTAAATGGAAACTTCACTGAGTATCAACCTGCTGTTAAGAGTCAAGTGAAGCACAGCCCAGCCAACTCGGTACGCCCAAGGGTGTCTGCCTGTCCCTGTCCTTGACCTGGATCAAAATACACTTTGCAATGCTATAATTCTGTTAGAGAGAAGCAAGCTTACTGTATGAAATTACCTAAATGCATCTCTGTCACGGAGCCAGAGCCTGGGATCTGAGTGCCGAGTGCTGATCTGCTGCACAGTGACACCGCCCCCAGCTCTAACACACCAGTGACTCCGCCTCACCCCGAAGCTGCTCCAGCACAACTGGGAACCAAGGCACAGCTCCCACCTTCTCTGGGTTTCGTTGGGTTTTTTCAGGCTGCATCGAAGTTATGCTGGCAATTTTAATGCCCTTCATACTTGTAGCTTGAAAAACTTGCACTTAAAGTCGTCATTTGACAATGATTTTCTGTAAGTCTCAAAGCACACTGAGGCCATCCAAGCCACACGATTATAGACTTGTCTCCTCCATAAGCTTCTCTGAAGCTCACACACTGCATGGAAAAAACAACTTCAGACCCTGCTTCATCAACTGAAGGCCTTGTCTAGCTACAGCATTCTACTCCACAGCTCACCTGGGCAGGAAATCCTGGCACGAGAAATAATGGTGAGACTTTTGAAGGTCCAGAGGAGGAATCCCCCAAGAAAGCACTGGCAAAGAAGATTAGACTAAGCTCTAAGCAGGCACTGATCTGCCAGTTGAGAACTAAGAACTCCCTCAAACCACTACTAACAGAGGTTACTACACAACCCAACACAGTCATCTTGAGAAACAAATCATAAGGAAAAAAACAGCTCAAGTGAAGCCACTACACAGTAAACACACCAACATCAGGACAGCCCAGCTGCACCAGTCCTCACAGACTACTGGGCCAGTCCTGCCAGGAGAGATCTCTCAATCACATACATATGTACATGAACCAGGTCTGCCTGCAGTAGAGAACAAAAGGCTTTCTGGACCATGCCTCACCCAGCAGGGAGTTTCCCTCAGGAAACAGAGTGCCAACATGTGATTTGACTTCCCATTGTCACCAGTGAAAATGGAAAGTGAAATAAATTACCAAAGCCACAGAGAGCAGCAGCAGATGACTGTGCACATTAGTTAAGAGTGACTAGGAGGCTACTGAAGATATAAACCAAAATGAAGGTCTGCAACACATTCATTTGTATGAGAGCATTATCACGGCAGGCAAACATGGCAACAAGGAGTTAGGACTCAATTTAGTACATCTACAGGTTGATATTTCAAGAGTAAGGAGTACATCCTTTCCCCACTGGCTGTATACAAAACATCCCTGTAATACCTCCAAATGAAGAGCTGCTAAGCAGCTTAGCCACATGTGCTCTTGATCAGGTGGACACCTGATTACATAAAGCCAAGCAGGCTGGGATTGTCTGCTAGAGAGATTAGTTTAACATCATTTGCAGAACATTGGTGTTATGATCATTCATCTCAGGATGGAACTTAAAACTCCTACAAATGCACATAAAGACAAAATTTTGCATTTTAAACATCAGTCCTTTATGGACATTTAAAAGCCAGGCTAAAAGGTGGATTTCACTTCTGTATTCTCTGGTACGTGGGTTTTCCATGTTCTCACATAAGACAGTATAGCTTAGAGAACACTCAATCACAAATATATATTTAACTCCAACTAAGAAGGCAGATGGAGGTGAAAGTAGTAAATCTAGTGCTGAACAAGTTAGAAGAAAGTGTAATTCACAAGCTAGATCTCCATGTGAAATGTGTATGTATGCATGTACATATCTCCCTGCTTACAGTTGCAGGAATTCATTAATTAAAACAAGTCAAATCTAATGTTAAGAAATTACTCTCAAAGAAAACCCTAGCCAAATTATGCCTCCCAAAATGTTTTTTTGTGCACTGCCCCTCAGGAGTGAGAGTGCTGCTCCTGCACTACCAACCCTGAATTACCATTTGCCCTATATAAATAACAGTATTAACAGGCTAAAGTTACCTCTATCCTACTGTATCTGAGAAGGAGCCATCAGCCCTTCCAGATCAGAAAAAACGTGTAATTTTGGTTAATTCACAATAAAAAGAACCTGACAATTTACTCCACTCACATATTCCTTCTTACTGCTTTTATAACTCACTCCAGTAAGCACACAGTAAGTATATATCTACATACGGAAAAATTGTAAGAGTTTGCATAATGTTGTCAATCAATTTCTCTTCACAAACCTGAGACTTACTGGCATCTATAGGAAAAAAGCTGAGAAGGAAAATATTCAAAAGCAAATTATAAAATTAGTCACAGAGCCCTAAGTACTCCATTTAAGATATCCAGCAAGTAAAACCTGTGGCAGGAGCTGCCATTTCACTGTAACACACTCACTGCAAGTAGAGAAAGAAGAACATGTGCATAACAGGTTGCAGACAACAGTCCTGGGGAAAAAAAAGGGGGCAGTCTTGCAAGTTCAAGTACAGTTCTGAATTAGGAGCCTCACCAGAAGGATTTCTAGGCCACTGTGAGTACTCAAAGCCTCCCAATTAAGAGCAAGCATTATCTTAAATTAACACCATGTTTCAGAGGTGCTGACTGCCTGAACCTGAAAACAGTGACACCAAGTTTTACAGCACAGAAGAAGCACAAGAGCAAGAGTCTGAGGGATTGCATCAATTTCAAAAGCCTGAGCAGTTAAGGAGTACAGTGTGAAATGCCCAAGAGTAGAAAGAGGGGGAAAGGCTTTGCCTTCTAACAAGAAATGGTCGGGGATGGTGTATTTCTCCTCTATTTTCAGCTGAGGAACAAGGCTTTGGTTGAAGTACATGAGTAGAAGCAGATGCTGAAGTCAAAGTGACTTATGCTTCCAAGACTGAGCCCATATGCCTCCAAAAGACACACACACAGGGAAAAGCAACAGCAGAAGTTTTACAAGGCACATCTAGAGAGAAGCACAACGGGTGCAGAGCACAGGGAACTGCACTAATCCTTCCCTGCACTCCAGCAGCAGGGTGTAATTGTAACAAAGCTAAAGCCACCTACAGAACAGCTTCTGAGTAACTTGCAGGTGATGCAACGACCACATGAACAAAAAAGTCATTCAATCCCTGGTAGAGCTATTAATACCTCTATTTAATAGAGGTGACAATTATTTCACAGGTGAAACAAGGAGAGCTGAAGGCATCCTCCAAAAAGGAGCACTTACCTTCACGTGCCATCCTACAATGAATGCAGAAGAAAATCCAGAGCCTCTCTGCAGTATCAGATTTGCTTTATTTCCATATCTTTGCTTCAGAGAAGCTTTTATTGAATCTTGGAAGAGGCACTGCATATAATCACCTTCATAGGAAGCTGTATTTCCCAACACTGGGAAGCAAAGTTTCAGGAACTGAGAGCAAGCTAAAGGCCACAGGATCACGACTGGAATTTTCCTGAACTGTTTCTGCTCAGGACTTGAACACTGAAGTGGAAATTTCCCTAGGTGGAGTTCTTTGTTCAATGCAGCAGGCAATTAGAAGTCCCCAAGGTCTACAGAAACAGCACAAGGCTGATATTTTTGTCAGGGAGAATTCAAGCAATACAAGACAAAAATAATAACATGAAATTCTGCTGCAAAACACACCATTTTTTTTTTTTCCTCCCTCAAATCCTCATGATTTCAAGCAGGCAGGTAACAGATGTAAGCATCCAAGAGAGCTCTGGAAAAATACCAAATCTTACTAAAAAAAAAAGCAGTATCAAGTCTGCAATGCCTTAGATTTGATTACATAGAAAGGTCAAGTAATAAAAAAAAACTTTGCACCTTCAAAGGCCTTGAAGGCACAGCAGAAGTAGTTTATCATGGGAATACAGATCAAATTAGCATAGATTTATTTTCTTTTTCCAGTTGGCATCAGTGTCCTGTTTGAGGTTCTTGGGGACTTCACAAGCAAAACAAGCAAAATTCAGACACACATGCTATGGAAAGAAACACATTAATTGCTGGGAACCATGATTTCTCTAAACTCTTATATTCATTTGGAAGAGAGACTGTCAGAGGTTATCAGCCAGCCCCACACCATGATCTGAAAGGGGCTGTCACCAGCACCAACCCTTGGGACCACCCTTAATCAAGGGCTCAGATACAACAATTTAAGAGAAAAAAATAAACTGCCACTCCCCTGGCTCTGTGCAGGATAGAAAGAAAAACAGATTGTAGTTGATAAGATTACTGGGCTTTCCAGGGACAGGGAATGGGAGCTAAAATAATCAAGAGACATGATGGGACCATGCCAATCCATCTGAACCAATAATTACAGATATTGTTACATGTTTTCCACAACTTTCAAATCACATCTTGATTATTCAAAAAAACCCAAATGCTTGCATATTTTTCATCACATTATCTGATAAAATCCAGTAATGACCACAGTATAAGACCCAGAACAGAACCATTTACTTCCTAAGCTCTGCATCGAGAGCTGTTCTTGAGCAAATCTGGCAGCAACAAAGACTTGAGAGCTGCAGTCCCCATCCCCCCCCAATACAATGGGAGAGGATGCAGCAAAAGTAAGGATTAAAATGCCACAGTTGACATTTTATGCCAGCAGATGAAGGTGGCTATCACGCCTTTAGAGGATGCAAATTGAATTGCAGGACCGTTTTCATTTTAACCCTTCTCTAAAAGGTCAGCGATCCCCTCTCCGGGGCTCCTGGCCCCTCCTGGAGTGTCAAGGTGAGATACTGCTGCTCTCCCTCTAGGGCAGTCCTGGGAGGGGAAAACCCGGGATCTGTTTCACCACACAGACACCAGACTTGGGAATGAAATGACAGCCGTATTTGTTTTCCAAGCTGATTTTTCATGGCACAAGTCCCTAAGCAGCGGATTCCAGAAGCAATGTGCATAGCAGCCAAATTTGTCTCGGATGTAAGAGAGGAAGTGACCTGCAGCCAGAGGAGTTGCCAAACAGGTGCAAGAGACTGGAGGCAGCATCAGCAGCCAGGACAGTCCCCTGCCACCAAGGCAATGCCAAGGAACCTGATCTGGGCATTAGCTCAGTGCTCTCAGAGCAGCTCCACCATCCTTCCTGCAAGATAACCTCCACACAAGCTGTCCCACAAATAGTTATCAATCATGTTCCACTGATTTACAGACATTTAACAGAAGGATTTGGCACAAAGTACGTGGAATACTATTCCTCAATAGCAATCAAACAAGCAGAAATCATGGGCTAGACCAATTCCATACAACACATATTAAAAATATCCAAGGAACATGTTTACTGCCAATTAGGAAATACCACCATCTTAGAGCTTTGGATTTTTGCATGACACTGAGGTAGACGTTCTGATTAACCAAGCCTGCTAAAATTTACTGTAAACTCTCAAATCAAGCCATTCACAAACAGCCACAAGCCTGCTCTTTGCCCAGCCCTAAATAACCCAGAACCTCCACAAGACGGATGCAGCTGTTTTGTATTTCCAAACAACATCGAGGCGTAGATTATTAAACTCTGTTTACATGCCATTTCTGAAGCTCAGCACATATTTTACTCCTTGTTTTGCTCCTTCCCTCTAATAAAACAGGTTATAGTGCCAAGTTTTTAAACCCACAAGATCTCCTACTCATCTTGTTGTCTGGAGAGCTAGATTACACCGAGCTTCTGGATTTAGGATAAAGCTGGAATTTCCTCTGTCCAGTTACTTTCATATAAGCAAATACAATACGTATTTCATACATACGAAAATAACGTATTCTCGTATATGCGTGCATGTGTGTGTGTATAGATATATACACACAGACCCCAATGGACATCTAAGCCATTTCTATGCGAAATGCACAGCCTTCTCACTTGGCTGAAGCATCTTCCCCGAAAGCCGAGGTACCAGTTCCAACCCCCAAAGATTTATTCTGGATGCATCAGCAATCAAATGGATTCGTTTAACCGAGGTTTTTCTCTAGGGAATGACCCTCTAACAGTCTCCTGTGCTTCTGGACCTATCTGAAGCTGGCCGCTCCTGTTCCCGTGCCAAGAATGCCGAGGTCACGTCCCCCAAAAAAAAAAAAAAAAAAAAAAAAAAAAAAAAAAAAAAAAAAAAACCCAAACCACCCCCGGAGAACG
>VXBQ01015601.1:0-12886 GCA_013400175.1 Phainopepla nitens
GCAGAGCTGTTCCTCTCACATATCATTGCTCCTCTCTTCCTGTCGCAATTACATCTGTGCAGTAACTTCTTTTCCTTTTTAATATGTTATCACAGAGGCTTTACTCTCATCTCTGATGAACTCAGCTTTGGCCAGCCGTGGGTCCATCCTGGAGCCAGCTGGCCTAGGCTTGGTCAGATGTAGGGAAGCTGCAGCAGCTTCTCACAGAAACCACTCCTGCAGTGTCCCCTGCACTACCTAAACCTGCCCACACAAACCAGTGCACACTCTGATATGGTACCCTCACACTTCCCATAAACTGACAATAAACCTGCTAAAGTCTGCACTAGTACTCCACACTGATCTATGACAAACAGGTGATGGGCCTTTAAACTGGTGACAATGTTAGAGAGAATATAAACTGACTTAAATAAAGCAGCACTTCAATCTCTGCTGAGATATGACACATGCTATAACAGGGAATCAGAAAAACCAATTCAAAAAGTACTTGCATTTATAAAGGCAACAAACGAAAATAGAATGCTCAAAACCCAGAGGAGAGGAAAAAACCTCCTGCTAGCAAACTTACAGGGTCAATGGGTTTTTTATTCCAGACTGAATTTTTGGCTTCTTAGACAAATACAATTCAGCACTGAAGTGGCAGGGAAGAACCCAAGGTTAACTGCCAACTTGTGTCAAAGGTTAGCAATGCATAATGGCCAGTGTTGTTTCACTGTGTAAAGAAAAAGTGTTTAATACACAAGTTTACCTACTACTCTGGTTTTAGCTTGGCACACTGACATGTTGGTTTTTTTCCAAAAGGTTTGTCTGATACTGCTAGTCATAACGCTGATTATTAAAATTATTTTTCTACCTATAGCATACGTCAGAGAAAGAAAACAATTTTGAGGGAATTATGATACTACAGAAGACAGCATAAAAGTCCTTTTTTAATGTCCATAATACAATAAAATTCAAAGTAAACATTAAAAAGCTTTTCCTCAGCACAAATGGTAATTCTACCAATCTTTTATCTTTCAAATAACATCAATATTGTAAGGCCTATTAAAATGTTAAATATATTCCTATTGCAAGTGATCAGAGATGCAGTTCTAATACTATTTGTATTTTAAGGCAATCATAATCAACTCCTACTAACCTCTGCTATTTTCTCAAATGTGAAATGCAAAAATTCTCAGGCCAAAACTCATTAGTGGGATAATTAATTTCTCCACAGTGAAGAGCAGAGCTCACAACCATCAAGGGAAGCAAAACTTTTACTGGAACCCAAGTCTTTTTGTTAATTTTCAGTTAGTGCAACATTGTTAGTGAAAGGAGGCAACTACACTGTTCTCCATTCCCACTGAAGTCAGTAATCACTATGAAATTCAGAACAGTCCATATAAATATTGTTTGAGGAAATGATTTCAGTGTCATTTGTCTCTTTTTTGAGAGTATGAACATGCTGTTTGAAGGGAAGTGAGACTGAAGAGTATCCACTGAATCAACAGTCTGACAACAAGCCCATTATAAAACCTGCCACCTCTGCCTCATAGCAAGGAAGACAGTCACGTAAAAAGTGAAATGAACTTCAGCAAATTGCTTCAACATTTCAAGGTTTTGTACTTAGATGAGTTTATTTTCTTAGAGATAAAATAGTTACATCTGCAAATGTACATTATTTTGTAAACCATTAAGCCCGTATGGCTGTTTGAAAGTTTAAATTGTACACAAAACAATTCAAGAAAACTTAGGAACCTGAAAAGCTTTCTTCACAATGGACTTTTGATTTTGTAGTTTGTTGCCTTCAAAGCGATTCAGTTCATACTGCACCTGTGAGATAATGGGCAATTGATACTGAAAATGGAATGTGTGCCTGTACAATCAGGCAAAGAGATTTTTTTACTATTTTATGACATCCCTTGATGTTAATTCACAGTCTTTAAGAAATGGCAGGGGCTAGCACTCATTGATATTGATTGTCTGAATCCAAAGTTTAATTACTAAATGTGCTACAAAAAAACCCCAACTCAGACTCCACAAGAGGTACTTTGCAGGCCCACTCATGTGAAATGGGAGCCAGCACTGCCAGTGCAAGGGCAACAGGGCATCACTCAACTGCCAGTGTCTGCTGAAATCATGTTCCTCCAGCTCAGTGTTTCCTTCTCCATTTTAAACCTGCCACACTGTGCCTGGAAATATCCTCTGCACCACAAATGCATATATTTATACACACACACAAGGAAAGTCCCTTCCCAGAATTAAAAAAAAAAAAAAAGCACTCCACTGTTTTTTGGGGGCTGAATAAATGTATGTGTATCTGAACTGCAACTTGCTCCACAACTGTATTTTTACAATGGTATGGTGCCAGTAAATTTGCTATCCTATATTAACATGTAGTAAGAAACAGGAAGAAAAAACAGGAAGAAAAACGCCATAGTTTGTTGTTTCTCATTTTAATTGTGTCAGTGTAAAACATTTCAGTCTTGTTCAAAGATCTAAGGATTTTACATACGTGCTTTGGCTACTTTAAGTTCAGGGGAAGGCCAGGGTAGGGTCTAATCCTGTTTTTTTCACTGTGCCACTCTCCTGGTCAGCCTGTTTCCTGCTCCATTTCAAACTGCTGTCCAGCACTGCTCACAGGGGAGCAGGAGAAGAGGGACCCTGCCCTGCCTTTGCACAATAACCAAACTTACAGACAAGCACAGCTAAATTCTGGTTATGATCCAGACTGTAGCTTAATCTCTAGCTTAAAAACAAACAGAAAATCTTCCTAGATAAATTGAGCCTCAGAGGCAAAGACGTTTTCCTATTCTTTTGACTGACTTAAGAAAACAGTGTCAAGAATAGCATTTTGGATTTTTAAAAAATAGTAACTATACGTTTTCAGAAAGATACAACGGTTTTGCACTTTATTAGGCCTCTACTCTTCAAAACAGAAAACCACCTATGTACCATTTTGACCATATCTTAAGGGTAAAAATAAAACACAATCTCATACTGCATTCAAACGTGTTGCTTGTGGCAGCCAGCGATAGTTAAATTATCTGCCAGCTCCATTGCCAGACCAGCAGAGGGAGTCGAAAGCTACAGATAACCTCGGAAAATTTCTAAACCTGTAGGTAGCTTAAAACATGGGCAGAAAATACTGTGTGTTGTGAGTACTATGACAAACGGCTAAGAAAGTTGCCGAGGACAATGAATAATTTTAGCAACATCATCAGTTCATTACTATCCAGAGGCAAGAAAAACGGTGGGGCCAAAGGAGTGCTCAGCAGCTATTTTTGTTCTGTGTTTAGAAAGAATGAAAAATCATGCATTTAAATGAGATGTTTCAATTACGTTAATAGCTGGAGAGAAGTCTTTGAAAAATCAGTACAAAATAGTCTTAACCAAACCTGGCTCCCCTGGGGCTCTTCATGTGCCTCTGAGAGGTCATGGAACTGCAGGGGCAGCCTGAGGAGCTGGGCCATGCCCCTGTGCCAGAGGAAGGACACTGTCTGCCCAGCCTGATGCGACCCTAGGAGAAAATCTGCATACAAGGCCATGGCATTATGTTCCAAAAACAAGGTCCTTAGTGCAGAGGGGAGGAGGAGACTTTGTGGGATCAGCTGGGAAACTTCCAAGCAATCCATACTCCTACTAGTCAGCAACGCTAGGAAGGGCACCCAGTCACACAAGTGTGAGCTGCTGTTTCTGCACAGCAAATATGGGTTCATATTTGCTATGCACTGGAGACCTGACAAGTCACCAGTTTCTGCCATAACAGCTGGCAGAATCAAAAAAAATTTGCTTTATGGTTTAGAAATTAAATATCATGTCAAGAAAACAGCATTTAAAAACAGAAAACAAACCAAACCAAACAAAAAAAGTTGAGAGCTGCTCCAAACAAAGTTATGTAAGAAATTAAGGCTTTTTAAAAGTTATCACAATAATTAACTACTTGGGTAAATACCAAAAAGGCAGCGGATTCTTCCAGTCTTGATGTCTCCCAATCAAGACTGAATGTTTTTCAGGCAACATGAATTGGTCAAACACAAGTTATTTGTCTAGAGACAACTGATTTACATTTGATACAGGATGTCAGGAAATCACAGACAATTCCCTGAAATCCTGGCTGCAGTGGCAGCCTACAAAACACCAGGCATCACCAAAAAGACTGCTGAGGACAAAGCAGCCAGCATAATTCTGCAGTGTAGCCCACACTGTCATCTGCACTGGAGTGCTGCCCCACTGCTTTGACGTGGCATCACACTTCTGATGTTCTTACACTATTCAGTTGGCTTTACACACTACAGCTTACCTTATCTAGTCTAACTCAACCTTTCAGAACTTTATTGCCAAACACTTGCTCTTGTAGGTCAAAAGACAAACTCTGCTTGCAGCTTCTGAGATTCTCTAAAATTAATTTTTTTCCTCTTCATATTCTCTGATATGCCATAGTCCCTTTCTGTGAAAAGCTGAAATTGATATCTCCAGAGAAGATTATGACTGAAACGTGGTTCCATTAAAATACAGCAACATGATCAAAGAAGTCTCCAAAATGTCTAGCATTCATTCATCTGAAACCATAGAGTATAATTTCCAGTCTGCTTCACTGCCCTGGAGATCATCCTATCAGCATAGATAAGGTAAGAACAGCCTATAGGGTTTTTTTAGCTGCTGGATAAAAACTCAAGTAGAAAACAGTAGTGTTACTGTGACTGCAATGGGTTGGGAATGGATGTGAACTATCCTCCTGTGGGCTTCATCTGTCTCCACAAAGTGATTCCAAACAAAGCTTCTGGGGACCAACTGCCACTTGTCAGCCTCTTACTGCTCCTGCTGGATCCAAGTACAAGTTCCTGAAAATCTGAAGTTCCACACAAGCAGGACAAAGCTGATTTCTCCTACCTGCTGCTGACCTGACTCTACTTCAAAGTGTCAAAGGTAAGTCAGCCAGCCAGATCTGGCACCTTGTTCAGAGTATATTTAGATCCAAGTTTGGAGTTTGCATTCATTTCCCCTGCCCAAAATTTTTAATTATTTAGTTATTTTTTAAACTGTTCTTTTTGTACTTCTAACACTATTCATTCTGTTTGTCAGTTAAGTCATCTGAAGAGTAAAGCATCTATTTAATGACCAGTGCAATTTAAGCTGTGTATTTCCATGCTGATAAAGGAAAATGTCTATTGCATAGCCTTTCCCCATACTTTTATTTCTTTTGTATATTGGTCATTTGACTCTACAGTTCTTTTTGGGCAGAAATAACCATGTATTACCTTACAGGACAAGCAGAAAGACTATAGAAATCAAAGAAAGAACTGGGTTAACATAAATAGAATGGCCAGGCAAGTAACAGAACTAAGTATACAATATGGGGAGTAAAAATAAATAATAGTAATTAAAAGCAAACACCACAGACACATCCCCTGAAAAAACCCAAACAAAACCTGCATTACCTACTTAATCCCAAGGTGTACTAGAAAAAGGTAGGATTCTTTGGGTACAGTGACAGCACTGTACCATAGGGTTTTACCACAAATAGGCATATTCACACATTTCCTCCAAACCCAAGCTCCTGACAGTGCTGAGGTCAGGAACAGCTCAAATACTACCAGTCTGGCTTAGAGACTTGTTCAGAACCTTCTCTCTACTGCCAGAGAATGCAACAGCCAATAAACTCCCTGGTTATTCCCAGTGAAACTGCCTTCACCCCAGTATTGTCTGCCCAGCATTCAGATTTTGGGTGATTTGTTTGCCATCTTTCTGCAGAGAAGGGCTCCCAGCACACCCTGCAGGAGTGGGAAGAACCATGGACATGCACAAGGAACACCAGTGCTACTGCTGCACTGTGCACAGCTCTGGCAAGAGCTGCTCCTACAGGAATCCCAGGCTGCTTGTTAACAAGGCCATGATGGACTTCTCCAGATTGCTCTGCCTTAACTTTGAAGCCACCACAGTGGGGCAACAAAACCAAACCAAACCAAATCTCTTCCTGTTTTCAACGCCATAGCCTGAAGAAGAAAACAGGGTGCTGAAGATCAAAACCTCCACCATAGTTATCATTCCAACACAGCAGAAGAGTCTGATTTGGCAAATCTTGATTATACCCTACTGGTGAATAAGACCTGCAAATGAGGTGAAGTATCTCCGAGACAGAAGCCCAGCAAGAGGTTTTCCTAAATCCTGTGGCTCTGACAGGACTGGCCAAGAGGCTGGGCTTATCATCCTTCAAATAAGGTTAGGCTTCAACAGCTCTAGAGACAGGAGCATTCACTTGAAATCTGGTTCCACTAATCTTCCACAAGTGTCCTGAGCATTCTTCTAGAACACAGCCTTCCTGTATTTTCTCCACCACTGTATTCACAAAATTATCCTTTCTTCTAGTACTTTTCCCATCAAATTCAGAACCATCCTCTGGACTCGCTCCAAAAATCCTCATTCATTTCTGAATATTGGGCAAAATAAACCAATTCAATTACTTCTCTTGCTTTTTGATAAACTTCTATCACAAGGTTTTGCACTTTGTTGGCATGAAAAAGAATTTTAGAGAGGTGTGTATTTGTCAGAAAGGAAATGTCCCTGTAATCTGTTGATAACTGGCATTAAGGAAATGAGGAAATCAATGCCCATGATTCTGTATTTGCCATTTTTAAATGGCACTGTTTCCAAGAAGAAAAGTTGTCAGGTTAATCTGTGTGGGGTTTTTTATTCAAAAAGATTTTAATTGAATGTGGAGATCGCTGCTCCTTCAAAAGCAATGGTGTGCCACCAGAATGTCCTGTAAATTACAGTGAGGCAAAGCACTCAGCATTCCCTTCTTCCCATTTCTTTCCCTCTCCCCCCTCCCTGCCCACACTGACACATGAAATAGAACGCCCTGTTCCTCTTGCTGCAAATTAACACAGCCTGCTCCTTTATAACCAGCTGTCAGAATCTGTCACCAATTCATTTTTTGCCTTTACAGCTTCAAAGGTAAAGGTAGAAATTAGGGATGATTTCTTCTACTAGGACTCCAGCAAAAGTTTTTATCCAGCAAGGAAAAATTTTGCAGGTTTCCTTTTCTGCAGGTGAAAGAGATCAAGCCTGTAAAGATATCTGTAAGCATCCATATTTGCTGCAGGAGCAGCTAGAGGCTGTCAATGTTGAAAGCCAATGCCCAACTTTTATCCATTTTTGCAATTCACATGTATGTTAAGATTCAAAGCCTGTTCTCACTTTGGTCCTGAAGTGGATCTCAAGTCTTCCATTTAATCTGACAGCAATAAAATGGAAGTGACCTGCCAGAGCTGCATGCCAGCTGGACTGCCATGGTGATAATACATACTAAGCAGAACTGTATCAACACTTGAGCTTAAAAGCAGCAGGGACACAGCACCCTGAGCTCTGATCTGCAGCATCCCTCCACAGGGAGCACATCACCAGAGAGGGGATCCTGCTCCCTCCACAGGCACAGCTTCAGCAGAGTAACTCTTACAGCAGAGCTCTCTGTTCAAAGGATGAGAACTCATTGAGGGACACCTGAGCAAAGCTCTGAGGTATTTGCTGCTTTTGTGAATTTAGTTTCTCTTCTCCACTGTATTTTACTTTAAAAGGAAAAAGGGCATATGTACTGTTACTAATGAGGGAGCTTCTGCAGGCCATATCAGGATAACTGTAACCAGTCACCCCGAGGGACAAATTTCAAGCATTGTCCCCTCTTTGCAGCATCATCTTTAAATTTCCCCCTTTCTTCTCACTCTTCAAACTCCAAAGACTTTACACTTCAAAGCTTTTTTAGCATAGCTGAATGACACACAAAATCCCATCTATAACTTAGATAAAATGTACTTGGTTAGACATAGTTTTATCAGCAAATATCATTAATATATATGCATATTTTGAAATGGTTACCTTTCCAAACAGATTTCTTTTGGTTATTCACAAGGCCTAATCCTAAATCTTTTTATTTTTCTCCTACTTACAAAAATAGACCTTTGGTCATCATCATAGTAAGACAACTACATATTTAACAAAATAAATTTAAAAAAACAAACTAGGGAAAATCAGATGAATATAAATGAGACCAGTTTTAAGATTTGATGCTGGATTTGTTGACAAATATCTTTGTCAACAAGAAATCTGTAAGAAGTTTGCAACCAGTTTGCATTTCATCTGTTAAGTTTTTGGCAGCTCCTGAAGGAATTAAAGAAGAGTTCTGTTTTTCTTTCCTTTATTATTGGCATTTCAAAGGAAGTTAGCAGACTTCTGCGTGACTCTTGTAAATACAGTTAGATTGATTGTCAATTTTCAAAAGCAATTTTACATGTGAATAATATAGATTCCTTTCTACCATTGAATAAAATACTAGTCAGACCAGCCCATAAGATCTCTACCTAAACACTTACAATTGTTTCCCAGCCAGTTGCTGTCTTCTATTTCTATCACACAGAACATGAAGGTTGTCAAAATACACGTTTTCTTGAAATTCACATTATTGCAGGTCTCTAGCATTTCTCCATTATCCAGTTTCTGGGTACAACAAACAAGAGACTGTTTCAGCTGGTCTGTATAATTGAAAGCATCATTTCATTTTCTAGTGCAGACTACAGTCTCAGTTTTCTTTCCTACACAGGTGTTCTGAACCTTCAGAATCTATTTAACATGTGATATACAAAAATGTGTGATGGCAGTTGAGAGCTAGTGAACAGCTCTGCATTTCTTCTGCTTTTAGAGAATCCAATGCCTTGTGGGCCAAAGGACCAAACTGAGAAGTGTTTCACACTGGCAGACAAAGATCAAAGCACTTTTATCTCTTTGCAGCTGAAATACCCATATTATTTACCTTTACTGAGCTGAAATACCCATATTATATTCTGTTCTCTCAATCCAGAATATTCGGTCAACTATCTCAACTGAAGGAAGGGAATATCATGTTTTGCTATGTAAAAACTGGATTTTGAAAAAGACTGTCACTTATAGGGGAAAGAATGAAGACCTTTAATTTAGTAAAAACACCTGGAATGATACTTCAGACATCATAAATAATTTCAGTGGTGAACTAAATGCTATAAAGCTACACACACACATACTCAAGGACCTGCAGAGGTAGGAAATCTATTTATGTTGGACAACTGGCAAGGAAGCTTGCAGTTCATTGTCAGTGAATATTACATGCACATGGAGATAGCCAGGGGAGAAATTACCCCTGAAAATATCTTCCCAGAAGCTTCTCACCTCTGAGTTCCTTTAACCTTCTTCCTCTTCTGTGGCAGCCCCCTTATCTGGTCATCCAAATCTGTGTGAGTCCAGAACCCCTTTTTAAAATACAAGTTATTTTGATCAAGACATATTATTTTAAATTGAGATCCAGACATGCAATAAGCCTGTATCTACATGCATGCAGAGAACACATGCACAGATTAAAAACACAAGATGCTTGTGCAACATTTCATTACAACCAACAAACACATTTTCTGATGAGAGTGATTCTGTTCTCAGATGACTGAGAAGGGATTCCTACAGCTTGTTCAGAAAAGTAGCCATGGAAAAGGGCTGAGAAAATACAACCATCAGCAGAGCCAATGTGAAGCCTCAACCCACTCTGATGCAATACATGCTGCCCCTCACCCCCAAGTGTCTAATGAAGTATTTAACAGAGTTCTTTTCATTGCACTAAACACCACATATGCCAATACACTGATTCTTTTCCTTAAAGTATAGAAATTTCACTCAGCCAGAGGAACAGTGTCATGTTATTTTCTTTGTACTTCTCTAAACCCTTTAGCAGAATTACCTGCTAATACTAGTATTTGTGTTTCTAAAAGTATTACAAAGAAATGGCTTTACCAGGTATTAAGTACTTTGAAGATTAGATAAAACCCACACTAATTGAAATCTTTACTCATAAGAAATTTGACTTTTCACACAAATTTGCCTACAACATTGCTGACAGCACTGTACTGACAGCAGACAGATATCATCACTAGACCTTAAAGCTGATTGAGGTATAGCAGCACTGGGAAGAAAACTTCATCTGAGTACACACATAATTTACATGTAACCTCTCTTCACCAAGACAATAGAAAGTATTTATAGTACTAATGAAGATTAACTTGTACACTTCAAATTTGAAACAGTGTTCTGAGTATGAAAAACATGGCCCATGGTCTTTATATGACCTCGAGTTCCAGGCTGGTCTACAGATCAAAACACTGTTCTGCCAAGAGTGAAAACTCTCCTGCAGGGACATCGGAACAAGAAGCAAACTTACCCTGGAGCTGCCTAGTTTGCAACTCAAGTTTTATCAATGTGTATATACATCAGCAGTTGTTTATGCAAAGATGCTAATCTAAAAATTCAGACAGCTTAGTGTCAAATTCACTTCCTCAAGAGCTCTGTTACCTGGAGGCAGCAGGCAGACAGGTGATAAACACTGCAGCCACCCTGGGTAACTAGTTCACAGCAAATACAAGGTGACACCTGAATGTATTAGCCCCCTCCAAAAGAAATGCCCTGGGTTTAAATTTTTATTAAACAACCACTGTGAGAGCACAAAGAGGACAAAGAAATATTCAGCTATAAAAGTTGTCTTTGATACAAGTGATGTATTCTAATAACTTTAGTCTTACAACAGTCTCTCAAAACCTGTGTAGAAAAAAACATTGACAATACAGCCATTATCTCTAGCATTTAGTATCTTGTTGTTTCATCAGCTTGTCAAGAAACAGTTTAAATTTCCCAACAGATAAACAACTGTTCTGTGTTCCTAACATCTGAGTTCTTTCAGCTGGGTCACGATATTCCAAATCCACCTGGTATCCAAAAGTTTCTTACCCTGCAATGAAATCAGACTGAAATTGCTTTTTGTTGTGCTCATCCTGAAGATAACAAGTTCCACAAATTCCTCAAAGTGCAAACTTTACAAGCAACCTGTTCTCCAATCTCCCAACTCAGTTATACTGTCTGCATAACAAGTATTAATGGTGGATTGTTTGTTGTATTTACAGCAAGTTTATTTGGGAGAGGAAAAGTATTCTTTTACAAATGAGCCATGTTCACTATTGAGATTACTTCCAAAGAGAGCATTCAGAAAGCAAACCTGAATATATTACATTGACAATTATTTTTCAATACTTTAACATCGGCCACTTAAAATTGGTTGTGTTATTAGCACATAGACTGATCTTTAAATATACTACTTCTACATAAACAGTGCAAATCTCAATATTCACATCAACCTGAAATTAATGCTGCAATTACTGTTGACATTCACATCAAGAAAGTAGTAAACTATTTCACATGAGCAATTCCAAAACCTCAGAATGCCATTATTAATATTAAAGAAACACAGAACAAACATGTTGGGCTTCAAAGCCTTGTTTTGATACACACAATCCCTGTAAACATGGATGTATTGTATTTGTCAATACTGATATCTGATATAATTCTATAAATAAAACCACTGATATAAACAATTTCGATAACCTCTTTTTTTTTGCATAGGGTTTGGATTAAGGTTATTTTATGATAGAGACAGCTGTTAACAAAATCCTCTAGTCAATTAGTCTTCCATCACACAAATTTAGGCAGATGACAAGGAGCCTCTCTGACTTCAGTGCAAACTTACACACGTAAGCATTTGCAAAACTGGAGTCATCTTCAGCACTTAAGTTACACCTAGTCATTGAGAATACAAGCTATAAAAGAGCTCTCCATAAATTTATAAAATATACAGATTTAAAAGTTTATGCTGATGTTTCTCTAAGTCACATTTATGATTCCAAACAGTTATGTACATACTATACTATCACAGTAGGAAATACTTCACTGTAGAACACCACAGTGAACAAGTTGTGAAGCACAGTGTTCAATAGAATTTCCCTTTAGTATTCCCAGTGCATAAGTTGGTAACACTACACTACACAAGGTGCCCAGTCTAGGATTTGTTATATACAATGTAAAAGCAAGATAGAAAGAGCTTTGCATTTTACAGTAAGGAATGAAAACAGTGGGTAATATACAGGGATTCACTCCTGCAAAGTACAGAATTCTCCTTCACAATGACCACTACCACCAAATGTGGTGGATTTCAGGTCATTCAGCCCAGTAAAACAGTGCTCAGCACCTTGTAGGAAGATAGATCTGAGTGCACTTTATTCTAAAACATCTCCTTTGGATGTTATAAAGTGCAAAAAATAAAACATATATTCTAGTATTTTACAGTCACTATTAGACTGCCATATTTGCACAATGCAAAATTCAAATAACTTGGTATGCATTTTTATGGACCCTATAATAACAAATGTTGAAACTGGAGTTTTCTCATCTTTAAAAAAATCTTAGTATTTTAAAATTATTGTGTAACTATAAAAAGAAAATATATATTATAATTCAATCCTGAAATAGGTATTTTAACATGTGACCATTTTCCAAAGCATCAAATACGAAATTTAATTTTCTCCTATAGCATTACAATTTAGAATCTGTAAAATCTTTTAGAAGTTAATAACCTCAAAAAATAAAAATTATTGTATCACAGTACTAGACATCTCACCTTATCAGATATCTTTCACCCTAGAAGTGTTTAAAAAAATAAATAAATTAAAAAAAAATCTAAGACTTCTATTCTCAGTTGTTTAGAACAAGATACGTGGAGTTATTTTTTAAACAAAATAAGAGTTCCATAGTGCTTCATTTTGATCTTAAAAGTCAAATAAATGGGACAGAATGTAACCATAAATTTAAAAAGCTTTGAAGTACTATACTGCTTTGGTGCATTGTACCAATGACTCTTTACATGCACGAAAATCACATTCTCTAACATTCTTCACAGAGCTGGTAAGAGCAGAGGAGCCCCAAGTTCCATGCATGGCACAGAGCTTTCCTGTCTTGGAGCAGGGGGCAGGAGCTGGGAGAGGATGGGGACAGAGAGGGACAGAGGGAC
>VXBQ01015606.1:204-15487 GCA_013400175.1 Phainopepla nitens
AGGACCGGACACCGACCCTGGCCACGGATCCTGCTCCGGCTCCGCTTCCCAAATGCCCGCCCCAGCTGTGCCGATGGCAGCCGGAGCTCAGCCCCTCCTGCCGCCGCCGGAGCCCGTCCCGGAGCAGCGGCCGCGGGGCCCGGGGATGGCTGCGCGGCTGGGAAAGTTTTTTCTCGAGCAGGAAGCTGAGGCATTTCCTCCTGCAGCGTGGCCGCTGCTCGCCGGGCGGGTTTTGCAATCGCGGGTTTCAGTTCCCGGGCTGGGGAGGCGCCTCTCGCTCCGCCGCTCCCGAGCTCTGGCAGCCGTCGGGGTTTCGCTGCCGGCCCCGGCAGGCCCCGGCCGGGCGGGTTCTGGCAGCGCTGAGAGCTCGGTCCATGCTCAGCCTTGGCCCCGGAGCTGCCGGGGAGGCTGCCCAGGGGAGCGGCCTTGGCCGGCGTTCCCCGGAGCGCTGCCAGGCGCAGCGGGGTGAAGGCAGCGGCCCCGGGCCGAGGGAGCCCCGCGCTTCCCGCTGGACATGCAGAGCACCCCCAACTACCTGTGGAGCACCGAGGACCTCCTGGGCCAGGGGGCCACGGCCTCTGTCTACAAAGCTCGCAACAAGGTGAGCGGGGGCAGCTGGGGGGGCAGGAACCCCAAATCTCCCGAGCCCCGTGCCCCCCGTCCCTCCCGCCCCGCGGGATGCCCGAGCTCCGCTCCGCTCGCCCTCCCGGCAGATCCTTGCCTGGCGAGCAGCTCGGGCGCTGCTTTGGGTTTTATTTTCATTTTCCGTGGGGCTCCGTCCCCTGCTCTGCGAGTCGAGGGCGGCTTTTGGGGCGCTCACAGCCGGGTCCTGCTCGCCGGGCGGCGCAGGGGGAAGGAGCTGTTTTCCGGGGAATGCCCAGAGGTTTTGAAAACCCCATCCTTGGCCATTTGCATACTTCATGCAAACACTTGCCAGGCTTGGAGCGGGCTCTCCTCCTCCAGCAGCCTTTGAAGTTTATTGAGCAAACTGCAGGAGCGGCGGGAACATCCCCATCCCTCGGGGAGCCGCCAGCCTCGGCTCCGGACGGGAACTTTTTTGGGGCCGAATAAACACAGCGGCACGCAGCACGTGGGTGCAGGCACAGGAAGAGCAGGGAGGTGAATAACAGCGGTTTGTTTGTGCAGCGGAGCAGACGCGGTGCAGAGGCATCATTTACATCCCGTGTGGGCTGTGGGAGCCGCGAGAGAGCTCCTGGAGCTGCTTTGCACGTGAATGACATCGCCTCGTGGCTTCTGTCCCTCTTTTTCCTCCTCTCCCAGAAATCGGGGGAGCTGGTTGCTGTGAAGGTCTTTAACAGTGCCAGCTACCTGCGGCCCCAGGAGGTCCAGATGAGAGAGTTCGAGATGCTGCGGAAGCTGAACCACAAAAACATTGTCAAATTATTTGCCGTGGAGGAGACAGTGAGTGGGAACCCCTCTGGGAAACCCTGGGGCTCGCCAGCCAAGGGAGGGGACCCAGTCCTGCCTGGCTGGGGGGACAGGCCAGCTGCTGGGACGCTGGCTGAGCCCTCCTGGCATCCCCCTCCGCAGGGCAGCAGCAAGCAGAAGGTGCTGGTGATGGAATACTGCTCCAGTGGCAGCCTGCTGAGCGTGCTGGAAGACCCAGCCAATGCCTTTGGCCTGGCTGAGTCCGAGTTCCTCATCGTGCTGCAGTGTGTGGGTGAGTGAGGGGCTCGGGGACCACCAGCCCCTGCCACCACCCGGGACTGAGACCCTCCAGCTGGGGACCCCGTGGGGCTGCTGGGACCCTGCAGGCACCAGCCCTGGGCAATGGAGTGAGGGGTCAGAAATTGCACCCCTGAACAGGATGGGGTTGGATGCCCCACACGCTGATGAGCTCTCAGACCTTTGGAGGCTTTATTGGTGAGGATGGAGCCTTTAGACACATAAAATAATCCCTGGAATAGTTCCNCCGTGCAGGCAGCAGAGTGCCCTGAATCCACATCCTGCCCTGGATCCCACATCCTGCATCCCACCCTGCCCCACGTTACACATTCCATCCTGCATCCCACCCTATCTTGCATCCCACATCCCTGCTCCCTGCTCTGGGAAGCTGCTGTGGCAACGAGCTGTGCCCTGCCACTTCCTCATCCTCTCCATCCCCTCGGTCACACTGATCCCCATCTAAGCACAACCACGGTGGGATTTATCCCCTCTCCAGCCCTTTTCTCATTCCTAAATTCAACCTGACCGCTCTGGGGCCCAGTGCCCCAGCCCCACAGACGAATGCTGCTCCCCCCCAGTGGCAGGGATGAACCACCTCCGTGAGAACGGCGTCGTCCACAGAGACATCAAACCCGGCAACATCATGCGGCTCGTGGGCGAGGACGGGCAGAGCATCTACAAACTGACGGATTTCGGAGCCGCCCGAGAGCTGGAGGATGATGAAAAGTTTGTGTCTGTCTACGGGACAGAGGAGTACCTCGTGAGTAGGGCATGTCCCAGGCTGGTGGCCCTGGGGGAGGCTGGTCCCTGTCCCTCCATCCAACAGCTGGGTCCCTTGGAAGCAGCAGTGGATTGGAGAGGCTGATCTGAAGTTTTGGAAGGGGAGGGGCTCAGTGCTTTGTGGCAGGGTTACAGGGGAGGGTCCGGTGCTGTTACAGGGATGGTTTTGGGGAGGACCCAGAGCTGTTCCAGGTGCTGGTTTTTGGGGAGAGCCACTTCTCTGTGCTTCCCCCACAGCACCCCGACGTGTACGAGCGGGCCGTGCTGCGCAAGCCGCAGCAGAAGGCGTTCGGTGTCACCGTGGACCTCTGGAGCATCGGCGTCACCTTCTACCACGCTGCCACCGGCAGCCTCCCCTTCGTGCCCTTCAGGGGCCCCCGCAGGAACAAGGAGATCATGTAGGTGCCGTGGCCAGCTGTGGTGGTGGCCCCCGGGGCTGTGGTGGTGGCCCCGGGGCTGTGGTGGCTCAGTGCAGGCTGGCTCACTGCTGGTTTAACCCCACACGGCCTCAAAGCCCTCAAAGGGGCCTGTGGGGTGTGTGCAGTGTGGGGAAGAATCCGTGTCCCGTTTGCTTTCCCTCCCAAGGGGATGCTTGGGTGGGGCACTGAGCATCCCTGCCTGTAGCAGGGTTTGGAACCAGCTGATCTTTAAGGTCCCTTCCAACCCAGATCGCTCTAGGATTCTATAAAATGCATTCCCATGACCTCCTGGCTAGACAGCTGGAAGAGGAGGCAGGGTTAATGCTCACTTGGAAGGTTCTGACTGTTCCTTGCAGTATTTTCCCTCTGGGCACTTTGTTTTCCCTCAGTGAATCATGTCTTTCCCAGCACATCCACGCTCTGCCCTTTCCCTGCACCAAACAGAGCTCGCCTGGTTCGAGTCAGCAGCAAACAGTTCCCTTCCCACAGGTACAAAATCACCACAGAGAAGCCTCCTGGGGCCATTGCAGGGATCCAGAGGCAGGAGAACGGGAACATCGAGTGGAGCTACGAGCTGCCCATCACCTGCCGCCTCTCCACGTGAGTGTCCCTCCTGGGGCTGCAGCTCCTGTGTCCTCAGACAGCACAGAGGGGGTTAACAAGGCAGATAAACTTTTCATGTTCAAGTGTCACAGCTTTCAGACCAGACCTTGGCTTTCCAGACAGGAAAAGGGGGTGCAGGGCAGGGCAGTGTTTGTGACTCGGGGTTACACCAGCCCTTGCAAACCTCTCTTCTTCCCTTGCTGCTGCAGGGGGCTGAAGGACCAGCTGATCCCCATCTTGGCGAATATCCTGGAGGTGGATCAGGAGAAATGCTGGGGTTTCGACCAGTTTTTTGCAGGAACCAACGACATTTTGCACAGGATGGTGGTGGATGTGTTCTCCCTGCAGCAGGCGTCCTCCCATCGCATCTACATCCACTCCTACAACACGTAAGGCCGTGCTGGAGGCAAATTTGGGAATGGAGCTCAGAAGCCTCAGCCCCTCACTTTAATAGGGGAACCTGGAGGCAGCACCTTTCCCTTTGCCCTGCTCCCAAACCAGGTTAAAACACACCAGGCTCCAATCAGCCTTTGCTGGGAGTGCACTAACGGAGCTGTGGGCACACAGGGAGCCCCAGGGAGGTGTCCAGGGGGCTCTGCTGACCTTGTCTGATATTTTGCTAAGAGAAAATATCAACATTTTGGTATTTTGAGGCTAAAGGGTGCTAAAGGGATGGAAATCTGTGTGCTCACCTCGCTGCTTATCCCCATCCTTTCTTTCTCCGTTTCAGTACCACCAAGTTTTTAGATGCCGTCTTCAAACAGACAAATATAGTTCCTCACCATCAAGAATATTTTTTTGAAGGACACCTGTATGAGCTGGATCCCAATCTACAAGCTCATAATTTCTGCAAAACCACAGAGAGCAGCCCCCTGACTTTGCTGAGCACCTCAGAGCAGCCCGAGGACGTGGTGGGGGTCCGGTACAGAGACCGTGAGTGTGGGTGGTTGGAGATGTGTCATGGCAGGAGAGTGGCTGTTGCAAGAGAGATTTGTTCCAGTTATTATCTTGAGAGAATTCCCATTTCCTGCATGATCCCAGTCTTAGTACCTGGGCAGTGTTTGACCTGGATCCCAGTTCCCAGCGGGGTTCCCAGTTCACCCGACTGGTTGCTTTTCCCACTGCCAGGCTGTGCCAGTCCCCATTCCCAGCAGTGACCCCCATTCCAGCAGCAGGAGTACTGCTTCCCAGGGCCAATTCCCAGTCCTGATGCCAGTTCCCAGTGCCAACTCCCAGTCCTGTTTCTGGTCCCTGGAGCAGGGCAGCAGGTGGAGCAGAACTAGGGCATTTCAGGGTCAGTTTTCCCCTGCCACATGCTGCTGCCCCACGGCCCTGCACCACGCTGGGCTTGGCAGGGAATTCCTGCCTTCATCCACGCTCCCAAAATATCCTGGAGGGCTTCACTGAGCCTCCAACACTGAGGCTGGAACCCTGAGTGGCCACAGAGTTGATTTAGCGGGCGGGAGCTGCCCACGGCCACCAGCTGGGGAATAAAATAAAGACCCTGCCTGTCTTTCCAGCGGCGCTGGACTTCCCCAAGTTCGTGCCCAGGGTGGACGTGGTGGCCGACTGCAGCGCAGCCAAGGTGGGTGTGTGTGCCAGGGGGCCAGGGCAGCCCCCCCGTGCCTGGCACGGGCCCTGGCAGTGCCCCTTGCCTTGCAGAGTGCCGTGGGTGCCGCTCACCAGACCCTGCGCGTGGGGCAGGCGCTGCGGAGGGGCCGGGAGCTGCTGGCCAGGGGCCTGCACTGGGTGATGTGAGTGACAGAGGGGGGACACGGCCCTGCCCGGCACTGAGCGTTTGGGTCTTGGGTTCAGGGTTTTCCAGCCTCTTCCAGCCAGTGGGGTGCTGGGGTAGGGGCCTGGGGACTGGGAGGGAGCAGGGCAGGAGGGGCAGCGTGTCCTCGGTGTTGTGAGGGTGCTCCTGTCCTCTTTTGTTCCTTTTGGGTCACTTTTTTTTCAGTTTAGGAGAGGCTGAGGAAAAGGGCAGAATTATTATTGTTATTATTTTTATTATTGTTATTATTACTGTGTGCATCTATTGGAAGTGTTCCTGCCCAGGCCTGGGGGGTTGGAATGAGAGGAGCTTTATGGCCCCTTCCAACCCAAACCATTCCATGATGAACTCCACTGCCCTACCCACTCCTTTTGGGGCAGGACAGTGAACACAGGGTGAGGGACCCTAAAACCAGCAGCCACACCCAGTTTTAGGTTCAGGCAGCCCCCAGTGTCTCACGGGCAGCCTGGGAGAAGCCACCAGCTCCATCCCCACCCCCTCCCCAGGCAGCTGGCCCTGGGATGGATCTGAGGTTCCAGGGAGCACGTGTTGGAGGGGCTCTTTTCTCTCTTGGCAGCGGGGACCTGAGGACGGAGTGCTCCAGGATTTTGGAGCAGAGGAGGGGTGCTCACTCCCTGCTCGCCTGCCTGCAGCTCACCGAGGGGAAGACACGTGTGCTGTAAGTGAGCTCTGCAGGCTCTGGGCTGTGCCTGATGAGATATGGGGCTCTCAAAGGTGCCTGCATAATCAGGAATAAGGAAAATGCCAGGAATAAGCTGATCTCTGGGAGGTAGGAGGCTTTTTCACTGTGTGGGAAATGAGCCACTCTGGCTCTTTCTCCCTCTTTGCTTCAGTTGTTAATGATCAGTCCTTGGTTTCACAGGAGCCCAGAGTTAGTCCTGGCTCTGGCTCCTGCTCTGAGGTTTTCTGACTTTTACAGCCCTTGAGCAGGTAGGAGCCAGGGCTGCTGCCAGCTCCAGGGAAAGGAAAATTGAGTTGGGATAAAATAAAGAGCAGGATGGCACCAGCTCCAGGACCCCATGGGGTCTGGCTCCTATCACCAACCCCATTCCCTGCCAGCAGCCCTGGAAAGCTGGGCTGCATTCCTGGGGATGCAACATCCCACCTCCCACCATCCATGAGGAGAGGTCCCATTTCCTTCCAGGAGTGCCCACTGAATTATGGAGGAACCCTGGGCTGCCCTCAGCCTTCCCTTCCCCACACCCTCCTTCCCACCTGGCTACTCTGGGCCGAGCTGAACCCATTTTATCTCAAGCAACCCATGGATATTTTGCTTTTCTGCTGCTTTTTTGTTGTTGTAGTGGAAAATTCTTTGCCGCTGGGTTGCTGTTCTTTCATTCTTTGCCATTTAGCAAAGTCTCTTAATTTCCATTTCATCTGAAAAAAAAAAAAAAACAAACAGGGACACATGGTTCCCATTGAGTGCAGCTCTCTGGGCTGGAGTGCCAAGAGCAGCAAGGCTGCAGCTGGATGCTCTGGCTCCTGCAGCCCTTCCAACACTCTGCATCAGGAATATTTCTGCTGACTTAGCCGGTGTGCCACGCTCAGCCTGGCGCTCCCGTGCCAGCTGCAGGGACACAGGCAGCACCCGAGCTGGCCTGCAGCCAGTGGGTGTAAAACCAACAATTTTGGAACAAATTGGACACAACAGGGCGAGTTTTTACCAGATCAGCACTTTGCATCTCGTGGCTCAGATCTGGCGCTCTGAAATCGGAGTTGCTGCCCAAGGAAATCACTTTGCAGCCCCCCAGGAACCCAGCACGAGATGGATTCCTGTGCCCCAGTGACAGTGATGCCTGGGGCAATCACTGTCAAAAAAATAAAACTGTTCAAAATAAATATAAAAGCTCGAACTTAAGGCATCAAAAGCTGCCTCTGGATTGTTTCCTCCTTCAGGAATATTCATTTTCTGTCCTTGCTCAGGTACGAGGCCGTTCCTGCAGGCAGCAGGGGCCCAGCTGGGGTGGATGTGGTGAAGACAAGGCTGCAGAGGGTGAGGAGCATCCCCAGCCCGAGGAGCCCCCACAACTCTTGGAGCAGCCGGTCCCAACCTCTCCCCCTCCTCTGCAGGTGGATGAGGAGCTCTCCCAGTGCTCCCACAGCATCTTTGACTTCCAGGGAGCACTGGATGGGATTTTGGCCGAGCTGGTGAAGGACAGGCAGCAAGTGCACGAGGACAAAAGGTTTGTGGTGGAATCCCTGGTGCCACTGGGCTGTCCCCACCTGGATGGAGCCGTTCCCCTGCCAGCCCCTGGTGCCACCCCAAAACACGGGGGGTGCTGGGTGATGTCCCTGCACACAGACACGGGGAGCAGTGCCCCCCACTCACAGCAGGCTCACATTCCACCCCAAAGCGAGAATTTCACTGCGAAATGATGGTTTCACCCCACCCTCACCCCCTCCCTCCCGAGGGGCCTCACGCCTCCTTCCCTGTCCCGTGGCAGCATCCAGCAGATGGAGTGCTGCCTGGAGAAGATGCAGATGATCTACAAGCAGTTCAAGAAGGCCAGGACGTGTCTGAGTGAGTGATGGGGCCGGGGTCCTGAGGCAGGAACGTCCCTGCTCTGTCCCAGTGGGAAAATGGGTGATTTTGGTTTGCTGGGATTGGCAATTCCATTGTTTCATGGAATCCTGGAGCCACAGAACGGTTTGGGCTGGAAGGGACCTTGTAGAGCATCTATTTCTGTGTCCTGACAGTGGCCCTGGGGGCTGAGCCAGGAAAATCCCCTTCAGTGTGTTGTGAAACCACCCATTTATTGGGCTGGGAGCAGGAAATGTGTGGTGACTGTGTCTTTCCTCCCCAGGGCTGGGCTACAACGAGGAACAAATCCACAAGCTGGACAAGTGAGTCCCACCCTCTCCCCTCCCCAAGCCTGCCCCTGGCTGAGGCCAGGCTGGTGTTGGTGGTTCTGACTGGATCCCAAAGGGATGTAAACTGTCCCTGGTGCTGTCAGAGGGCAGCTGGAGGTGGTTCCTGTGCTGGTTCCTCCTTGCAGGACCTCTCCCAGGGAAGGTTTCAGGCCATGAACTCTTTCAGGTGAAGGTGTGAGAGAAGCTCTGCGGAGGTGGGGATAGGGAGCTGCTTTTGAGGCACATCCCTGTGCTGGATGAGGGCATAAACTCATTGGACTTGGTCTGAAGCCATTTATTTCCTGAGATGCTGATTTAGGAGGTGTCCCTGCTTCCCTATCTGCTAGTAAAGTGCCTGATGGGTTTTGTACCTTTAAGAATCCTCCTTTCAGTTTCCACTGAAACCAGGGGAATTTATGACAGGCAAGAAATAAAATTCCCACTTCAGCGTGCAGCAGGGAGGGTGAAATTTCCCAGACTCCTTTGTCTCACTTAATGCACAGTCTAACCTTGAACTTTTGCCCTAAATTCCGAGGCAGAGACTTCTCAGCAGTGTCCTGGGGGGGGTGACAGGGAACTGTGTCCCCCAAAACCTCCCTCTCCATCACAGTCAGGGTTTGTTTTCTCTGTAATCCATTTCTGAATTCAGCCCCTCTTCCTCCATTCAGAAGGCAGCTTTAGGCCTCCTGTGATGTTCCTTTCCACACATTTAAGGAAATAATGGACTTCTCTCTCTTATTCCTGGGTTTAGGCTGAATTTGGGGAACCTGGCCAGGAAGGTGCTGTCCATTTTCCAGAGTGACTGTGTCCAGCAGTACCAGGAGGCCCTGGCCCTGCACAGCAGCAGGATGAGGTACCAGCCCCACCCAGGCATTTGGGAGAGGGGACTTTGATCCCACCAAGGATCAGGGCTTCCAAGTGCTCTCTGCTCTGGATGGAGTGTGGAGATGGAAATGGGGATTTGGGGAAATGCAAAGGGGTGACAAGGCCTCCAACAGCTCTGTGGAATTCCCGCTGCGTGGGCTGGCTCCTGTCCCCGATTTCTGGCCTGCTATTTTAAGTTTCTATTTAAAAAAGCCCCCAGACTTGCAGCTGGAGTTCAAGCAGCTGTTTCCTTGCTCTGCCGTGGCGGGAGAGGTTATTTTGTCAGGACAGAATTGCGATTGAGACAGAGAGATCTGCTTACTGGGAATGATTTTGTGTTAAAGGGTGCTTGGGGAATAACGCAAAGAGCAAATGACCCCGCAGTGGTTGAGAGCCATGCACTGCCTGTGGCAGCAGGGAGGGGGAGGCACGTGGGGAGAGGATGTTACAAAAATGGGATTTTCACGGCAAGGTTGCTTTTGGAGAGGAGCAGCCTCCCCTGGGCTGCCGGTGTGGGTGGAGGGAGGAGGAGTTTCAGGAATACCTTACAATTAAACCCATTTTTTGACCCGGTCCCATTTCTGCTGGGGAGTAGCCCCGCGCTGGATTTACGAGTGGAAGGGATTTTTGGGCTGGAAGCCTCAGTTTCAGCGGGAATTTTGTCTTGGATTGGGATTCCCCCCCTGGATGTGGAGCTCCACAAAATCCATGCAGTGCAGGAGGCCTGTCTGCACTAAAGCAGGGTTTTACCTCTGCTCACAGGGAGGAAAAAACCTTCTCCACATTTTCCTGGGGTATTTTTGTACCTGTTTTCCTGTCTTGATGGAGAAAGCACCATGAGTCACAGCTGGATATTTTTAATTTCTTGTTACTTCAGTTTTAATTGTCCTGTTTTCTTTCCTGCCAGGGTTTGTGGGGTGGTGGTTGTTTTTCTGGGGACTTGAGGTGGATCATTCACCTGAAATATTCTTTCCTTTGTTTTTTTAAGGCCCAAACAAACATTTTTATTTTTTTTATACAACTCCTGATGTGCCTGCTGGGTGTGAGGAGCCTTTTTTTGGGTAGTCCTCCAAGGGACAAGAGGTCCAGCCTGTGCTGGGTGAAGTGATGGGCCCGAGCTGCCTCATTTACAAGCAACTTTCCCTAATTAATTAGCTCTTAGTGCTGTTTGGATAACCTGGATAGGGTGGCTGTTGCAGCTGTAATTTACAACACTGCTGTGACTCATTTCTTTCCTTCAGGATTTTGAACCCAGACAGGTCTGCAGAAAGCAGCATGCAATTAAAACACATTAAAAAAAAAATTAATGATGCCAGAGCATTGCCTGGGAGTTTTGTCATCATTTTCTCTTTCCAGGAAAGTCTGTGAGATAAAGAAGCACCTGAAGAGGCTCAGCAACCGCATCAGTGCCTGCAGTGTGGAGATGATGGAGTGCCAGGACTGCCTGCAGGGCGTAGGTGTCCAGGGCTGCAGCTCCACAGCCTCCTCCTGCTCCCCTCCCGGGGCTCCAGGAGCACCTGGCTTCATCAGGGCAACCCTGCAGTATTTTTAAACCCTTTGCTGCAGTTTTTTTGTGGGTGATCCAAGCTGGAGGTGTTGTTTTGTGTGAGCAGGGAGTGGGGAAACCTTTGGCAAAGGCACTGCTGGTGCCAAGGATTGCCTGGCACGGGGGGTCTGTGCCCAATAAATGGGAATTACACCAGCAGGAAAACACTGCTTCACCTGCAGCTCACACAGCAGAGTGGCTGAGCTGGGGCACAGCCTCCTGGCAGATCTGCTGGTCCCTGGGTTACTTTATTTAGTTTGTCCTGGAGCCATACTGGGTGTGACTTTGTGGGTGCCACTGAGAGTTTGGCCCCCGCAGGCACCCCTGGTGTGGGCACTGCCAGGACTCTCCCTCTGCACAGGCTCTGGACTGGCTCCTGCAGGCGGAGAAATGGAATTTGTCCCCGGCTCCTGCCGTGCCTGCCCCCGTCCCCCTGAGCCCGGCACGCCAGGAGATGGCTCTGCGGTGAGTGAGTCCTTGGGAGGAGGGCTCTGGGCACAGCCCAGCTCCTCGGGGAGGAGCAGAGCCTCCTGCTGCTCATCCTCGGGCACGGGGTGAGGGTTCTGTGTCTGCAGGGCTGGAAGACTGGGACTGGCTGTGATCCCTGCTCGGTGTCCTGTGGGACATCCCAGCCCTTCAGCAGAGCTGCTCCCATGGGCAGCAGGGACTGAGCAGTGCAGGAATTGGGGCTGGCTGAGTCCATGCAAGAATTGGGGCTGGCTTTGTCCTTGCAGGATGCAGGAATTGGGGCTGGCTGAGTCCATGCAAGAATTGGGGCTGGCTTTGTCCTTGCAGGATGCAGGAATTGGGGCTGGCTGAGTCCATGCAAGAATTGGGGCTGGCTTTGTCCTTGCAGGATGCAGGAATTGGGGCTGGCTGAGNGCTGCTGGAGCAGATGAGGTCGGTCACCTGTGATCTGCAGTTCAACAACAGCATCATCGAGCGGTGAGTGAGAGCTCCCAGGGCCGAGTGAGAGCTCCCAGGGCCGAGTGAGAGCTCCCAGGGCCGAGTGAGAGCTCCCAGAGCTCCTGCTCCGAGCAGGGATCCCCGCCCTTCCCAGCAGGAATGTGCTGGAGGGTCTGGATGGGCTCCCTGGGAGCTGCCAAGCACAGCCACAGTCAGTCCTGGGGTGGTTCACGTGGGGTTTTTAACTGCCCCAAGTTTGCATCATGGTCTGGCAGCAGCAGAATTTCTCTTGGAGTTTTAGCTGTGAACTTCTGCATCATTTCTTCATCCTCTTTCCAGCCTTTTCCCTCTGCTGTCAGCACTGACTGCTGTTCCCTGCCATGGGGAAGTAGATGCTTTCTCTTTCTGTATGAAAATCTCTGCAAAAGCCAGCACCAACTGCTGAACACCCCCCGTGATTTTCCCCCTCTGCATCCTTTTCTTGAGGCTCTGAATGCAAATGGTCAATGGGAATTTGTACAGCAGGATGTCCAGGAGTTTTTAAAGACAAAATGCCAGGAATTGGGAGTTCAGCCCTGTTTTTAGGACCACATCTGGCCAAAAAAAAAAAGCCTAAAACCCAAATCCTTTGGTTTTGTCCCTGCAGGTTGGGTGGGGCTGCTCCCACTCCCAGCGTTTGAGGATCCTGCTGAAGGTGCAGCTGCTGAAGCAAAACCACTTCCCAGCAGAGGGAATTCACAGCGCCTGGAGCGCCAGAGCCGAGGGATTTCCGTGCCCTGGGAGCTCTCTGTGTCCTACCTCTGTGCTCCAGCACTCTGCACGCTCACCCCCATCACCTCGGGTGCCCTGAGCCCCTGGAAGTTGGGCCAGAAAATTGAGTGGTGTTTTATCTTTTTCTTTTTAAAAAATGCTTGAAGGACTCGGTGTTTTTATGGTGTCTCTTCATCACTGTGTTGGATGAGGAAGAAGAAGAGGCTTCACCTTTTGTGCTCTTGCTTATTTAGGAATTATTCCCACTTTTAACGTGCTGGAGTGGGGCAGGGGGGATGCTGGTGGCTGTGAGTGCTTGGAGCTGCCCTGGGAAGAAATTCCCAACCCTTCCCTGCTGTTGGATGGAGGGGGAACACATCCCTCCCACCTTGCTGTCCCTCGGGAATGGCACAGAGAGCTGCAGGAGGGCCCTGCTGACCCACACCGAGCCAGCCCAGCCCTTTGTCTGGGGCAGTCATTCTGCTCTGCTTTCCTGACTGGTTTTTGACCTCGGGGTTGATGAGGAGCTGTAATTCCCTGATTATCAGCCAGGGCAGCGATAGGGACTGCCGGGATCTGCTCATGGGAGATGGGATCAGGAGGTGTCTGTGGGAAGGGGCAGCCACGCTGCCCCTCAGCCACCCCCCTGCCTGTCCCCAGTGTGATTTAGGGGCTGTCACCCCCATCCTGCACCCCCAGTCCAGGGAGCAGCATCCAAAGCCGGGCAGGGGGGCACATCCCACCCCTCCCGGGCACATCCCTCCCCTCCCGGGCACATCCCTCCCCTCCCGGGCACATCCCTCCCCTCCCGGGCACATCCCTCCCCTCCCGGGCACATCCCTCCCCTCCCGGGCACATCCCTCCCCTCCCGGGCACATCCCTCCCCTCCCGGGCACATCCCTCCCCTCCCGGGCACATCCCTCCCCTCCCGGGCACATCCCTCCCCTCCCTGGCCCATCCAGAGCCAGGACACATCCATGCCTGCAGAGGCAGCAAAAGGAAGGAGCAGCAGCAGCTGCAGGGCTGTGCCTGGCCTGACTTTCTTGTAGGAACTTGCCAAGGGTGCCCAGGAGCCTCCCCCGCCCAGGAAACCTTTCCCCAGTGGAATTTGGCACCAGAGCTCCCCATTCATTTTAATGAGAAAAACCAACATCCTGAATGTCAAACCCAACTGTTTGCTGTGGAGAGGTGGAACTTGCCCGTCGCTTAAAAGCTTTTCTCCTGTGAATTGTTTTCTGGGATTGGCCGAGTTTTCTAATGGACGTTACTTTGGATGCAGCCAGGATTCCCTGATGTGCGGGGCAGGGAGCCCAGGCAGGTCCCTGCTGCACCTCCTGGGACTCAGTGGAGCTGCACTGACTCGCACCAGCTGAGCATTTGACCTGGAACATGTTTGGCTTCAACAAAAAGGGATTTATTTCTTGGCAAACAGAAAAAAGAGTTTTTGCTAATAGCCCTTGTCATGCTTAAACTGCTGTAACACAGCAGCTGCAGAGGGGACTTCTGGAATCCAAATGAAACAGGAATTTTCCTGCCAGTGTTGATTACTCAGGGTTTTCTTTTTCCCCAAAAATATTTTAACCTGTGGCCTAGAAGAGCTCCCTGTGCAGTCAGCTCTGCATACCTGAAGGGACAGCTGGGAAGGATAATGACTGTCATGAGCCTCTTGTGCAGGCTGAGCCAGAACTTGCTGTGGGAACAGAAAATATTACATTTATTTAGTATTTTTATGCCCTCAGGCTGCAGAACAGAGACTGGATATGTCTCCTGTGATGGTATTGGGTCCTCTAAGGTCCAGAATGGTGTTAGGAGGTTCCTGGCCAGGTGCCAGGTAGATCTTCACCCTTAGAAATTTCTTTTATTGTAGGTGATTCCTGATACAATTAGCAGTTTGTGGGGGAGTCAGGATAAAACACCAAATTTTTGTGGAACAATTTACTGAGGAATAAATCTGCTGCTGTTTTCAAGCAGAAGCAGAGGAGGTATGAAAGTGAATCAGGATCCTGAACTGGAAAGGAAAAGGCCTTCCAAAAATTAATCTTGCTGCTTAGCACAGAACAAAACTCGATTTTTTTCCAGCTGTGTTATTCCTGCTTCAGTTTGAAGCTCTTATTAGGGGCTGCTTATGGCGCTGGGCTGCTGTGATTCAGAGCCAGTGTTTTAATCCCTCCTTCAAATTAGAATCCCTGAAAAGGATTTAGATTTCCTTGGCTTATTCCGTCCTCAGGAGTACATGGGAGACATCAAAATCAGCTTCCTGTAAGCCCAGCAGCCCGGATTCACCCGGCCCAGCTCTGCCCCCAGCTCCCCTCTCTTCCAAACCCCACAGGAACGCGGCGGTAATTCTGAGTGAAGGAACGCGTGGGAGCAGCAGAGCGGGGCCAGCGGTGTCCTGCGTGCCTCAGGGACGTGTCACCTCCCCAGCCAGCAGGGAGGGGGTGACAGGGACCTTCCCGTCCTCTGGGCCATCCCCGGCGCTGACAGGAGCTGGTCGCTCTCGCAGGGGCAGCGCCGGGTCCGGCCCCCCCCAGCCGTGCCCAGGGGACGCGGTGACAGCGGCCCCGGAGCTGCTGCGCTTCGAGGTTTGGCCGCGACGTTTTCCGTTCCACGTTTCCCACAAGCACGGGCCAGAATTTCTGCGCGTCCCAGCGCCGGGAGTCCGGCTGTCCCCGCAGAGGGGACAAGGCTTTTCCCCAGCCGCCCGTTCCAGTGCCGTGCCACACGCGGGACCGTCCTGCTCCCGCGGGGACAAAGCCGGGGGGATGCGGCTGCGCTCCCGCTGGGGGAAAAAACCTCTGCCTGTGCTCCGTGGAAACCGCCGGGGGCCGCCCGGACCCCCCGGGCCCCCCAGAGCCGCGGGGGTGACCGTCCGGCGGGCAGAGCCCCCCCGGCAGCGGGGATCCCCGGGCAGCGGCAGCCGAGGGGACGTTCCCCGGGCGCGGCCGGGGACTCCCGCGGCGAGCAGCGCGTCCCCGGGCGAACATCGCGCGGGGGCAGTGCGGGCGGTGCTCGGGGGGGTCCCCACGGGAGGAGCGCCCCGCGGGGCCGCTCCCGGTGCCGCCCCCGCCCTCCCCGCCGCGTCTC
>VXBQ01015606.1:18592-44143 GCA_013400175.1 Phainopepla nitens
CGTGGGCAGGGCTGCGTGTGGGGCAGCCCTCGAGGGAAACCTCAGAGCGTGTCCAGCACCTCTGCACAAACGCAGTCACCCCTGGAGCCAGCTTTTGATCCGCAGACCTTGCCACGCAGACCCAGCTCCGCTGAGCGCCTCAGCATCCACACGGGATTTGTGCCCGTGGCCTGGAGCCGCCCTCGCCTCCCGGAGCAGCTCGTTCTGCGCGCAGGCTCTGCGCCCAACCAGCCCCAATTTCCTTAAGCAGGGAGCCGGTAAAACCCCATTTCTCTTTCTCATTTGGAGAGCAAACCTCCGTTCCAATGCTGCTGGTTCTCAAGGAGCCGTTTGCTCAAGATAACGAGCTCTTTCCCGAGTTCTTTCCCGAGCCCAGCCTGCCCTGGACGAGGCTCTGCTCGCAGCACTGCTGCTCTCTGGGACACGGTGGGAACTTTTCGTGTCTCTGCTTCCGCCGCGTCCTCCCACACTCAGTCTCGCCTCTGTAAACAATAATCGCTGACAGTTCACGGCACCCACAGCGCTTTGCATTTCTGTCCCGTTTCGCTGATGCAGGCACATTCCTGAGGCTTTTCCTGCTGCCAGGTGACTCGGGCAGGTGCGGATGGCGTTGGCCGGGGTGGGGTCCCGGGTGCCTCCCGCCCACCGCGGCTCCCCCCGGCAGGGCGTGCTCCTCGCTGGGAGGAGATGGAGCTGCGGGGAGGGACGGGGAGCTGCCCAGAGCCGTGGCACAGGCTCCTGGCGTGGCTCAGGTCTCCCAGGGTCATGTTTCCTGCTGCATTCCACTCCAGTGCCTTGGGAAGGGTTTATGGAGGGAGACACCAGCCGAGGCTCCAGCTCTTACCTTGCAGGTTGGTTTCTGGGCTTCTCCCTCTGCTTCATCCCAGTGAAGCTCAGTGGAGTTTGCTGGCGTGGCTGTGGGAAGGAGGGAGGTGCACAGGGGCTCTCTGGGTGACTGAGGGAGCCCCCTGAGATAACTCATTGCTTTTGCTGCTCGGGGTGGGGTTTGGGCTGCTTAAATTAGCCAGGTTTGGTCTGGTTAAATTCCATCTTTGTTACTCCCTGTGTCGTGCAGGGTGCTGGATGCTGTTTGTGAGAGGGGTCCTGAGCACAGAGGACACTGGGGACAAAGTGGCAGATTTCAGGGGCGTTGTTAAACTGGTGTTTGTGTCCCACCCCATCCCTTCACACCTGGCACAGCTGTAACTGATCCACCATGGAATGGTTTGGGTGGGAAGCTCAAAACTCATCCCATCCCACCCCTGCCATGGCAGGGACACCTTCCACTGTCCCAGGCTGCTCCAAGCCCCGTCCCGCCTGGCCTTGGGCACTGCCAGGGATGGGGCACCCATGCCAGGGCCTGCCCACTCTCCCAGGGAAGGATTCATTCCCAATATCTCATTTAAATCTCTCCTCTTCTACTTTAAAACCATCCCCCTTGTCCTATCACTAAAAGGTCACTCTTAAAATACCCTGACTTTCATGGATGCTGTGAAAGGCTCTACAAGCCTCTCTTAACTAGGTGCAGAGTTTAAATCAATATCGTAAATATAGTTAATCTCAGTGTATTCCTTTAACCTCTGGTTAAACACTGGGGACATTTGTATCCCTCAAACTTTAAAAGACTGTGGGGAAAAGCAGCAAAGAGAGAAGAGAGGATGCCGGGAAGAGACCTCCCAGCACACGGCCGAGTCCTGCGCTTTCTCTCTCTAATCTCTTCCGTTGGGTTATTTTATCTTATCAAGCAAAAAGCCCCAGAAATAGAAAGTTTTCCACGGCTTACAGGAGATGCACGAGCCCTGAGCTGCGCTCCCTGCTCAGAAAAATAAATAAAGAACCCCGTCAGATGGCAGCAGGTTGTAAATGGACAATGTCAGTGCTTTATCTCCGTGGGGGAACAGGCCTCTCGTGGGAGCAGACACAACTTGCTCCGGTGCCTGCTGCATCCCAGAGCATTTGGGGTTGGAACGTGCCTGGAGAGCCCCCGGCCTGCCATGATGGACGGGAAGGCGGGAGCAGCCGCTTGCTTCGGGCTCCTAACAAAGAGAATCCGTAAAATCTTCAGGCACTTCCCCAAATCCAAGCCCTGGTCCACGGGACTGCGCCTGCCGAGGAGGCCCAGCAGGGAGGTGTTGCTGATTAGAGGTAGGTGGTGCTGGTGGGGTTGGGGTTTTGGGCTGGGTTTGCTGTTTTTCTGCTGCTCTTTGGGGTGCAGGGTTTGCCCCGGCACTGCTGAGCACGGGCTGGCCCCAGGGATCCTGGCTGGCAGGAACCGGGGTGGGCACGGGGCTGGCACCTCACCTGTGGCTCCAGGTGGCTTCACCTGCTCCTCTGGCTCCTCTGCAGCCCTGCTCTGCCAGGAGCACGGGGCTGTCCCGCCTGCCACAGCAGAGGAGGCTTTGGGGTTTGTTAAATACTGGCTCCAGAGCATCTGCCAGCAGCTGGGGTTGTGCTCCAGGCGCTGCAGTGACACAGGGACCTCGCAGAGGGGTGGCTGCCACCGAGGGGGCAAACACAAACAGCCCCTGGGGCTCGCCAGTGTTTGCAAACAAATGAACCCAAACCATCTGGTTCAGACCTAAAACTGCTGAGATGAGCCTGCAGTGATGGAGCTGGGGCTGGATCAGTGCCTGGGGGTGCTGCAGGAGGACTGAGACCATTCCTGGGCTGGCTCTGTGGCTGCTGGTGCCACAGGTCCTGCCCTGTCCCTTCAGAGCCTCCTGGTGCCACAGGGCCACATCCTGCTGCCACCCCTGAGGTCACCCCGGTGACGTTGGCCACGGGAGGAGCACCTCAAGCAGCACATCTTGCAAAATCCAGCCTCAGGTGCAGCCTGCACTCGGAGCTGTGTGAGCCCCTGGAGCATTCCAGGGTTGGAATGGAGGAAATCTCCCTTCTGCCACCTCGTCCCAGCTCTCAGACTCCTGTGGAGCCTCCTTCTCCTGCTGTCCCCATTTCCACCCGGGTCAGGTCGGGTTGGAAGAGGCCCCGTGGGCTCTGTGCTGTCCTGGGGGTGGCAATGGGAGGATTGGGGTGGAGAAACTCTTCCCTGGGAGGATGGGGGGGCCCTGGCCCAGAGCAGCTGGGGCTGCCCCATCCCTGGACGTGTCCCAGGCCAGGTTGGAGCCACCTGGGATAGGTGAAGGTGTCCCTGTCCGTGGCACAGGAGCTTTAAGGTCCCTTCCAACCCAAACCATTCTGTGACTGCAGTCCTGTGTTTAGGCACTGAGATGGGAATTTTTATGGGACTGGTTTTACCCATTTTATCCCCCTGAGAGATTTTATGCGTTGAGAAAGGGAAATTCCCTTTAGCCACCAAAGTTTTTCACAGTATCATGACCTTTCTCTCTCTCTTTCTTTTTTTAAAGAAACCCTGTTTCCAAGAGTTCCATTGTTTGACTGGAATGGAAATTATCTTAAAGCCTAAGTGGAGGCATCCTGCTCCTCTTGGCAAACTGGTCACGTGGCTGCTTCCTAAAGCTGTGCAGGGTTTCTAAAATTAGTGCTCCCCACCGGATCCCCGGTGATTAGGTCTGTTAATAGGTGATGGTGACTAAGGAGGTGTCACACTTTAATCCCACACAGAAATGCCACAATGGGCCTGATCCGGAGGAAGTGCTGGGGAATGGGCATTTCTGTGGCCCAAATGACCCGTGCCAGCCCTTTGGCTGCCTTTGCCCCATGTGCTGGGGCTGCCCAGATGTGAAAATCTGGGCCCACGTGGGCAGAGGGGACGCTGTGGCAGTGGCAGATGCTCAGGTGAACCCACAGCTGGAGCATTCTCCAGTTGGCAGCTCCAGCAAAGATTTGGCCAATGGCCCCCATTAAAAGGCTGTTCCAGTTGCTGGAAAGGTCATGCATCAAATTACTGTGTAACTGCAGCTTATCTCTAATTAAAAAAAAAAAAAAAAGAAGCCAAATCTCCCTGCTTTTCCCCCAGGCTTACTTGAGACAACTGACTTGGAATAGGAGAATGACAGACAGCTCACGCCAGATGAACGTTAAATGATAAATGATTTCCCTGTTTCCCCTGGAGATTGATGTTTCCCCCCTCAGGCACCAGCTCCCAGCAGTGGTTCAGCTCCTCTCATTCACTCTCAGGCACTGGAGAATTCACCAGAGCTGAGCAGAAATCAGCTTCCACACAAAACATGTTTCCAGGCAAGCATGGGATATTCCTTTGCTTTCCTGCAAGCCTCAGACATTCAAAACCAATGACCCAAATGCTAAAGGAGAAAAAAAAGAAAAAAGAAAAAGGGAAAGGAAGAAAAAGGAAAAAGAAAGAAGATGTGTATTTAAAATACAAGTTCAGTGGCTCTTAGCAAGGTCGTGGGGCTGGTGCAGGGACAGGCACTCACATCCCTCTGTGGAGTGAACCCTCTTGCCTTGCTTTTAGGATATGATTTTTTTTTTCCAGGTTGGTGACCGCTGTGGAATTTTGGGCAGTGTAAGAAGTGAATTTAAGGCTGTTTGTACGGCAGTTAAAAATTAAAAGGGTCAGGTGGGCTGTTAAAGTGGAAGGAGGTTGTTCACTGCAGTCAGGAGGGTTTGGAGAAGTTGGGACTTTGAGGGAGGGGTGAGGGCCATGGATACTGGTATAACGGGAGCTGGCTGTGCCAAATGTGCCCCTCTGCAGCTGGGGGTGAGCAGGAGCCTGTGCCTGAAGGGGTTAAAGCTGCTCTGGGCAGAGTCACTGTGCATGAAGGGGTTAACTCTGACATTGGGTCAGCATCCAAAGAAAACAGCTACAGAAATGCCTTGCTGCACCTGGGGACAGGAGGTCACAGCCTCTGCAGGGGCTGTCCCTGCCCTCTCCAGGGGTGGGATTTGGGCTGCTGGTGGCAGATCCACGCCTCTGGCACCAAAGCTGGCCCTTGAAGTTCTCGTGTTGAGGCCCTGGCACAGAGCAGCTGTGGCTGCCCCATCCCTGGAAGTGTCCAAGGCCCAGCTGGATGGGGCCTGGAGCAGCCTGGGACAGTGGAACTGGAGGATCTTTAATGTCCCTTCCAACCCAAACCCTTCTGTGATACTTAATGACCTTAAATAGTTTGACATCTGTCCAGTATGAAGGTATTTCCCGAGGGTAGGAGGTGAAGGATCCTTTCCCTGTGCACTGGCCAAGCTTTTGCTGCAGGTGCCACCTCCCAGGAGCAGAGCTGGCACGGGCTACCCCGTGGTTTGGTGGGATTTCAGGATTTTTCCATCCTTTATATATCAGTGAGGCAGCAGGAATGTGTCTTGGGCTGCACCATTGCATCCAGGAACAGAGGATTCCTTGGGGAGAGGGTGTGGGGGCAGTTTTTGCTCTGGATGAGGTATTCTGGTGCCTCTCCTCACCTGCAGGAGTGTGCCTGAATGTGTGTGAACGGGGACACGTGTGTGAACGGGGACACGTGTGTGAACGGGGACACGTGCCTGCTCCAGCTCTGACTGTCCTGGAACCCCTCTGCCTGCAACCCAGCCCCACCAGCAGCTCTGGGGTGCCTCACGCTGTCCTTTCTGTCCCTGCAGACTGCAGGTACACGTGTCACCAGGAGTGCCGCAGCCTCATCCAGCTGGATTGTCGCCGGCCGGGCCCGTGGCAGGGCCAGCTGTCCCCAGAGAGCACCCTGCTGCCACCCCGCAGCCAGGTACGCCGGGAGGGCCCTGGGGGGACACAGCTCCGTGCTGGCCGGCGGGATGTGCTGCAGAGAGCTGATTCCTGCTGCCAAGGGGGTTTCCAGGAGGGAGGGCTCCTCAGAGCTCAGTGAGTGTCACCGAGGTGTCACCTGCAGCGCCGTGCCCTGCCTGGGTGGGTTTGTCCGGCGGGAGGGAGGCTGGCGATGTGGGCATGGCCCTCCCTGCCTGTGAAGGTGTGTGTGGAGCTCTGCCGTGTTTAGAACTGTCACCTGAGCTGCTGTCACCTGAGCTGCTGTCACCTGGAGCCGAGCGGTGCCGTGTGGGGACATCGACCCACACACCGCCCAGATGCCAGCGCCTGCAAGGGAGGATCCACACTGGCTGATTATTAAATTCACTTCAATTTATGGTTAAAGTGGGATGGATTGTCCCAGCACGGGGTGCACCGCGCCCGGCAGTCGGCAGCAGGGACGCGTTTTCCCTGCAGGGCACGAGCGTGGATTTGCAAGGAGAGCTGGCTCACAGCCTTGTTTTGGGAGTGTCAGCAGTCCCGGGGGATGGAGACTCTCCAAGCCGTGTTAGGATGTGCAGTAATCCCAGGGCTGCTCCGGAAGGCTCAGCTTTGCTTTAATCCCCCCGGGGTCCTGCAGTGTCTGCGGCTCCTGCGTGGGTGGCACCGGCTGCAGGGCCAGGAGGGCTCTCACCACGCCGGGTGAGATGTGAGATGCTTAGTGCTGCAAGCTTAAGGCACGGCTGGGAGACCTGCCTGGAGTGGATCTGGCTGGGATGGGGCCTCGTCAGGCTCTGGGCGCTTGCTGGAAGTGTTTGGGACAGCTCCACCGGGAGGCGGTGGAGTCACCGTGCCTCGAAGTGCTCAGAAAATGGGCGGATGTGGCACTTCATGACCTCGGTGGGTGTGCTGGGATTCAGCCAAAGGGCTTTTCCAGCCTCTGTGGTTCTGTGTTCTCCCCCTCATTACAGCCCCCTGTTTATATCCCTCCTTATGGAGGACCTTGATGCAGAACTGGAGATGGGAACATTTTGCACTTTTCCAAAGGCAAACGTGGGGTTTCTGTTTGGTGTGTGGGGTCTGGTTTTCATCCATCCTTTGCTGGGCAGCTGCTGCTCAGAATAAAATGATCAGGAGGGATCTGAAGTGGGATGGGGTTGATCTTCCTAAATGATGCATTACAAAAGGGCTCAAGGTGGGTTCTCCACTCCAGGTGTTTGTGTAAAGGAGTGAAGCCAAATTGTGAGTGGTTACATCTCCTCTGGATGTCACTGGGCTTCCCCCAGCAATGCTGGGCTCTTGGAAAAATGAGAAAGGCTCGTTTCATCTCCAGGGCCAGGGTTATTGATGGGGCTAATAACAAACAGGGAGCTTGTGCTTCGTGGCCATCCATCACCCTGGTGTCACCCTGGGGAGGGGGAGGCATCCTGTGCCAAGGAAACAAAAGTGTCTCTCCAATTCCAGCAGCAGACAGAAATCCATCAGCCCGTCCCCAAGGCCTGGCTGGGGATTGCACCTTGGAATCCTCAGCCCAGCACAGCCCTGGCTGGGTTCCCAGGGCCTGTGCTGGGGTCTGGGGCTGGTTTGAGGGTTAATGAGGGTAAATCACTGCAGAAAAGCTCCATTATTCCTTATGGATAATCAGGGAAAAATCATTGCCAGGTTTGGTCTGAGCACGCAGCTCGTTCCTGCAGGGTTTCTGTTGGTCAGGGAGGTTTTGCTGCTGGAAAGGAGGAGGATGGAGGGAAAATAATGTCAATGTTCCAGTAGGAGACTAACAGGATGCCTGAATACACTGGTAGGATGCGAAGAGGCCTGAAAACACATGAAAAATTAATAGCTGGCATAATTGGAAGTCATTAAATCATATTATCAAAATTAAATCAAGTGGAAGCGTCAGAGAAATAACTATTTTAATATCACCTATTTAAGGACTGTTACCATGTAATACCAGGCATTAAATAATTTGGGCTTTGATCCAGTTAAGTATCTAGGAGTGTTTTGGGTCCCAGATCAGCCTCCCAGGGGGACACCCAGGCTCTGCTGAAGCTGCCAAAAGCCTCCACTGGTCTGGGCAGCACCAGGAGTTTGCTCCCTGCATTTGGCAGGGCACTGGAGTCCCTGGGATTTTGGGGGGTGATGTGCAGGGTAACTATTATGTGGAGCTGCTGCTGAACAAAGAGGTCAAAATTACTGGGTTTATTTGGCTGTGTTGTTTTTTATGGAGCTGATGTCCCATGCAAGGAATAAATGAGGGATTCTTGGAGAATCCCATGGAGCATCCAGAGGTTGCACCACGGGGAAACTTCTGGGCTGAGGCTTCATAGAAAACCCCGGTGCTGATGCTCCCAACCCTCACTTTCTGCTGGTGTTGCACATGCTCAATTTAAGCCTCTTTCTCCTCTAAATTTATCCCTGTGGAGCAGAGGGGGCTGTGCTGCTGCAGGAAGGCGCTGCTGCCATAAGAACGTGGCTCATTTATTCCCTCTGTAAATAAGGCACTTGGATTCTTGCCTTTCCTCTTTCTGAGATGCAGATGTTGCCAGTGGTTCCCTCTACATCCCCGTTTGTGCTCTCAGGATGCTGCTGGGGTGGGCACGCAGCTCTCAAAGCCTTGGAGAAATTGAAGTTCTTCAACGGATGCAGCTGGGAGGGTTTGGAGCAACATCTGCAATCTGTCAGGAGGAGAGGTTTTGGTGCTGGCTGGTGCCTTGTGAGAAGGTCTTGGAGCCCTGGAGGAGCAGCTGGAGGAGCCAATTGAGATGGGATATTGGGAAGAAATTCTTCCCTGTGAGAGTGGGCAGGCCCTGGCACAGGGTGCCCACAGGAGCTGTGGCTGCCCCTGGATCCCTGGCAGTGCCCAAGGCCGGGCTGGACAGGGCTTGGAGCAGGTGGGAGGTGTCCCTGCGGGGAGCAGAGCCCTTCCCCTGCCCAGCCCCACAAACCCCTGTGATCTCACCAAGCAGGAAGGTCACTGCTGCTGTAAAAGCAGGACCCAGGAGCTGAACTGCTTCTTCCTGGGCTGCCATTGAAGCTGCCTCGGTCTGGGTGCTGAAATTGCTCCTGCTGCTCTGAAATCGGCTGCAGGGCAGAGAGGCACCCACTTGTGCTGGCCAGGAGCTCCTGGCGCCCCGAGGGGGGTCTGAGCCGCCTCCTCACCTGCCTCCCCCTTCCCCACCACCTGGATTCCCTCAGGCGATGCCAAGGCAGCTCCCGAGGGTGCCCCAGCAGGCACGGAGCAGCCCCCAGCCCTCCGTGGCACCGCGGTTGGGGTCTCCAAGGGGGTGCCAGGGGTCCCCAGGGGCCAGGGCCAAGCCCAGCACCTCGGCGGCGAGCGGGGTGAGAAATGTTGCAAGAGGAAGTGGCCGGGCTGCGGCAGTGCGAGGCGAGGGCAGGAAGGGGAGGCGATGCTGCTGCCGCCGCCGCTGCTGCGCGGGCATCCCCGGGAGCGGCAGCGGACTGGGAGCGAACTGGGAGCGAACTGGGAGCTCTGCCCCTTCCATGCTGCCCCGGCGCCGCCGCGCAGGGAGGCGGGAGGCGAGGCAAGGGAAGGGTTACCCGGCACGGCTGCCTGTCAAGCAGGAGCAGCTCGGCAGGATGAGCAGAAGGAGCTATTGCAGATAAGCGGCGAGCCGGGGATGTGAGCGCGGGGCTGGCCGCAGCCGCAGCGGGGACCCCGATGGTCGCCGGCCCCCCGAGCCCCCCGGCTCGCCCGCAGCCCCTCGCCTCTGCCCGGCTCCCATGACCATCGGCAGCAGCATGAGCAGCGGCTACTGCAGCTTGGACGAAGACCTCGAGGATTGCTTTTTCACGGCCAAAACCTCCTTCTTCCGCAGCGCGCAGAGCAAGGTCCCCGCCAAGGTAACGCAACTCGTGCGCAGGGCTGGGGATGCGGGGCTCAGGGCAGAGCTGCCGGCGGGGAGGGGGTTCTGCCCTCTCCCGTGCGGGGTCTGCACCGCTGCGGGGTTTTCTCAGCCTCTTCCACGCCGGGTTTCCCCGCTGGCCGGGGATTCACGCCGGAGCAGCCGGCTCTCGAGGTGGTTTTTCAGCATTAGGTGAAATCCTTCGGCAGCCTTTAGGCAGCTGCCAGCCACGGGTCAGGCTCCCCGGCGGGGACCTGTGGTTTGGCCTTGCAGAATCTGCACCGCGGGTGAAAATTGCACCTGTGGGGCGGGTGGGAAAGTTCGGGGCAGAATTAATCAGTGAACTGATGAAGGCGATGAGGGACGTGGTCCTTTCCTGGGAGCCTGGGGCTCTGTGTGCCTGCCTCGGAGAAGGACAGAGGGTTTGGCTGGGCAGTGTTTCACCCAGGATGGGATTTGTGTCTCAGCAACATTGACAAGGCTGCTTCACAGTTTTTAAATGTCTGTTTAAAAAAAAAATATAAAATAAAAATCCCTTCCATGAACTTTGGGGCCCCAACCAGAGCTGAGCATAAAAGGAGAAGGCACTGCTGCAGAAGTGGGAGTTTCACACGGGAACGAGAGCCCTGCAGCACCCAGAGATCAGGGAGCAGCTTTTTCACTCAAAATCCTCCTGTAAACCACCAGCACGGCTGTGCTCCTGTTGTATTTGCACCTGAGGCTGCAGAGCTGCAACCCTCAGCAGGTGCTTTGGGGTTCAGCTTCCTGCAGCAGCTCCAAGGGCTCTCCTTGGGCAGGGGGGGCTGCTTTGGAGGGGGAGCTTCAATCAGCTGGGAATTTTATTGAATTTCTCTGCAGAAATGGTTTAAGATGGGATATTCCCTGCTAGCCAGCAGCTCCCTCTCGCTATGATTAACTGACACATACTGGTGGTTTTTAAATGTCATTGGATGATTCATTTGTGTAGGAGATGGAGGAGATTGGGGTGCTGGTGCAGCCAGAGCTGCTCTGCCTGAGCCAGGGCACTGCAGATCCTGGGGGATCTCTGGAAATCAGCCTGCTGCTGCTGCTGCTTGGGATTTCTCCCTCTCAGAGGGGTCAGGGGGGCTGCTGCAGCCCCTTCTTGCCCAGCTCCTCACCTGGACGTGGCCAGCGTGGGTGGCAGAGCTCAGGCTGCCAGAGAAGATGGAGCCTTTCAGGGGTTTGGTGTTGTGGGGAGGAAATGGTTCCTGTGCATGAAAAAAAAACCCCACACGCACTAAACGTGCTGCTGAACCCAACTGGTGTTGTGTAATGGGGCTGTGTGAGGAGGTGGGTTCTCCACAGAGGTGGAAACCACGCTCAGGCCTTGGTGGAGGAAGGTTTGGGGGGGCTCATGGTGGTGCAGGTCCTGCAGGAGGAAGAGGAGGTGGTGGACCCTGAGGAGGTGTTGACATCTCTCTTGGGTTTTGATTCACTCCCTGTCCTTTCCTTTTAATGTGGCACTTTATTTAAGTGGTAACCATTGACTGTGGAACATTTCCACCCCTGCAAGAGCTGTGTGTGACAACAACTCTGTTTTTCACCACCTGCTCCAGGCCCCCGGGTGAAAACCTCAGCTGAGATGGGAATGGTGATGATTGTCCATCCTGGGATCCCCAGCAGTGATTCCTGAGCCCAGGACAGAGCTGGCAGTGTGGCAGAGCCTGCTCTGGGCAGGAGGAAGCTAAATATAGATAACTTAGGGATACCTGTCCTGAAAGACACAGGAAAGATCTCTGGGGAGGAGATGAGGTGTGGGTGGGTAGGAGGGGACGCTCAGGCCACTGCATGGCACTTAATGGAGTGGGATTTGATCTGTAGGATTACAGAAACAATTTTTCTGATTGAAACAACTGTATTAGTCTGAAGAGCCTCTCCCTAGGAATGTTGTAATTCTTTTTTATTTTCAGAACCATCAGCAAAATCACTCTTCATTAGCAAAGAGCTGGTTTGGATCTCAGATGATCTCAGATCTCATCCCTGGAGATCCATTACTTTGCATTTTTGGGCCTCTCCAGCTGAATGGCTTCAGTGGCTTCTGCCTGGCTTAAGCCTGATTGCTTAAAACTCTGCAAAATTGCTCCTGGAGTCCTGCATCCGTGGTGATGAGAGAGCTGGCTCAGAGAGGGAAGGGGCAAGGGAATGTCCAGGGATGGGAAGCACACGAGGGGCAGAGCCCAAGCAAGGGCTGCATGAAGGGACCTGCAGGATCCCACCCAGCCTGGCCCCATGATCCCAGAGCTGGCTGGTGCTCAGGGCAGGGCTGTGGGGTGCAGGGAAGCAGCTGGGGCTGGGTGGGCAGCAGGGGCATGGCCAGCCTGGTGCAATGCAGAGGAGCTCCAGCCTGGACCCCCCTGAGATGCAGCTCCCTGGGAGGACCTTGTCAGCTCTCAGTGCTGAGCTGAGATGTGGCAGGAAAATCGGTTTCCAAGCGAAATCTCCATGGCAATCAAAACACTGAGCCCATCTTCACTCGCTCTAACCTCTCTGAAATGCAGCAGCCATCCCTCTCCCCTGCTCTAGAGCAGCACAGCTCTCCTGTCTGCTGAATCCCAAAGTAAACCACAGCACCTCATCTGAATTTCTCAAAGGAAGGGAAGTGTTGGGGGTATTTAAGGTTTTTTTGGTCCGCATCTCTTGTGTGATTCTCCCCTCTGCCTGTGTGTGCTGGAGCAGTGGATCCTTTCCCCATTTAGAGCTGTGAATGCTGGGAGTGGGTGTTGAAGGGGAAGTGTTGGGTGTTGTGCAGGTTTGGAGAGCTATGTGAGGGCAGAGATGTCTCAGCTCTGGTGACAGCCCCGTCCCCAGTGTCCTCGAGCTGCCACCACTCCCTGCTGCAGCTGGATTTACAGATCTGAGCTGCTGGTTCTCACGTTTCTCACTCAAATCTGAAGCATTCACATTTATTCCCAGTCCTTTGTGCTGGGCTGTGTTTGTGGTCACAGGTGATGCTGCTCTGAGCAGCAGCTCCACAACCAGGGACACTCAGATACGCTTCTCCACGCTTTGTCTTCTGGTGTTTTAAGACAAATCTCTCCTTAATAAGCAGAAAAATTGAGGATTGATGCCCCAGCTCATAAAATCCCTTCAGAGGAGATCTCTGAAAGGCTCCTGCAGTCTGAACAAGGAGCCAAAGGGAGAGCTTGGGCCGTGGGTTTGGGCATGCGAGTTATCGCAGCCTGGCTGATGGAAACGGCGATGGAACTGTGCCCGAGCACGCCAGGGAGGACTTGGCCACTCCTGCCTGGAGATCAGACTGCCAAGAATGTGGTGGTGCTGGGCCAGATCCATCCCCAGAGCCCTGCTCTTCAAATTCATTAACCAAAGAGCTGGTGAGGAGAACTGGCAGGGAGCAAGGGGCGGGGATGGTGGCCCTGGGGCTGCAGGGAGGTGGCCCTGGGGCTGCAGGGAGGTGGCCCTGGGGCTGCAGGGAGGTGGCCCTGGCTCCAAGGAGTGTCACCACACTCAGACTTTCTGCCTCTGCTGCTTTCCCATCCCTGGTTTGCTGGTGAAGCCACAGCTCCTGAGCTGCTGCTCTTGCAGGCTGTGACCACACGGCAGCTCCGGGAGTGGGGCTGTGCTGGGACAGCTCCTGGGTCCCACCTGGAGCTGTTACTCCCAAAACAGGGGCCCAGCATGGTGCAGAGCTGCTGCCTTGGCTGCTTTCAAAAGGTTTTTATGCTGGGAGTTGACCTGAGAAGGTGAGAGGCTGTAGGGAGGGTGCTCTTTGAATGTGGGGTGTGTTTCTCCTGGCATCCTTGTAAATGGAAATGTCGGTCACAGGAGGTCTCCTTGTCTCCTCTCTTGGCTTAGCTGTCACCATCATCTCGATGGCCCCTGGGTTGTCCTTAAAAGCCTGGCAGGAGTTTACAGCTCATTAGCTGAGTGCTGGCTAGCACAGAGGGGGCCGGGTGGTGAACCCTGCCCAGCCCCGGGCTTTGTGTGCCACCGTCCTGCCCCTCCCCAGAGCTCGTCCCGGGCAGCCTTTGTCCCTGGGAGCATTAGCCCAAGTGCCAGCTGCGGCTCCAGTCCTTCCTTACAATCGGGATTTCTTACAGCTGAGCAATAATGTGGGTTGTGGAGGGCAGGGGCAGGGCACAGGCGGGCCCTGGGCTGCTCTGGATGTCCCAAATCCCCGTGTCCAGACTGTCCTGGCAGCCTGTGTGTCCCTGTGTCACTGCAGCCACCGCTGCCCGTGAGCTGGTTTATGGCAGTGCCACAGGGCTGGCAAACCCTTCAGCTGCTGAGTCTGGGCAATGCCAGCTGTTGAACTTGTGGCTGTGCAGTGTTGAGTGGCAGGTTCTCTGTGGAGCAGCCCTGGAGCTCTCCTGGCAGCTCCTGCCCGTGGTTTTCCTGCTGGTCACACAGGAGGGTGGCACAGGGAATGTGCCCATTCCCCTGGCTGCCACGCTGATGTCCTGTCCCCTGGCTGCCACGCTGNCCCGTTCCTGTGGCTGCCACGCTGATGTCCTGTGCCCGTTCCTGTGGCTGCCACGCTGATGTCCTGTGCCCGTTCCTGTGGCTGCCACGCTGATGTCCTGTGCCCGTTCCTGTGGCTGCCACGCTGATGTCCTGTGCCCGTTCCTGTGGCTGCCACGCTGATGTCCTGTGCCCGTTCCTGTGGCTGCCACGCTGATGTCCTGTGCCCGTTCCTGTGGCTGCCACGCTGATGTCCTGTGCCCGTTCCTGTGGCTGCCACGCTGATGTCCTGTGCCCGTTCCTGTGGCTGCCACGCTGATGTCCTGTGCCCATTCCTGTGGCTGCCATGCTGGTGTCCTGTGCCCATTCCCCTGGCTGCCACACTGGTGTCCTGTGCCCATTCCCCTGGCTGCCACACTGGTGTCCTGTGCCTGTTCCTGTGACCAGGTGATGCCAAGTGTGGCTGAGCTGGCTCATCCCTGCTCTCCACACAGGAAAGCTGCAGGCCCAGCAGGGTTGAGGTGCAGATCAGAGATGTGGTTTTGTTACCAGCTCATTTCATCCTGTCTCAGTGCAACAGGAAATGTGGCAACGGTTTATGGTTAAAAGCTTCTGTTTTTCTTCCTTTAGCCCGAATTGCAGATTCTGCACCAGAAACTTTGCACAACCGGAGGTTGGGGTTGATTTGTGAGGAGCGAGAAGTGGCTGATCTGGCCATGCACTGCAGGAGGAGCAGCACTTCTCTTCCCAGGCTGTGGCTGCTCTGCCCAGGGCTCCTGTGTCACAGGGCTGGTGCTGCTGGGCTAGTTTGGGTCTGGAAGCAGAAAAGCAGAATATTCAGGTGTGCAGGATTGGGGTGGTCCCTGCCTGGGGGGATCATGGTGTTGCCTGGCCTGAGCATCACTTGAGTGGCAAGAAGAGGAGAAGGGTTGAGCCCTTGGATCCCCAGTGCCCTTACGGGCTCCCCCATCCCTAAACAGCTCCTGGAGCTGGGGTGGCCCCACTCTGCATGCTCTGGGACAGCTGGCTGGAGTTTGCCTCAGTTTTTCTCCCATGACTTCACTGTGTGCCCCCAGGTTTCATCCGGACGCTGTCCTGTCACTGTGCCCGTGCTGGGATGGACGCAGGACAGAAATGATCAAAACTTTCCTCCCCTGGAGTGGGAGGGTGGAGGAGGAAGGGGAGTTGGCGGGGGGCTGAGCAGGCTGCAGGTACCCCACTGTGGGGAGGGCAGGACGCCCCAGCTGGGCAGGGGTTTGTTAAAGACTGCGGTGACATCGTGTGACACCGGTGACTGCTCCTGAGCCAGGCCCCCTCCTGCTGTGAGTGGTTGGGGTTTCGTGGAAGCCCAAGCCCTCCTGATCTGCAGAGTGCCTGCTGCGAGGCCCCGGGGCAGCTCTGCGGGCTCCTGCTGCCCTGCTGTGCCCTGTCCCTCCATGGAAACCCAGCTGCTCCCAGGCTCTCAATTGCTGGCACGAGCGGTGTCCCTCGGCTGGGGACATCGCAGGAGGGAGGGGAGGGACCTGCCCTGCTGGGGAGAAGCAAACTGCAGGGACAGGGACAGGGACAGGGACAGGCAGAGCTGCTGGGGTTGCTTTGGCCGTGTGAGAATGGAGGGATGGATGGATGGATGGATGGATTGATGGATGGATGGAGGGATGGATGGATGGAGGGATGGATGGATGCTCTCTGTGCTGGGCTGTGTCTGTGCCCTGGATGACGTCGTGGTGCCCTCAGCTCTGCAGCTCCACATCTCTGTGTGCAGGAGGGGACAGTCCCGGGGGTCCCCTGCCCTCCCTCGCTGCATGGTTGGGGTTGTGGCCAGCCCTGGTGAGGGGCAGCACAGCTGTGCCTGTCTCAGTGCTGTGACATGGGTGACATGAGGAAGTGCAGGGCTTCTGAGAGTTCATCTTCTCTTAACTTATAGGGAAGGGGTGGGTTTTCGTTGTTTTTCTTTTTTTTTTTTTTTCTTTTCCATCATGCTACTTTCAAAATCTCAACCCTTGGCATGATTTTTAAAGACTCCTCTGCCAGCCCAGCACCTCTGTGCGGCCAAGACTTGGTGCAGCTTGAGCCAAAGGACTCTGACAGATTGGGGAGTTCTGATAAAGGGATATTTCTGTGCAGTTCTCAGATGTCCAGGAAAGCTTTGCTTTTATTGTTATAGAATGCTTTGGGTTGGAAAGGACCTTAAAGCTCATCCAGTGCCACCCCTGCCATGGGCAGGGACACCTTCCACTGTCCCAGGCTGCTCTAACCTGGTCTTGGGCACTTTCAGGGATCCAGGGGCAACCACAGCTGCTCTGGCACCCTGTGCCAGGGCCTGCCCACCCTGCCAGGGAAGGATTTCTCCCCAATATCTCATGTAGATCTCCCCTCTTTTATTTCAAAGCCATCACCCCTTGTCCTGTCACTCCATGCCCTTGTCTAAAGCCCCTCTCCCTCTCCTGGAGTGACAGAGGAGGCTGTACCCAGTGTCACTGCTGTCCCCTGGGTCCTGCTCCACGTGGCTGTCTGAGAGGCCTGGAGCTGTTTGCTGCTCTGGGACTGTGAAATCCTGAACTGTCCCTGGGGAATGGCCTCAGTGAATCCAGGGCTCCCCAGTCCCAGCACTGCAGCTGCCTTGCCAGATTGCAACCAGGGCTTCAGTCTGTCCTCTGCTTGATTCTCCTCCTGAAAGAAATACCATGGCAAGCCTTGGGCAATACTGGCTTATTTACAGCTTGCTGCGTCCTTGTCCTGTGTGCTCTGGGGCTGGGGGGAGGAGACAAGCTTTGCTCCCCAAGCTGCCTTTTTTTCCCTTTTTATTTCCTTCTCAGAGGTTACAGTTTTCATCCTGAGCCTTCCCAGCCTTGATGGCACATCCCTTCACGCTTTCTGCTCCCTGCTAATGCCAACTTCTGAGCAAGCCCACATAAAATCTGGGCAAAATGCATTCCCAGGCTGTCACTAGGGAAGGTGGTGAGTTCTGGGAAGGCAGCAGAGCTCTGAGCAGGGAGATCCAGCCCGCTGAGCATTGCCCAAGACACACAGAAGCTCGTTTGTTGCAGACTGAGCAGATAGAGCAGGCAGTGCTGTAGAGGAGACCTGCCCTCCCGGCTGGAGGGGAGCCTGGGGAGGTTTGGACTGGAGAGTGGTGAAAGTTTCTTCATTAAAAGATGGTCAGGCATTGGAACAGGCTGCCCAGGGAAATGGTGGGATCCCCATCCCTGGAAATGTCCAAAAGGCCGTGGATGTGACACTTGGGGACTTGGTTTAATGGTGCTGCTTTGACAGCTGGACTCGATCTCAGAGATCTTTCCTGACCTTAATGATTCTGTGGTGATTCATTAGTGACATTCCATGGGTGGCCTTCAGGCAGAGCCCACCTACAGGTCAGATCTGTTGGATTTGGAGGAAATTCCCCCAAACCAGGGTGAGCAGCACCTCTGTCCCCCAGAGGGTGAGCCTGTGCAGACACCGAGCAGTTTTTGATACGGGCTGGGATGCCTGGACTGGCCCTGCAGTGCCTGATTTATTATCAGTCACACAGCCAGCCTGCTGCTCCTGTGCTTTTATTGCTCTGAGCTGTAATTTCCCAAGCTTTGAACAAGAGAAGTGAGAGATTTAACTCCAGGTTCTGCCTGGGTGAACCCACTGGAAACTGCTTGAGTTTTTGGGAGTTAGAGCCATGAATCCTGGAAATAGGATGGGATTTTTTCCTTGCATTGTAAGAAGGAAATAAATGCTCCCAGGTGCAGGTGGCTTTCCTTTGAAAGTGGGTTTTAAAGGCTGGATTTTTTTGTCCTGGTTTGTACTGGGATGTTTTACTGCTCTGTGCCACCAACTGGTGCAGTTTGTGTTGCCCTCCACTGCCTGTCACTGATGTCAGAGGTGGTTTGTGGTTGGGATGTGGCATCCTGCACATTCACAGTCCCACCTGTGTCATCACTGCTCAGGATGTGTGCAGGATCCGTTCCTCCTTTCCCAGAAAAACGTGGAGCTGAACAGATGGAGCATTACCCAACACACAAAGCAGCTAAAGCTCCACTCTTCTGATTGCAGAATGTGACTCAAACGGTAGAAGAAGAAAAACCCGAGCCTCCGACCGTCCAGGAGATCAAACAGAAGATTGAAAAGTACAATGCAAAGGTCACCAACTGCCTGTTGATGAAACTGGTACGTACTGGGCTGGTTCCCCCTCACACCCACAGACTGCTGCTGGTTTCTGTGGGCTCTGAACGGGGCCAGCCTGTGGGGAAGGTGTCACGGGGGTGAGGGTGGCTGTCAAGCTGCTTTTCCTCCTGCTTGGCTTTCCAGGGTCACTGACACTCCAGATCACCCCCCCCTGCCTCCATCCCTTCCTGCTGCCACTGATCTCTGGCAAGGACCTGCCACGATGGATGAGCCCCAGTGGGGATGGAGCTGGGGCTGTGGCACTGCAGTTCAGCAGCCGTTGGAAGGGGGTTTAGGAACACAAAACCTTTCTAGAGAGAGATGCTCTGCCCTCACCACTGCCAGCCTTCCTGTGCAGAACCAGGCTTTTCTCCTGATTCCTGCATTTTTGTGGAGCTGAGGGTGGGGTAAGAGACCTGTGGTGGGATCAGCTGATGACCAGGGATGATTTGTTACATGGAGATGTGAGAATCCCTTAAATGGGGAATAAAGCAGAAGGAATAAGTTTGGGAGATCCTGCTGAACCAGGCATTTCAAATCCATATTAAGTGCAACTACAAATTCCATGCAGTGGAATTTCCATAACTGCCTCGTAGCAGGGCTGGTTTGAAATAAAACAAGATCCCACAGACGAGAGGAAGGGATGAGTCACTGCCAAGAGAAAATCAGTAGCGACAGTCCTGAAATGAGTGGGTATTTTTGACATGATTAATGAGAAACGCTGGAACTCCCAGAGCGGGGGCAGCTCCTGCTGCCAACCCCACGCTGCAGATCAGCCTCGTGTGGTGGAAAAGGGGCTGGAAAAGCTGCCAGGAGCCTGATCCCTGTGTGCTTTGCCCCAGAACGACGATGGGACCTACACGGGCTTCATCAAGGTGCACCTGAAGCTGCGGCGCCCGGTGACGGTGCCGGCCGGGATCCGGCCCCCGTCCATCTACGATGCCCTCAAGGAGGTGAACCTGGCGGAGATGACGGACAAGAGGACCTCCTTCTACCTGCCCCTGGATGCCATCAAGCAGCTGCACATCAGCAGCACGACCACGGTGAGCGAGGTGATCCAGGGGCTCCTGAAGAAGTTCATGGTGGTGGATAACCCGCAGAAGTTTGCACTTTTCAAGGAGATGCGGAAAGATGGGCAAGGTGAGTTCAGGGCCTGCCAGCTCTCCCTGGGGTGGTGGGTTTGGGTTCTGTTTGGTGTCCTGTAGGACTCACTGGGGTGTCAGGCAGGCAAAGCCTAAATCCAGGGGAATCAACGGCCAGACCTCCAGAGGAGGTGATCTGCTCAGATTAACGGGGAATGATGTTTTCAGAAGGGGCTGGAACCACCTGAGGCCTTACAGGGATCCTTATGAATCTGTGATAGAGACTCAGCCCCGTGATCCGTACATCCTTTGCCACGCTCCAGCTGTCCTCCTGAGCCTGCCTCTGCCCTGGTAGCCCTGATCTCACTGAGGGTGTTGCTGTCCTTGCAGTGCTCTTCCAGAAGCTCCCTCTCACCGAGTACCCCCTGTACCTGCGGCTGCTGGCGGGCCCTGACACGGATGTGCTGAGCTTTGTGCTGAAGGAAAACGAAACAGGAGAAGTTGAGGTACGTTGGTCACTTTCCCTTGTTTTCCACACCCATGTGGAGCACATGGCAGAGCTGGGAGATGCATGGCAGAGGCAGCACAAAAAGGGCTGCTTCCCTCTAGGAGGGCTGGGTTGGTCTTTTATTGGTCCCAAATGATCTGGGTTTTTAAAACAATTCAAACTGGAGCCGTGAAAATGCTGAGGCCAGTTTTGATGGCCACTCCATAATCTGTTTATGGAACCTGGCAGTGCCACCCCAGGGTTAATCCTCGCTAATTAGATTAGCTGAGCACTGTTATAAGTAATCCACTAATTTAAGTAAAAGCCAGGGACACTCAGGTGATAAATTCAGAGTCAGTTTTTGGCTGAAATCTTGCTCCCCACCACAGTGAAGCAAATGCTGGGAGCTACTGCATCCTGCAGGATTCTGCAGCACCCCGTGCTGTGGGGTGGCAGGATTGGGATGGTCCTTCATGCTGTAGCTCCTTATCCCATCTCTCTCACAACATGAGGTTAAAATCCCTGGAGATCAGATAGATTTAAATGTATTTTATTGCTCCTCCTCACAGATTCAGGGGTAAGAGCCCACAAAGCCCACCAGGTGTGTGCTCACTTTGCCTCTGTGCTGGTTTTGCAGTGGGACGCGTTCTCCATCCCAGAGCTGCAGAACTTCCTGATGATCCTGGACAAAGAAGAGAAGGACAAAATCCAGCAGGTGCACAGGAAGTACGAGAGGTTCAAACAGAGACTGCAACAGACCCTGAAAGAAGCCAGAGGCAAACCTGGATAACCTTCAGGAGGGCATCAGACTAAGCTAGAGACTGTTTTTAAATGAAAAGACTTCTCAGGACACCTTAGTAGTCATTCTCCCTCTTCAACCTTGCATAAGGACTGGCTCCCAGCACCCCTAAAATGATCCTATTGCATTTTCTTCTTCTGAAACCTCTTCTCCCAGGACCAGAGCAGTCCAAGAATGGGAAGCCTGTTTTTAAAACAGCTTTAACAAAGCAAACACAGCTGCTGGTTGGCTTTCCAGCCGTGCCATCCGCTGGAGAGGCTGCGTGGAAAATCCTCGGTGTGACACCCAACAGGACCCATCTACTGGCTGAAGTTTTGAGCAGGGCAGCTCTTGCTGTTCCTGCTCCTCCCAGCGAGCTGCTTGTTCCTGTTTGGAGGTGCTGTGGCCCACGGTGCCCTCGTGGCCCAGTTCTGGTTTCATAAGGAGAGGCATCACACGAGAAACAGCAGGAAGAGGGGAGGAGGTTGTTGCACCAAACCACGTGGGTGTTGCTGCTCTAACCAAGCCCTGGACTTGTTCAGGGCTAAGGCAGCCAGGTTATGACACCAAGGCAGCTGCAACACCCCAACAGTCTCTTAGCAAATATTATTGTGACTTGGTTAATAGTAATTCCCAGGAAAATCATTCATTTTGATTCTATTTGACTTCTAATTTTGAAAAGAGCTGAATTACAGTAACCGTCCCTGATGCTTAGCTAAGTTAGCCAGTGTTTCACCAGTTCTCTACTCTGTAGGAATTGGGACCTATGTTTCCAGAAATTCTATTTGGAAAGTGTAAAGGTAAAGTGTAACCATCACTGGGGAACAGGCTTGAGGGTTCAGTGATGAAGGTTTAGCAATACGTGTCCATCAGAGGAACAGAGGAAAGCTCAAAACCCCTTCACAAATCAGATTTTGAGCTGTGAATGTGCCTGGCCCCGAGGGAGAGGAGCCCCGTCCAGGGCTGGGGTGTGGAGGTGGCACCAGGTAAGGGAATTACTGTCCTTGGATGCTTTGTGCTCACCTCACCTGTGCACTCCTCACAGAGCTGTCCCAGCCCTGCTGTCCCTGTCACACCTTCCCTGTGCCCTGTTCTCCCTCCCCACTCTCAACTGGTGCTGTCCTGCCCATCCAGGAAGCTTCCCAGGGTTTGCTCTCTCCGTGGAGTCAGGAGAGGACAGCAAGTCCCTCTCTGCCTGTCTCAGGGCTCCCGCCAGGCCGAGCATCCCTCAGCACAGCCCTGGAGCTGCGGGCTCGGTCCCGAGCCTGGCTCCGTGGTGCTGAGGGCTCGCTGCCGGGCTGGGAATGCTCCAGGGATCCCGGGGGAGAGGACGGGCCTCGAGTTTACCCTCAGTGCTTCGTACCGAGCACGCTGCACACACCAGGGCCTGCCCTCCCTCTGTCACCCCTCAGCAGAGCGCGGGGAACGGGGAATGTCAGGGATGGAGCAGGGACAGGGGTTTGTGTGGGCTCCATGTCCCTTTGAGCTCACTGTGGCTGCTGTGATCCCAGCGGGAGGGGAGGCAGCAGGTTATTGGGGAACGGGGAGGAGTCTAAAATTTACCTCAGTGCCTTTTTTTTTCCCTTAAGTGTGAAACTTTGCGTTTGGGCTAAGGAGGAAGCTGTGCAGAGGCCTTGTCCCTCACTGGGGTGGCGAGGCCCTCATGTGCGGGGAGGGATGAGGAACTGCTTTGTTCCTTTCTGGAAGGCGACTGCTTGGGATTTTTATTTTTCCAGATTTTTGAGTACGTTTGTTTCTCAACCTTACGAGAGTAACTGCATCACTTGGAGCCCTTTCACTTGGTGTGAAGGCCGCCTTCTGCCAAGCTCAGTGGCAGCTGCTGTCCGGTCAGCAGTGAGGGTTTGCTCGCAGGGCTCTGGCGCGCAGGAGCCTCCAGCTGTACTGTACTCTACACCCAACGACCTTTAACAACTGCTGGCAGCCTCAGAGCAGCACCTGCCACGCTCTGGGGCTGTTTGTCCAGCCGCAAGCAGGCTTAGCACTTCACTATTCACTTGTGGAGTCATTTAAATACCGTTTATTTGGTGCTTTGAGCCTTGACAGCACCGTATAAATACTTCAGTTCCACCGTGGGGAAGAACGCTGTAAAAACTGCCAGTGGCTCTCAGAGGGAAGAGCCACACGCTTGGTTTGAAATCCCTTTTCTTTCTGGCTAAAAGTTGTGCAGGTTTCCTTCATTTTTTTTTTTTTGTTTTGGTGAGCGTGTCCCCTCTCCCTTCCTGGCCCCAGCATGTCTTTGACAGTTTGTAGAAGGCATGGCTTCGTATGCAATCACTGTGGATGCTGCTGAAAACCTCCTGCCACCAGCAGGGCCTCGCTCTTTTGGGTTTTGGCTTTTTTTTCAATATGAGGGGCATTTAAAGAGTTGGTGGGTGCTGGAAGTCAAATTCTCATGGGTCAGTTGAGCTGTTTCTAGAAGTATTTGCCCCGTCTTTAAGCGCAGAATCCTGTTGGCAGTGCCTTTGGTCAGCAATTGTCTCGCCTAGGTCGTGTGAGTTTATTTTCCATGGCTACTGTAAAACCTGTAAAATAATGTGTATAGGATGGAATAGTAGAGCTTCTATGGCAAAGTGAAATGCATTTTTGCAATGCTGTAATTTATTTTTACTACTCCCTAGTGATTCTATGGCATTTTTACAAAATGTCTCACTCTCAGCTTTTTTTGAAGGTTCTGGAACTATTTGTTCTTATGCAGACAGTGTAAGAGACAATGATAATAAAACTGTCAGTAATTAAAGAAATTTCTTGGCCTTGTTTTTCTGGTGCCCTCCTATGGAACTAAAATAGATTAAATCTAAAGGCAAATAGAGGAATCCTTCCTAGAAGTGAATTTAAATTTCCTAACTTACTGATAAAGAGTTAAAGAACATCCACCCCTCTAAGACCTGACCAAAGTGTTCCATTAATTTATTAACTGGGGCTGACAGAACTGTTAGCTGTGATAAATTAACACTTATGTCATACATTAAAATGTATTTCTATATATAAAAATAATATAAACAACACAGTCCAGCTAATACAGTTAATTCTCAGTGCTGAAATGTCTGATTTCAATACCTGGAAATGTTTAAAAGGATAAAATCTAAACTAGAGTGGGTTTTACTCAATGGCAGAACACACTGCACTGTCCCAGGGTTGTGTTGGAACGTATTTTTCTCTTATTTCAGTGGAGGTTTATTCCACATCCTTGATCAAAGATGCAAAAGAATGTTAAACAACCCAAAAACCACTCTAGCACCCAGTGCTTCAATTCCCAGGGGAAAAAAAAAATCACAAAGGATAATGCCAAGAAGTTTATTCAGCTTTTTATTTTTATGAAAAATGAACACCTGGAGCAATATTATTATTTGGGTGAATTGCAGACCTTGTAAACATCCAGGACCCATTTTGGAATGAGCAGGGCTATACATGATCCTTGATTTGCTGGCAGCAAACATTTGTGTCAATAATGAGAGCTGAGCAATCCTCACAGGAGATTTCCCTCCTACTTCCTGCGGCCGAGCTTTGGAGCCTTCTCCAGGCCCTGGATGTATTTCCGAGGTAGCTGATATTCTTCTGCAACACAACCAAGAGCTCACTTCAGGTAAGGAAGAATTAAATCAGAATTAAAATCCCGGTTCTGCTGCAAGCAGCCCAGTTCCAGAACCTTCTTACCGAGCAGCATCTTGGCCAAGTGATGGATTTGGTTGCCTTGGATCTGGACCTGGACTCTGTCCTTTGCTCCTGGTGCTGGGCTGATGGTGGCACTGGCTTGGACCTTCTGTTGGAGAGTGTTGGCCACCCACTGCGGGTCCAGACCATAGAGCTCAAGGTTCTTGATAATTGTCACCTGGGGGTTTAATAATGATTGAAACATCACTGCTGAGGGGTTAATAATGATTGAAACATCACTGCTGAGGGTTAATAATGACTGGAAACATCACTGCTGAGGGGTTAATAATGACTGGAAACATCACTGCTGAGGGGTTAATAATGACTGGAAACATCACTGCTGAGGGGTTAATAATGATTGAAACATCACTGCTGAGGGGTTAATAATGATTGAAACATCACTGCTGAGGGTTAATAATGACCGGGAATGTCACTGCTGAGCATTATTAATTACTGGAAACATCCCTGCTGAGGTTAATAAAGATGGAAATACCACTGCTGAGGGGTTAATAATGATTGGAAATATCACTGCTAAGGGTTAATAATGATTGGAAATATCACTGCTGAGGGGTTAATAATGATTGGAAACTCACTGCTGAGCATTAATAATTATTGGAAAAAATACTGCTGAGGGGTTAATAATGACTGGAAACATCCCTGCTGAGGGCTGGTAATGACTGCTCAAGCTACCCTCGGGATCTGGGATCTCATCTGCTCAACCCCCCTCATTAATTATCTTTTTTCACCTTCTTGTTTGATGATCTCTGTGCTATGCTGATGTCAATGGGCTCAATGTTTCCTTTCCTCACCACGGGTTCTTGCCCAGGAAATGTCACCTGGTGTAAGGGCTGCAGCCGTTCCAGGCACCTGGACAATCAATAATCTGTGTCATTCTGGAAGGGATATTGAGAACAAGCACCTGCTCAAAAGCTTGTCCCATTTAAGGTGTGAGATCTCATCTTGTTCCCATTTATCTCCAGGAAATTACAACTCAGGCAGCTCCCACCATGGGGTTTGAGTTGCAGGCAATAAATCTGTGCAGTTCTGGGAAGGGATACTGAGAACAATCACCTGCTCAAGAGTTCATCCCATTTAAGGTGTGAGATCTCATCCTGTTCTGATTTATCCAACAGGCAGTCACACAGAATGGCATTCACCTTCACAAAGCTACAAAACAGAAGGAGCAAACCAGGTCACTTCTTTCCCCCTAATTTCAGCCTCTCCTGTGGAAGCAGGGGAGGAAAACTTCCACCTGTACTCACTTTTTGTCTGTTTCATCAACCAACTCATTACTCTTCACGTAGTTAATGATGATGTTTCTCACCTCACTGCTTGAGAGGATGCTGCCTTTTCTGAAGACAAACAGAATTTTTAACTCTAATATTTGGGTGTTGGGCTCAGGCACTAAGAGAGAAAAAGCAACTGCAATTTTCTTGGTCTCTCTC
>VXBQ01015607.1:9804-24361 GCA_013400175.1 Phainopepla nitens
TGTCACCAAGAGCAGAGGGGTTGGATGGTGAAGAGCAGAGGATGGTGGGAGCAAAGGAGGTCTCAGAACTGATGCAATAGAGCCAAGAGACATTTAAGTGCATTTACATAAATACTCTCAGCCTGAGAAACAAAGTAAGAGGTTCTAGAAATGCATATGCAACCAGAAAACACATGCAAAGTTGCAACAGCAGATGTGATGGCTTAGCTTCCACAGCCAGAGTACGCAATGGGTAGATGTGAGCGCTTCAGGAAAGATGGTGCGTGAAGACAAGGATGGGAGCTGCCTTTGATCCAAAGTGACAGTTGACATGTGTACAGCTCATCTATGGGACAGACAGCAGACTCACTGAGAGTTTAGGATTCAAGGCTCAGTTGTGGGTCTGCCATGCTCCACTGTGACAGGAGTGTGCTACTGACCATTCATTGGGGTGGCAGTGTCGACAACGACTTCCTGAAATAAATGAGTCACAAACACTCGTTCTCACATAGGCTTTGTGCTCCCTGACATCCAGTCAAAGGGAAAATAACAGGACACAAGCAGTTAAGATTTCTGAAGGATGCTGGGCATAACCTTGTGAAAAAAAACACTGAATGAATCCACCAAGGTGAATGAACAGTTGGATCTATTACCCTCTCCCAGGGAGGAAAAGGCTGGACATGTGACAATCAATGGTATCTTAGATGCAGTGGTTGTATTATTGGAGAATATAAGATCTCGAAACAAATGAAGAAAGAGTAATAAAGTACAGGGCTTCAAATAAGCAAATTTATCTCTTTTGGCTCATTACCAAAGTAGATTTTGGCAGATTCAGTAAATGGGCATCCAGACTAGATAGGTCTGAAAAGCAAAGTCACTTAGGAAAGCTGGCAAGCCTTTAAGGACAGCACCACCAATTGTTAGAACAGTCCACCATGGTACCTGGAGAGACGAGTGGATATACTGGAGGCTAGGTTGGCTAAATAGGGAACTTGTGACAAAGGTCCAGGGCAAAAGACAGCGTAGAGGAGCTGGAAGAAGTGAAAGTCTAGAAAGAAGGAGTTTAGAAACACAATGCATATATGAAGGTTTGGTGCTAGGAAGAACAAAGTCCAACTAGGTTGAGAAATGTCATAGTAACATCAAGGCCAAAAAGAAATTCTACTGTTGCAGAAAAGGTCTGAACAAGGACATGCTGAATGGGAGAGGTGATTTACTGACAGGTGACAGAGCTGAGGCTGAGGTGTTCTGTGCCTTTTTTCCTTCTTTTGGTCAGACTTCACCAGCAGGTTCTCCCAAGCCTCCATGCTTAATTAGAAGTGTTCAAAGTGGGAAGTGGCTAACAGTGGATGAGACTGATTTGGGGATTATTTGCGAAAATTTCACAGATCTGTTTGGTCTCTGTCTGATAACCCCTAACCCAAAATGTTGTTGTATTCCATATCCATCTACACCCAAAAATTGTTACCGTCTCTTTTAGACCCTGTACCCAGAAATTAATCACAGCGGCAAGCAAGTGCTGGTATTTTTAAAGTCAGGTTGCACATGCAGAGTGCTCTCTTCCCTCTTGGCTTTGCTGGCAACTGTATAAACCGAGAAGCTTGAGAGTCTATTTTTCCCCCCCACACACATTGGAGCAGGGACCCAAGGCAGCAGCACCAACACCAGAGGAGTCCAGCAGGGGGCAAGAGGAGCCGTGAGTGGCAGCTCTAACCCCACACAGGCTGGAAATTCCCATATGCCACTAGAAATATTTTGTAAGATCCCATCTTCCTGTTTTTATGTTCTAGGGGGAAGGTTGAGAGGGATTTGTCCACGATTTCCCTTTTGTCTCCCTACATGCAGTTGTCAGTGAAAGGTGCCATCTTTGGGAGGTGTTCCTCTGCCATTCTGAGTTTCTCTGTGTTCCTGGGGAGTTACTCAGATTTCAGGAACTTTGAAAGTAGTGGCTATTACTGATATTTTTTACCTGTTGCTATTTTTTTTAATCTGTCATAATTTAAAAAATTATATCTAGTTGTCTTATTGGTGGAAAGGATTTGGTTAAACTGGGGGTTAAACCAGTTAAACTGGTTAAAAGAGGAGATAACTCATTTTAGAGAGTTCACCCCTTAAAATTGTCTGACACCAAGACAATCTGTTAAGACACAATTGGGGTGGTATCTTTGGCCAAGCCATTCTCTGTCACCTCTTGTAAGTCAAGCAGACTGGTGTAGGATATCAAATGACTTTAAAAACTCAAATATTATATGCATTTTGTATGAAGTTCAAAGAGAACAAATGGAAAAAACTGTAGGAAGCGGTTGACTTCACTTTTGGAACCACATTTTGGGACTTAAAAAGGAAAAGATGGATTTAATATGGATTTTGAACCTCACTGCCTCTGGTGATACAATGACTGGATTGTAGACACAGATGTCATTTGCTTTGACTGCAGCCATTAGATACAAGTTAGGATATTGGAATCTGGATGTGATGACAACCAGTAAACAACCAGTTGAGTGGTAGGGCTCACAGGGCTGTACTCTACCTGGAGGCTGTCAGTATGTGGTGTAGTGCAAGGTCTACCCTGGGACTTGTTCTGTTCAGCATGTCTCTCAGTAACCTGGAGGAGAGAATGCAGAGCACACTCATTAGGCTTGCTCATGACAGCAAGAGGGAAACATTTGACACACTTGAGGGCCAGGCTGCCTTCTGTTGACTTGGATAGATAGAAGGAAGGTGCTGCAAGTGAAATTCAGCTCAGAGGTCAGCTCTAAAACTACAGTTCTGCAGCAACAGTCCTATTGGGATGAGAAACAGTTTTGAGGAGATGGCCCAACACCTTGTTTGACAGCAAGCTGAGCAGGAGCCAGCTGTTCCACAGCCAGCAGCAATAGCAGTACCTGAGGTGGTGTGAGGTGGGGTACAGCACAGAGGAATCACCTTTTATTCAGTGCTTGTAGTATCACATATAGGTACAGTCTTCATTTTTGTGCTTCTAATGCAAGAAAATAAACCAGACTTAGATCAGCAGAAGTCACTAAGGTGGGCAGAAGCCCTAGCCATGCAGTGCTGGGCCTTTCTGTTGGGAAAAGGGACTGTTTGGGGGTGCCCAGAGGCATCCCAAGTATCACTGGAAGGGAATGGAGGAGATGCAGATGGTCTTTCTACAACAGCACATGCAAAGAGGATGAAAGGCAGTGACACAAGCTGGAGTCCATGTTAGGCTGGAGATAAGGAAGAGATTTTTGCCAGAAGCTCCAGGAGGTTGAGCAATGTCTCTGACTTTGGGGACTTTTCATGCCCTAGCTGGGTGAAGTGTTCAGCATCTTGGTCTGAACCCAGAACTGGCTCTTTTCTGCACAAGAGGTTGGACTAAGGACCTGGGTCTCTTCTAGCCTGATTTATGCCAAGATCTGAAGCTATCAAGCATAAAAGATTAGTCACATTTATTTAACTGAAGTTGAAACATCAATTGTTAAAATAGGAGAATATTTTTGCACCCTTAAAGACGTGATTTGTTCCAGGGAACATGTCCAATAATAATCTAACTGAAAACAGCAATATTTGCTTATGAGATTTCTAGTTGAGATTGTATTATCAATAGAAAAAAACCTGGAAATTAAATGCTGCAGGGATTTATTTTTTCTTTAGCCTAATGCTTCAGCATGGATATCCAGTGGATTTTTCCTGTTTCTATTTATCTCCTTATCAATAGGAAGTGAGAGAATGCATGCTTTCCTCAGACAGGCTGTATTGCATAGACCGGATGTGTGTAAAACCTGATTAAACTTGGACAATGCCAATATTCAGTCCTTTAAGGTACAACATGATTGACTGTTTTTTCAAAATGTGAGGACATTTTCAAGGCTGTGAGGTTTCAGCTGCTGAGTGACAAAGGTAATGACAAAAGCTTTTCCCAAATGAAAGTCAGGAGCAGCGAGCAGTTACTGTACAAGCATTTAATAGCCTGACTCGAGGCATTTAATATTCCCAAAGGAATTCCTTGGATTTGTAGTAATCTATCTGCTCTTTCACATGATTTGGGAGTAGTAGTAGCAGACAGTCAAAGTCTAATAGTTGTACAGTTCATGAGGTCATATTTTCAAAAGATATTTATGTACCTAAACAAGCAGATAAATAAATATCTAACACAATTTTCAGCATGCTGATATGTTAGGTACGGTCAAAGCCCAGAAGTCAAGTACCTTAGCAGATAAAATAGCTTCAAATAACTTAGGATCATGGAGGGAACATAAATACTCTAACACTGTCCTTTCTGTAAGTAAATTTCAGATATCGAAACAGAAAAATGAAATCCTGTGTCTGTGTCTGTCATGGTTTAGGAATGGCACTACCCAATTTATTGCCATTTCCCACAAAACTCCCAAATCAAACACTGCCCACTTGCTCCCCCTGCCTTCCCCTCTCACTTCATGCTCTGTGGATGGAGCTGGGAATTGGAGGCAGAAAACATAAAAATCACATGTTAAAAACAATTGACTGGAAACAGTGATGGGATAAGAAAATTAACAGTAACAGCAACAATATTAATGATAAAAGGGTACAAAAAGAGAGAATGATTCACATGCAAAAATGCTCATTGCAGAGCCCAGCCCAACCAGACCGCTGCCACTTTTTCCCAGCTGGAGAGGAACATGCCTCCTACCCCAAAAGTGAGCAAGAGAATCCCTTAGCAATGACATAAGACGGTCTTGAATAATATCAGGGTCCTGACCATATTCACACTTCCCTGAGCTCTGCCCCATCATGGCTACTGCAGAAATTGGAACTGTCCTTGGCTGAAACCAGGACAAGTACTCTCCCACAAGGCTAGTGGTGTTTAGTGTCTCGGTGACTTTCCAGAAAGCGGGCGATCCTGCTCATTTGNNNCGGGTGATCCTGCTGATTTGATTCTTAACTCAAATACCTTCTCTATAATATCTATCAACCTTTGCTTCTAATGTCATTTCACATCACAACCCAATTCTTCGTGTCTGCTGTGGTATTTTGTAGTAACCTGCTACCTTTAGCCTACTCTGTTGCATACAGAGTGGCTAAAGAGAAAATCAGACTCATCAACAGTTTCACAAAGGCTGCTGCAATATGAAAAATACATACTCAAGGCAAAATCAAACATGGATTTTTAAGAAGCAAATTTAGACCTAAATGTTTAAATCCTGTTTATTTCACACTTTATGCTAATGTAAATCTAAATTATTATATTAATATATAAAATAATGTTTGCTAATTTTTGATTGTGACTGGCATTGCTAAAAAACAATTAAAACCCCCACTAATTTGTACTTCAGATTTGGGTCTGTAGGATACAATTTGGTGTCCTTTGCTCATTATTATTGTGTCAAAAAAAAAGATACTGAAAGCAGCATTTCCTCAAACTACCGGAAATATAATACATCCTTTAATTCATGGACTGCTTCTTGTTGTCATTTCATGAAGTACTGTGTGAGATGTGGAATGGTGACAGTGAGAATAAAGGAGGGGTCTCTTCATAGAAACTTTCCCACTCTCTTCTCCACTGGGATGCAAATTCCTCCAGGCAGCATCCCGCATGTACTATACAAGTGGAGAATCGAGATTTGTGTATCTGCTCATTTTTCATTTTTAGTGCTTATATGTCTGCAAGAGACAAATTGTTATGGTTTTGCAGGCTGGAAAGAAGTTCAACCCTCAATTTATCTCATTCATACATGGTAGCTAAGCAGATTATACAGCGATTAAAAAGTGCTATAGTTCAATAGCATGCTATTTTTCAATATGGAGTGCCATATATCCTAGTTCTTATACCATATGCAAACTGATCTAAGATATTTGGAAAGTTTAGCAGTTTGTTAGAGAAAATAAAGGAAAACATAGGGTGATCTTACAATTGAAATATTTTATCGTGAAAAGACCACTGATAGCATAGAAGCATCATTGCTGTGAGGATATCTGCCTTCCCATCACTCTGCCATGCATATAGCAATAAAATGAAAGATGGTGTCTTGTCTATAGCAGAAAACAGGCAAATAGCAAGGACCAAATGTGGCCAGGAGAGATAGGAAATAGGAATGCTTTTATAGAGACCATGTTGGTTATGTTTAAAGATGTTTGTCTTTTGAAATGGATTAGACTGGACCGAGAAGTAAAATCAGTTTCTTAACTAATGAGTCCAGAGGAGAGGTGTAAAGATCAGAGAGCAGAAGCACCTCTGATGAAGCCAGTTTGAAAGTGTTTGGGTTGTTCAGCTGGAGAAAACTACGAGGGGCCTTGTAGCAGGCTTCCAGTATGTGAAGGGACCTATGGAAAGGCCCCTTCATTTTACAGGGGCATGTAGTAATGGGGAATGGCTTTAAGTTGAAAGAGGGCACATTAAGATTAGATACTAGGGAAAAATTCTCTACTGTGAAGGTGGTGAGATGCTAGAACAAATTTCCCAGGGAAGCTGTAGGTGCCTCATCCCGTGGAAGTAGTCAAGTTCAGGCTGTATGGAGCCTTACGCCATCTATAAGCAGAACAAGTCCCTGCCCATGTCACAGGACTTCGAACTAGACGATGTTTAAGCAGTATTCTATGTCCACTAAAAGCCATGTAAGAAGAAGCAAAATTATGTATTCTGAGTGTAGAAAGTGGAGCCCTGGTGGGACAGTGGCAGTTTGACTTCTTATACCAACAAATGGAAAGTTAAGAGAAAAATTGCATTGGAGATATGTGTCCTGTGCTACCAAAGCTGGAAAACATACTGATTAAGCAAAATGTAGAAATTAGTGTTTCTTCAGTCAACAAGTGCAGCCCAAATTAATTATGGCATTTACATGCATTTAGAACCATGAAAATGGAGCAAATGATAGTACATTTATAAGTAGAGTGCAGAGACTAGGGACATTAGGCAACTGGCAAATTTTCAGTGCCTTTTTTTTTTTTCCACTTGTTTTGGCTTATGATTTATCTTCAGCAAAGCTCTTCTTAAGAAGGCCTTCAAATTTAATTAGTGTTCTACAAAATGATGGTGATAACCTGTAGAAAACGAATACCATTTAGAGATTAATACTGCTGTATTACTTAGGTTCTTCAAGTAAAACAATGCAATTAGACATTTGGACAATTTGGCACTTCATTTTGTAGGATTATTCAAAATACAGAGGGCTATATTTGACTGTTAGTCTTGCTCTCATCTACCAAGACATCTTAAGTACATTTGAGCACTTGTTGAGAAATAGGAATAAAATATAACTAACCAAATGTATGGTCTTTACTCTTTAAGAAAAAAAAACCCTGATATTTGTAAGGGCTTCATGGTTTACATAACATTGCTAACATCGATTAGATGCAAATTTTTGACTAACGTATTTTTCTTTAGATGTTACAAAGGTACATAAACACTTTAAACAATACGAAGCACCAGAAAAAGTACATCACACTTTGCATGTAAGTATTTTAAAGTGTGCAGTTTAAATGGAAAAATAGGTTTCAATAGATGCCATCAGCAACTTAGAGCAATAGCTCTTTAGGAGATACGTTTTACTATTAAAAAAACCCATTATTTAGTAGACAGTGAATAAATTTAAATAGGCTGTTTAAATAGGGTGCTCCTGATAAACTGTATATAATTTTCAGCACATGCAGGCATATATATATACACATACACATACACATACACATACACATACACATACACATACACATACACATACATATGCATATATGTGTGCTCTAATCTTTCCTTTGAATATTAATCTCTAGTATGTGTTATGACCCTATATATTTTACCCATTGGAGAACAGCTGGCATGGAACCATTGCGCTGTGAAGTCATACCCCAGATTTCAGACCACTCACTTCAAAGAAGGAAACAGCCTATCATCATCTCAGAGGTTCTTGTTTCTATGTAGAACTTCAAGGGAAGTAGCTTCATAACCCAGCAAGAGGAAGTCAAGGCTGTTCAAGTCGATGAAAAATGGAAATATTTACTAAAATAAGGTTTTCAGCTCATTCCTTGATATTTAGAATGGGCAGCAAGAAATAAAAAGCATGTATTTTCTTCACAGTGTTAAAGATTTGAAAAATAGGCTTTGAAAAATATCTGGAAACAGTGCTTCCTTTCTAGGCAAGATGCAATTGAAAAATACTGGTAACATCATTAGAAAAACAGTTCTGGAGAGTGCTAGACTATCGCCTTGAGTAGTGTCTAAATAGATATAGGTGAATATAAAGATTATTTCATATCAGACGTCAGCCAAAGAACCCTCAAAATTAGCTGCATCTTCTTCTACATGGAAAAGACTCTTAAAATAGCATTTTATTTTCTTATTTACTTTTGCAACAAAGATTTGCTGAAGAGGATAGGACATATAATCTGACCAAACAGTCTTGTTTTTATTTTAAAGACCAAATAAGCTGCTGTAGGACAAATCTTAAAATTAATAGTGTTTTTACAAACAGATGAAATACAGTTATTGACAGACATAAATTAATTTGGAGTAGTTTTCTATATCTCTGAGGATGGTAATTTAGTCTAATGGGAATTTAATAACTCATATTTAACACATTACTAATCTGCTGTTTTGCTTACAGTAAACAAGAATTACTGAGATTAAAAATCACTTATTTAAAAGGAAAACTTGAATTCCATGGAAAATCTGTTCTAGTAGAAAAAGAGCAGGTAGAAGCAGTTAGCCTTGCTGTTTTCAAATTATTTCAATTTTTGTTTTCATGTCTTGTACATAAGTAAACACGGTTAATTAAGGCATCCTCCTTTCCTGTCTGTCATACCACAGCTGTAAAAGCTAGATTACTGAATTTAGTCATAGCTCTGAGCTAGGTCCAGCACAGTGCAGCGCTGCATCAAGAGGCAATTTAAACAATTTTTGGGAGGCATCCGTACAGGACAGTGTGCTTCATCTCTTGAAAGTGAGAAAAAAAACCACTCTGGGAACTGTAAAGTCCTACATCTTTCTGATTCTTGTATCCTCCCTGTGGTTTTTAAGTTAGAAGCCCCAGTATATCAGTCTCAGATCAAACAACTGTCAGTAGATGGCGGCCCACTGATAGACCAGGGGAACTTCTCCTTCCTACTTTGGTAAGAAAAGACCACAGTCTGTCCTTATATAGGCACAGTACATAATTTAACATGCATAGATGTATGCACGACACTCGCCTAAATGAGAGTTGTCTGTATGGTAAAGAATTGATGTTTAGATTTCACAGGCATCATAATTTTTACTTTTCATAATAGATAGATAACCATAAAAATGAGAAGTTCAGTATAGTTACCTATATGTTACTTCATTACTTTGTGCAGCAAGTCAGCCGTCGGAATGATTTTTCCGTGAACGTTCTCAATATCACGCTGATACAGAAACAAGTCGGGGTAAGGTATTCGCAAAATCACAGCTTTTGATTAATTATTTTTCTTGGTTTTTTTCATTCTTTAGATTTTTCAATACTGATTGTTTAATTATCACTTCTTTAATACCTTGATTGCAAATGCTAATTTAGTAACTGAAGGAAGAGTCGTTCATTAACGCATTGCTATTTTATTTTCTCTGGACAAAATTTTAGTCACAGCATTTAGGCATTTTGCTGAGTAGAAGTGTGTTATTCTGTTATTATTATAACAGAATAATATTACTGTTATTCTCAGTAATAACATACATAAGGAGTATGTTATTACTGAGAAATTGGACATAATTAACCTAAAGTCTTTTTTTTCTTTTGGGTGGGACATATTTGAAGAGCTATATCCATCTCTGCTTTGGGTAATTGACAACAGGGAATCTGCATCATGGAAGGCTCCTGTGAAAGGCACACTGGAAGGCTGGGAGTCTGAACACAACTTGTGAGATATATCTTTTTTGTTCATATTCATATAGAGACACACAGTCCAGCTTAAAATCTATTGTACCAAATATATCTGATTATTCAAAAGCAACATCTGTCCTGAAGAATAAGACAGTGCTCAGTGTGTTTATAGCTTCTTAACAATAAGGCAATGATTTAAGGCTTTTGAACTTCACAATTTGGATTAATTTTGGTGAATCTACGTCTGTAATTGTATAATCCACCTTGGATAATAATAATGCCTTAAGTAATGAGTTACAGATTTTTTGAAGCTGAAATACGTAAAAGCAAGAAACAGAAGTAAAGTTAAATGAGCTATCAGCTTCTTTTATTTGAGTGATCATGTATGCTTTAATAGAGCAAGTTAACTAGCCAACAAGCTGCTCTCACATAAGCAACAAATGCTAAGAAAGGCCATTACAGTGAATTCTAATTACAGTTCAAAGGGACAAACAGGAAGTGTGAAAGTGGTCAGAATTGAGAACATCAAATATGTGCTACTCTTTTTTTTTTTTTAACCTCATGTCATCTGTCTATCTAGTGAACAGTCCAAAATAAGATTGTATGATATGGGTTGCTTGGTCAAATAAGCAGTGCTGGGTTAGTATATTCTTGACTCCTAAACATAAAAATCAGACATACTTTGAATTTTGTAAATCGATAATAAATACACAGTTTTTCAAGCTCAGGTATCAGTATCAGGATTTAAAAAAAAAAAAAAAAAAAGAAAGCAGACATAATTCAGGAGCAGGTCATGCACCTTATTAGCACTCTTTTTAGGCTTAAAAATATGATCTGAAAATGTATTTCTTATGTAAGATTTCTGTGTATGTTTGCAGTGTGAACTTCTGAAGTGCATCTGCATAGCAAAATTCTTAGAACTTGAGCTCTGAAATGGCTAATCCTCTTATAAATCTTACCTAAAGCTACTTTATGGATGATGAATAACAGAATGAAAAAAAATACACAGATGTATAAAGAAGTGTTTATCATCTAATAAAAAAATAATGGTTGAAATTGGCAGTGGCTGAGAACTCTAATTTGCAACATAACTGGATTTGCAGGCACCCTGCTAAGGAGAACAGTTTTAGATATTCCCGTTAGTTGCTGATGGACGTCATGCTTGCTCCAGCTGTCAGGAACACAGCTGTTCTCTTTCCCTTTGAGTGATCAGTGCTGCTGATGCCCTCCAGCCAGCATGTTCTTTGATAAGGTCCAACGGAGAGCTGTGAATGAGTTGAAGGCTGAGCTTCTAACAGCAAAATGCAAAAACAAATTTCACAACAAATTGCATTTTCACTGCTGCCTGATGTCACCCAATTAGAATAGGCTGAATTTGTTCTAGTACAGTGGCTTGGAAGAATCACAGTGGAACAGTTTTTTTCTTGTTATTGTTAAAGCAATTTCAGGGAAAGCTTGCTTTCTGTTAAAGAAGATATTGTCATGAATATTCTCTGTAACTTATTAAAGCCATCTAAAATAAAGGTATTAGATCTGAAGGGTTAAATTTTTTTACTTCAGTTTGAAAGATATGTCATCTTGATCTGGCTGCATTGTTAGGAAGAACAATACTGATAACAAATCATTAAAATAGCCCCCATATTTTCCTTAGTTATGTGGAATCTTGTTTCTTTTCCTACTGCTTCAGAAATGCATGCAGATGAAATGCATCTACTCATGCAGCTATAGATAAATATATAATGTTCAGAACATTTTCTAGATGGGTTTTCTAAGTGGGTGGGAGTCATGAGGAAATCTTAATGTCAAATAAAGTAGTTATCTAGATGTGTACAGGATGTTTAAGAGCTATGCAAACCATTAAAGCAGTGTCAGAAACAGAAGTTATGTGTCATATCTGAAAACCATATATGATATTTACTGTGAAGACAGACAAAATCTGGGGAAAAAACCAAGGTTTCTTCAATCTGAATATATTTGATTAATATCAAGTTCAATGCCTTTTCACCAATGCTTAAGTTTTGTAGTGTTATGATTTTTGTGGTCCAAAATGTCATATTGCTTAAAAAAGTGCCAATGCATTCCTTTCCAAGCAGTTTATCTGTATGACTATTTCTTTCTGCATATGGGATGCACCTAACTCTCTGGAATTAGTTCTAATTAATGTTTTTGTCAGGGAACTCAGAAGCTTAACTCTTTGAAAAATAAGAAACATCTAGAGTATTCATTATATGTTTTTGGTTTTTATTTTTTAATTAATAAGTTGTCTTCATACAGAAAGAAATTATTTTCTCCTTTCTAAATAGTTCAAGTTTTCTATGGTAATATTCTGGACCTTAAAACAAGCTCTTAAAACAACATGTTACACCTTATTTCAAAGACCATCCTTCCATCTCTTTTTGCTCTCCACTTTTGTTATTCTAAAAGTATTCACTGTTGGTTTACAAATCTGATTACTCCTACACTGAACGGACTGAATATATTTTGCTTCTGAAACATTCTCATTTGACCAGTTAAGTAAACACCTGGAAAAATTATTTGTTTAGGTCAGTCTCTTTATCAGTCTAATAGAGAAATATCTTTTGCAGTTGCCAACATTCTTTCCAGGTTAGAGTAGTATCCATTTCATAAGAGGATGTTTGAAGTTTTCTGAAATTTGGGTATTTACAGAAGACAAAAGTACGTAATTGCCAAAAGACTGTGAAGCATAGTAGATACTTCTTTTGTGAATGAATGAATCAGAGATCCTAGGAATGAGATAAAATACCACACTGCAATGGTTAAAGTATCACCTGCAGATACAACTGCAAAATTGTATGAAAATGATCCAGGAAAAGAGAGCAGTGTAGAAGAGTACATGCTGCATGTAAAGGGAAGGAAAAAATTTAGAAAACTGCAATCACTAAGATAAATGGTGGTGTATGCCTGTTAGAAGGGTAAGATGATGCTTTTTGATGTTGTCTGGAAATAGACTCTAAGATGTCTATGTCCCAGTGTACCAATGTACATTATTTCTGGTCTCTGGTGTAGTTTTCTCTAACTGAGTGCAGTTGCACATGCTGGAATTGCATATGAGTAAATACGATAGTCCCTGATACATCCTTCTCCCTGTTAATTCCTCCCCATTCTCTTTCTCCTGCAGACACAGCCTTATAACATGCATGGTGCAGGACAGTAATGAATACTGGGTGGTGAGAGAAGCTTCTCCAAACCACTCACGAATCAGCCAGCATTTCCAGAGACTGCCTCTCTGAGAAGTCTTGCAGGAATCCTATGTGTCTCCACAATGTTTAGTACTGTGACCCATAGCAGTTCTGAATGTGTACAGTAAGACAACATATGACAGTTGGACAAAACATAGAGTGCTAGGTTAGTACAGCATGAAATATGATCAATAAACTCTCTAGCAACAAAGTAAATTATTGAGCCAAAGTGACTTGGTATGGGAGTCTGGGAACACAACAGTGATAAATGTGGAAAGCACTTCATTGAATTACCTTGCTCAGTACTATTGCTTGCAATTCCATCTTATTCTACTAACTCTCCAACAATTTTTCATTCTATTTTTCAGCAACTTATAAGACATTTAGCAAGGGAACACTAGGGCTACCTAGGTAGTTTTTTCCCTGTTCTCAAATCCCTTTGTACTCATTGTCATGCTTAGTATAAGAAATTATGTTTGTTATTAGAGAAGCTCAGTTCTATAGATTTAATATTTTCAACAAGGCAAAGTTTTTTTAAATCTCATAAATCATGTTTCAGAAATTTTACATTATATTCTATGCAAGAGAGAGGCAAATAACATTCTAGTTCTTAACGTTCCAACATCCCATGGAAATTCTAGCATTTCAGAATCATACAGTGAATGGTACAGGAAGAGACTTCTGCTGAATAATAGAAGGTTGTGTAGGACCTCAGCTTTCTTGTAAAGTCAAGTTTTAAACATATATCTATATCTATCTATATCTATCTATATCTATATCTATATCATCTATATCTATCTATATCTATATCTATATCTATATCTATATCTATATCTATATCTATATCTATNACTGCTCAAACACTTTAACAGATTAATCCAATATTGGAAAAGGCTGATCACAGATTTTTTTTTTTGACATTTCTATCTCCATATATATATGGAGATAGAAATGTCAAAAAAAAAAATCTGTGATCAGCCTTTTCCAATATTGGATTAATCTGTTAAAGTGTTTGAGCAGTGTCTGTTTAAAAAAAAAAATAAATAAAAGTTCCTATATTCCAAACTGTGCCTGCCTCTTCTCTTTTCACATCTCTGAAAAGAATTTGTCTCCGTCTTCTGTAAATCCTCTCATTAGGTAGCTAGACAGATATTTTTAAAGCTGAACAAACCCAGAGAACTTGCTCCATCATACTCTCATGGATTGAGATGAGGCTAATTTACCATTCCCTGTATTCTCCCTCTAGTGTTTTTTAAAGATGTGCATTTTTCTGTTTTTGACTTCAACATTTTAAGGACACCATTTCCAGTGGGAATTAAAGGAAACTATTCAAGTGGCTATGGCCCAAAAATTCCCTCTCACTTGTAAAATTATGTCAGCATCTGCAGAGCAGGAAAAATTGGGCCTGCTTAAAAACTAATATATAGAGACTGTTATTTCAACTTTTGTGCTGGAAACTTAAGTAGATTCACTGTGGGATCAATATTGTTAAATAGAAAGCAAGCTAACTTTTCCATAATACATGTATTTCACATAAACCTTCTGCTAATATTCAGCACTTTTTAGGTTTTTACTGTAATCGGTCTTTTTCTTCCT
>VXBQ01015609.1:0-77953 GCA_013400175.1 Phainopepla nitens
GGTGTCTGCAGAGTTGTTCATCTTACATGTTCTCACCCTGCTTTGCTCCAGTTACAATTACAACTGCATATTTTTTTTTTTCGTTAGTATGTTACCACAGAGGTTTACCACCATTTCTAATTAGCGGAGCCTCGGTTGGAAGTGGGTCTGTCCTGGAACTGCCTGGCATTGGCTCTGTTGAACATGGAGGAAACTTCTAGAAGCTTCTCACAGAAGCCACTGCTGTAGCCTCCTTGCTACCAAAACTGGCCCATGCAAACCCAGTACACTGGGCAAATGTTCCATCATCATTTGAGGCCGTTTCTTGTCTGACCAGAAAACTGGAGGGGGTAGTCTTAAGTTTACGGAATGCTGGTTGTAGGCATAGTTAATTCAAAGGGCAGTACAAAGGGCAGCAGCATTCTTATTGGCTTTTATCGAAGTTAACCTGGATGAGATATGGATCAGATGAGACCATCTTTTGGAAATCATATAGGAGTCTCTGAAAAAGGAATGCCAGGCATATTAAAATAATGGACAAATCATGGCTGTGTTGTGTCCAGATACCCAGACTTTGACAGCAAGGGTGGGTTTCAGGGGTGACCCCTGGGTGGAGTGGCCAGGATTTGAGCCTAAGAGTGGGTGCTTTGTGGTGCCTATGACCAGGAAGTGCAGGGCTGTGGGGAGATGGAGACCAGTCCTGCTGCAGCATCGCTGGGACAGGGGTGACCCCAGTACATGCATGTCAAGTTAAATGCACAAGAAGACATTAACATAAATCATTATATAATTGTGCAAACTTTATGCAAAAATTAATCATTAAATTTTTGGAAGCCTTTGAGTTTGCTAACTGAAGAATATAAGAAAAACAGAGAAGTTCAGGAAGTGTTTTTCTGCTCTAGATTTTGTATTTGTTCGTATTTCTGCCATGACGGAGAGTCAAATCGTACAATAACCTAAAATCAAGTTTACTTACAAATAAAAAGAAAAACTAGCCAGTGGAATTGTCTTAGGGGAGTCTGGACCTTGTCCACCCAGCCTTGAGGCTAACAAATGAAATCAAGTCTTCTATTAGACAGAGGTCTAAACACCAAGCAACATAAACAAACACTTCAGCTCCTAGGAGTATGGGAAAGCAGAGCTTCTTATTCCCTCATGATTATATTCCATGATAAGACATCAACAGCTATGACTCCCAAGTGCTGAACTGTGTGACTTCTTCATACAGAAACCTCTTTCTCAGTGTTTGTCTCTGACAACAGTGTGAATACATTGCAGCTAGATGTGTGACTTACAGCAAAAATTCGTTTAGAAAATCTGCCCTGCTGGGAAGCAGTTTCACTCTATCCAACAGTATACAAAAGATAGCTCATCATGACCAGCTGAACAAAATTTAGCCTTCAGGAGAAGAACTATTCTGTTGTAGGTCAGCCTACCACTGTGCTTCTGCAGGACAGAAGGACAAAACCCATCATTATCTCTTTTTAACACAATAGCCTTGATTTATAGGCAGATATCTTTATTTTATCTCATAAAGAGTGGTTAAAATAGTAATTTTTTGAATAAAAAGTGTTTTAATCTTACACATCAGTCATATTTTCACCATACATAATATTTTGTATGCTCTATAGGGCTCTTAGGTAATGTAGAGACATCAGTCATGACTGAAATATAGACCAGAACTGTGGCCACCTCAGTTATTTTGAAACAGAAAAGTAAATGCCTCTAAGTACACACCACCCACTGCCATTTCTATCTTAATATTCCCCCAACATCTTGTAATGAGAAACAGTTTTCCCCCAGGAAGGCTATCAGGGTAGCCTCTTTGAACAAAACAAAAAAATTGAGTCTCTTTCAAATGAAAGCAGTAGAGCAAGGGAGCCATCCCAGAACTAAGTGGTCCCTTCAGTCTTGTGATTCATCCAAAAAACCAGATGCATGAATATAAATACATCATACAGAAACAATCTGGCTCCAATGTTATCCCAAATGGATAAGAAAGAAAATACCAGTCAGTTAGCAGATATCATCAATCAGAACGACTTTTTTTTTTCCATTTGATGGAAAAAAAGCCCTTTGCTTCTATCTATAAATAAACACAATAGTAAAGATGATGTATCAAAGTTTTTAAGTACAAGAATAAAATCTGTCTAGTTTGACACGAGTGCATGAAATATTTTGCTCTGCTATGACTTTGCTTCTCTCTTTAAGCCACTGTTTCTTTCTCTTTATTCAAACCAAATTTGCAATTTTACTATATATTTAACATGTTTAAATTGATATCAGGGGAATGTATGTGTGGTGTGACTCTGTGGGAGGGGGGTATCTGATTTACTGAGTAAAATTGGATCTATAAGCAGAACTTTGTATTATAAGGCTGTTACCTTAGAATATTCAAACTATTATAAATGAAATATGCAGAGTTATTTATTTATACGATCAATATTTTCTCTTGCATTTTGTGAGAAGCACATTATATGCCTTATGCCTAACTGGGTTTTATGACTATTTTGGCCAGTATATTGGTAGGATTTCTGTATAAATAAACAAGCTGTTAACCATGGGTGATAGCTGTCACATTTGTAAGTAACATTCAGACCTAATAAAATGCTAGATACAAAAAAAAAGCTAGATACAAACCTGGGTGAAATGATGAATTTTAAAGACAAGAAACAAATAAATGTTCAACTGGTCAAGAAGGAAGGAAGAAATAGATCACTGCAAAACAATCAATACCCCACAAAATTTTTGTGTATTAGCAATAAACTCTTATTAAGCAAAGAATTCAATCTTCATTCTGCAAGAGGAAGTCAGTATTGTTAGTTTTAATGTATTTACTTGATATGTTTAAGTACAGAAAGGCCTCCATAGAGCCATTTATAGTCCTAGTCTCATACATCTATTTTACCATAATCAATATGATTATGCTGTGTCTTTTGTTAAATTAAATGCATGACCTTTTTTTTTTTTCCTCAGTAAGCAACAGGGGTTTTTTCTACAAAACAGTCTATTTTTACATAGACAGTATAAAATTTTATCAGTGAATATAACTAGGAGTGATTTCTTTAAAAAGTTTAGACACTGGAAAGAAGAGGAGTAATTATAATAAAATCACTCATTAATTTGCAGTAAGAAGTAAATGAAGTAAAGAAGTAAATGTGTTTTGGCCACAATGTGTCTTTTCCTTCTGCATAATATGAATAATTTATTTGCTTATTACATGGACAATGTAAAATTAATAGGTTCGTATGCTTCAAATATTAATTTCCTTTCTTTCAATTTGTCATATTTGAAGAAAAAGATGTGATAGTTCAAAGTATTCTTCTAAATTGCTACTTTCAGCAATGGATGGATTTAAATAGTTAGTTTGGTTTACTCTGAATTTCTCAAGTTTTAACATATATAATTGGAATCATCAAAGTTGGCTTTAAAGTATCCTGATACTGAATAAAATACATAGCTGAGATATTTTCTCAACAGGTATTTTGTCAGCTACAGTCTCATGCACAAAATGAAAGAATCCCCTGAGTGTTACAGGTGATGTGATTAGTAGTTGAGAAACATAGTGGTTCACATTTCTATTTCTCTTTAAAACTGATTCTCTGAATATTTAATGTGGTTTGTCTGTAATCTCAGCTCTCAGTAATTTAATTAAGTAATGACTCACTTCATAGCATTTTGAATGGGATAATAGAAGCTTGTGGACTGTACAGGATGTGTAGAGGCCAGCAGTTCATTGACTTTCATTTCATAATTCATTGGACTTTAAATGAACTTGGGGGGTCATTTTCCTGACTGGTATTATCTACAGATGAGCCAAGTCAGCTGAAGAAGGTTCATGAACTACTTCTGTAACTGAGTGACTGGCAGATTTAAAAGATGCAGAAGTGGATGGAGGTGTTACAGGGCTGGAAATTAGTTAATGGTTGCTTTGCATTCCAAACTGCTAGGCATGAAACACTGGAACCAGTTTGAACACCACTGATATTTGGTTTCATTTTTAGTGGCTATTCTCTTTGCCAGAAGCCAGATTTTTTTTTTTGTCATTGTCAGCAGGTAAAGAACCAAGACAATAATGCAGGTCAACAACACGATAGCTAAAGAAAAAATTGCAGCTGTGTGAATTCCAAAGTCACATCTGTCATCGAAAAAAGACTACATCATCTCTTGACTTTTACCACTTGGTTGTAGGCCATGTGAAAAACCATCTAATTTTTGTTTATTTCAAATCTATTAACTAAAAGCTTATTTTATCATTCTTAGTTTTTTTTCTTTTCACTTTTCTATTGTGAAAGACAATAATAGTAGTTTTCTGCTTATTTCCCACATGTCAGTTGTAATTTTGAAATTTTTATTTATTAGATATTGTTCCCATTACTCATTTCTTCTCCACATTGAAGAGTCCAAACTTTTAAAAACTCCTGATATGCATATTGTTTCACAACTATTAACCATTTTCTTGATTTCTGTGTGCTTTCTCTTGTTTTTCAAATGAGACCAGACTGTTTTACTGAGCAGCTGAAATGTGGAACTGCTCTAAATTTTTGAAATAGCATAATGACACTTTTAATTGATTTTTTTTCTCTTATTACCTAATACATTTTAATATCAGATTTGTTCATGTTGGTTTTGGCCACTACCTAGCAGATATTTAGTTAGAAATAGCAATTCAAAATATCCTCCCTGAGTAATAAATTTATTCTGAGTTCATGGAATAGGTGCCTTTTGGGTAGGTTTTGCTTTCTCCCATTACCTTGTATTTTTTTTTCAGCTTCAACCACAGCTTCAGCTCATGCAGTAATGATCCATTGATTGCTTTGCAAGTAATCACAGTTTGGTTTTCTAGATTATCTTTGGCTATATCAAACAATTCCAATCCGAAAATAATGGCTTACAGTACTCTAAACACTGAGAAGCCTTACAAAGCAGCCTTATACGTTTTTCCTTTTCTAAATTTGCATATCCTAGGAATTGCTGCGTCCTCTTGATTTTGCTGTTTGTGGCAGTTTCTTGGCAGTTTCTAGACAGTTTCTAAGAATATTTTCAGAATAGAATGTGTAGGTTTTAGACTTTTCCAACACTTTCACCCCAGGTTCTGAAAGTACCCAACAAAAAGGGATTTTCAAATCTGAACAATAAAGTTGAGATTCTAAAACTCTTAGATTTAAGGTTCCAGGTTAGTAGAAATTTTGACTCGGAATCTTCACCTTTTTTTTAGGATCTTCTGTTTAGAGTACACATATATACAGAGAGGATTGATTTCAAGAAAGCATATATGAACAGTGAAGTCTAATTAATTCTGGACTGGAAAAAAATATCAATGCCTTCCTTATAGGCATATATTAGGATACATATATATATATATACAGCTAGGGAATCAATGACAGAGACACGAAAAATATATTTGTTTATGCATGCAGCATAATTTCTTTTTCATGAAGCAGAATTTTGCTTTTAGCATACTCAAGAAACAAGTTTTCTTCTACTGTACTATTCTTACATACAAAATATTTGGCCTTGACTCATTGCATGTACAAAGAGCTTTCTTATCACTAAATGAACTGCAGTTTCATGTCCATTATTACTGGATGTCCCATAAGGCTCTTCTTCTTTCCTGTGTGCATTGTGTAGTTATTCTTTTTCCATTTCAAAAAAGTATAAGAAGGACTTTTGCGCATCCGTAAATTTTCCATTGTAAATAACCAGATATATCAAGTCACCCAGAAGCATCAAGTTACTTATTCCATGTCTTTCAGAAATGTTTCAATCTTATCTTTTCCTTAGTTCATCTGTCTCTTGGACAATTACAAAACATCATCTATTTTATTTTTATTCATGTTGTTTATATCAACATTTGAAGAAGAGTGTTTATCAGCCTCTTGTAGTTGTTAAGGTTCCTGAGGTAGCAAATCTCAGCTGGTTTTTTTTGAGCAGCAAGAAGTTCAGATCCTTATCATCCATAAATTCTTTAGTCTCACTGCAATATGGGAACAACAGCAGTGATGTAGCAAGGATGGAAGCTGGAGATGGAATGCTGAGCTCATTTTTTTACCTAAAATTTGAATATGTCTGTTAAAGGTTTACTTGTAAAATCCTCATAGTCAAACAAGAGATTCAGAATATAATTAGAAGCAGATGGGCATATGGTGATCATCCGAGTGACTTTATCATTGGCACTGCCACCATGGGGCTTTTCTGTACCAACACTGAAGTGAGATTAGAAACAAATTCCCTATAAAGAAGTAGTCATTTACTGCCACTCATATTTGCATTTCACATTTCCATGTCAAATATGAACTTGTGACCTTGAACTGAAATGCTCAGAACTAAGTACATTTAATTTTTTGAACTAAGTACATTTACCACCATACTCTTATTAAAAAGTCTGTCAAGAATGGGATGCTCTTGAGCAGTACCAGGGACCATGCAGACTGAAACATCAATGGGCACTGCCCAAGGTGCAAAAAGACAGATTGACCATCACAACCTCTCACATTCAGGATAAATCCTTTCAGGCTGTGATAATGTCTGTCATAAAACACTCAAAAAAAAGGAGAGCCTTTTCACTTTCAGAAGCCAAAAGTTTTCTTTTCCACATCAATACATTATACCAGCATCTTCCTGGCTGTCAGAATTGTGTAGAACTACAAGACATGAAGTACTCTTTCCACTCATTTGAGTTAGGATGTTTCTATCATCCGACCTCTTTTATCAAAAAGTGTTCCTCCTTTCTAACATAAAACTTGGGAAGAGACTGAGTTCAAGTGTAAACTGCTGTCCAAAGTCACTTACTTTTCAATTGACACACTGCATCTTTGCATGTACACATTAAAACTACTATTTTGTTGACCTGACAGTTGAGAACCCAGTGTGGAGGCTGAATGCCCAAGATAACCCAAGACTTTACCCCTTTTCACTTTATCCATTTAGGGATAAAGCTTGTATAGTAAGCTAAATACAGCATAAGGTCATGTATGGTGCATTTATTTTCTGTGTTTCATGTAATGTCTATATTTTTTGTGGTTTTTTTTTTTTCGCACAAGCTAAACAAAGCGTGAGCAATGAAGTCATATGAGAGCCACCTAACCTGAAATTTGGCTAGATATGAAAGAAATAGAACAGAGTCAGCACAAGTTGTCTTATGCACATCATGACCACAGCTTTCTCCAAAGCCTTCTGAGCTCTGACAATATTTTGTGTGGATACAAATCAGGCAAAAAGTAAGATTCCTGTAAGTAGGCACATAACTGTTTTCACCTGCAGCCATTTGTGTAGATTTTGTCAATGTTCCTGCAATCTATAATCTTTATCAGAAAAATTAAAATTCTGCTCCAGAAGTGAGGAAGTGGTAGCAGTTTTTCATTAGAAAAGTACAGTACAAAACTTCTTGCAAAACAAATGAAATACTTTCAAAATCCCTGTCAAATTAGCAAGACAAAAACCTAGTCATATAAGTGGTAATCTCTGTGTATATAACTGATCCAGAAGTGTGGGTTATTCACAATATCAGCAATAGAAATTAGTATAACCTGAATAATATAAAGAAAAAAAAAAAAGAAACAGATAAATAACTTTTAATTATGTCCATTTTCCACTGGATTTTTTTTCACTTTCCTAACTTATCCCCATTATATAGCACATATAACTTTTATTTGCGTTAATATTATTATATGTTTTTATTAACATTAAGGGGACTAGTCATAAAATATTGCAATTTTAATTCATAAAGTTAACAATAAAGATTGTAATACCTTACTGAAAAGTCTGTCCTGTATCACCATGTACTTTATTTTGTGACTCATTTCTGATCATTTCTGCAATCACATCTGTCCTGTGGTGTTTGTTGTTTATTCTACTACCTTTTCATTGCTCTTCATGCTTCCTATAATTCCCCTTCCCCCCTTATAAGTCTTTACTTTGTAACTCTGAAATCAGAAATCTTGCCTTTAAAGTAAGCAATTACTTAGGCAAATAATATAATTTCCTCTGTGCCCTCAGACACTAGGGTCTTGGACAATATAAATGCTAAAAACCAGCAAGATTTTTTAAGTTACAATAAAAAGTGATTTGAATTTTGGAACATCATGCAGGGAGAAAAAGTTAGGGAATTCAGCTGTGATAAAGTCCAATTTAAATGTTTGCCTCAGGGTACAAAAATGAAGATAAGTACATCTGGCATTAGATGCCACTGAAAAGTATTTCCATTTTTTCAGAGATGAAGTTGGATTCCTAGATTCCCCTGATATTCCTAACCTGAGTTATTACACTGGAGTGCTTAAAGAACCCAGTGCAAAAAGGGGGCCTGTGAGGGTAGGGAAAAAAAAAAAAAGGAACAATAAAGCACAATACAAAGTCAAAAATGTATGTCAGGTTTTCAAGATCACTCATCCCCACAGATCTTGACAGAAAACAACGTTATTTTACTCAAAAATAATCATTGAACAATCAGTAAAAATTCATTGAAACTTCTAATGTGGGATTATGATAAAGAAATAGCTGAAGTGGAAGATCTCCATGTAACATCCTGCTCTGAAGTCTATCTTGCACATCCATGGTAAAGTGCTTTGACCAGTTAATTATTGATTAGCCCTTGCAGATTTTGGTGAGAAGTTCTATCATGGACTTGGTCAAAGAACTGTCCTTCTGATGGTTCTTCCATCAAATTCAATAGAAGTGATTTCATAATGTTCTGAGGAAATTAAAAGAAGAAATTTTGCAGTGAGACTTACTGAAAAAGTAAAAAAAACCCAACCCTATTAATTAATATACATTAAATGGTAATTTGGACAGGACACAATATCAAGTAAGCTTTGGAGGCCTTTTTTGGTTTTTTAAATAGCAATATATGGGATAGAATATGTTTTTGGGGTGGTGGTTTCTGATACACTTAAAGAGTCTCAGTTTCTGTTTCACGTATAAGATTTGAGAGTTTTACTTTACATTTAATTTCCTTTTCTCAGAAAATCACATTCTGTACTCATATAACTCTTTTAGCTAAAACTTAAGGTGTACTTTGCCATCATGCATTAAAAAATATGCTAAAACAAATAAAAAAGAACAGCAACAATTATTTTTATCGCTACCAACATCATATGCAAGAGACTTGTTTTTCAGAACTTGTTTTTCAGATAATTCAATTTGTATCATAATAAAAACATATTTTCAAGTTTTCTCCTTTTTAACAGTTCGAGCAGCTAGAGATTAAAAAAATTTCGATCTCTCAAATATTCTTCTTCATGTTACCATTTCTCAAATGAAAATGTATGTAGCACAAAGCATTGTAATTATCTTGAAAAAGCAAGTTTGATTTAAAAAAAAAAAAGTTAATAGAGTTTGTAAGTACTACAGATTATGAGCAGCGTTTACTTCTTTTTTTAGAAATCTGTGTTGTTTATATGACATAATCAGGATGTGTGTACTTTCATACACTTTTTCACTTCAGGCATAGTTTTTGTCAATAGACCTTCACTAGCAGAAAAAAAAAGCAAGCTTTACTTTTCATTCACATGTAGTATTTAATTTTTGCCCAGCCCAAGTCCAGTAATGAAACTGGTTGTTAGATGTGTGTGCGTGAGACTTCAAAACAGGGCTGAATTTTAATGGTAGGTGCTTTGTACCCAGATAGTTCCAGAAGGTAAAGGAAAGACTTGCTCTTAAACCAAGGCTATTAATTCAGATTTAAAGAAAAAATCTTAAGAATCTTAATCTTAAGAATAAGGTTGAGAGCAATCCAATGTTTTTCAAGATAGTTAATGTGGTAAGAAAAGTCTTGTGTTAGAACTGCAGAATGTCTCAGAATTGTGTTGACACTGTTAGCCTGCCCAATGTACTAAGACAGACCCATTCCTGCCCAGAACTCTAACAGAAGATGTGTCAGTTCTGATATTTGAGCAGTTCACTAATTTATATGTACTTGTACTGAGCTTTCTATTGAGCTCACCAGGTATTTGGGCATTGAACATGCATGATGACAAGGTCTGCTATGGTGGGAGTTCCTGTGTACCCTGATTTTATTCAGCTTTGGCTAGGAATCTATCACCTTCCAAGGTCTTTGTGCCCTATGATCCTCTAAGAGTGTCTAATGTCCATTTTTTGCTTTGAGGGTATCTCTCCTGGATGAGTATGTTTCTGCAGGTACAGACTGCCTATCAGCTCTGTTGCATGTACTTCAGAAAAAAAAAAACAGATTAAGAGACAGCTAGTGTGGAAATTCTGTTGGATCTTTGGGACTTCTTTGATAGACTGGTGAGGAGTTGCAAGAACACAAAAATGCTACCTGGAATCATGGAGCCCACAGAAAAAGTCTGCTAAACTCATAAGCAGAATGTTCTAGCTTTTGAAGACTCTTTGCATCTAAGTACAAATAATACATTTGCCACATACATAGAAGTAGAATGGACTCCAAAAAAACAAAAAATCAATTTCAGGATAATATAAGATGATAGAAAGCTTTGATAAGATAAAAAAAAAATCTTGAATATAAAATATTATCTAAAATATTGCTAAAAATTCTTTTGAAAGATTTAACACTTCAGCTGAGGACAAAAACAAATACCACAAAAGCTCTCTGAAATTGCATTCAGATTCAGGCTGGCAATATTTGTCTTGCAAATGTTATCTTACCCTATATTTTTTCCCTGGGTCTGTGGTGAGGCACGTGCAAATTGCATGGTATGGTGGTACACAATCTAAATTGACTCATGGACAACAAAGTCGAGTAGGTAGGGATCTACAAGAAAATTCTACTTTTGTTTCCTGTCCACCCTAGCTTTATGTTTGAATTTTATGACAGGCTGGGAAAGACAGCCTTGCTTGCAACAAGCTTGTTGTGAGCTATGGTATCATTATTTTCTGAGATGTCATTTATTCACAAAGCCTGTTAATTCTTTTCAAAAATAATGATTGATTCCTGAGCACTTTTATTACATGTGCCTGAGCTTTAGCATTGTAAATGTCCTTGTCTGCTTTTGTCTTCTGTGTCAACTTAGGATAATAAACATGGCTTTTACCACCAATCTGGATTCATAGATGTGAAATTCCCCAGTTCTCTCATGTGGAAAATGTATTCATCCTATAACACCATACTTCAGTTTCAGGATAGCGATGGCTGGAGAGGAACAGTTGCCACAAGTAAAAGCAATGAGCCATTTAGCAGCTTTACTGCAGTCTGTTGTAAAGTATCGTATGGCATCTCTCTCCATCCCTATCCCATCTGTAGCAATAATCATACGAGAGAGTCTTTGAAATAGTGGCACAACCAAGGGACTACACCAGGCATTACTGATCCAGTACAAGTTCCTATAGCATTTCTGACATTGGCCTCATTAATACAACTGTGTCACACCTGAGTCGTAAAGATGGCGCGTCTTTAGATGAGCTGGTTCCTTGGTGGGTATAGAATACAGGAGTGAAGACAAAATAACACATTCTGGTTGTGATGAGGAATACAATAACCCATCACCATAGCAAAGAGCACATTTTATTTGAAAAATACGAATAAAAGATTTTGTCCCTTTTGTTTATTAAAAGAAAATGCAACAATTTCTATCAGCAACACTTGCATAAGGAGGTATACTTTACATTACTCTTTTGTTAAAAAAAATATATATATTTTTGAAGACTTTGGAAAAATAAGAGTGGCCCAAAACTTTCAACACACTTCTAATGATCCTTAGAATGCACTGTGCCATTTATATGTACTACAAGTACAAGGTCTTAGCACTTTATAATCCACAAAGTAACACTAGGCAGCATAATTTCATATCCGTCTTTGCATTCAGAATATTTCCTTTGTTACCCTTGTGAGAGCTTATGAGTTTGGTTAATTCCAGACTGGTCCAATACTTATATTTTCTACAGAATGATTTTAAAAAATCTTAGACCCCAAAAATTTTGTAATTCCTTTTAAATACCAGAAATAATACTTTCCCATAGACTTTTTCTTTCAGTATTCACAATTTAAACTGCATCAATTAGAATTAAAACTCAAAAATGTTTGCAATTATTTTAGTTTTCTAAGAAGAATGCAAAAAAATAAAGTGCATAACAGTGAAGTTACTTTCAACTTTTACAGCATTCTATGTGTATGTAATAAAAGGTCACACTGATAAACAAATTAATTTGTTTTCAATGTATGAATCTTATTCTAACGCCAGCTGAATTCAAGCTCTTCCTTGTCTTTAAAGTGCATTAAACTACATTTTGGAAGGGTTTTAGTTTGACAATTTAGTTTCACATTTTACAATTCTTATACTGACCATTTTTTCAGATTATTTTGACTTGTCAAGATTACAGCATACTGAGTGCCCTCACCATTACAAGAAAGGGGGTTTATTTGAAGGAAAGCAACTAATTATTTTGCTGGAAATGTACTATTAGTTGAATGGTTTTTGTAGAAATCAAATTGTAAACAGAAAAGCCCTTAAGTATCACTTTGCATGTGCCATTTATCTTTACTCAGTATTTCCAGTTTAAGTCAAACTGGCAGTTTTCAGCATTTAGTTGTTAAGCAGCAACAGGATTACTATTTAGGCTAATAGGAAAATATTTGAGAATATGAGTACACAAAAGTTCCATGAAAGCTTTAAGCATAGTCTATATAATCAAACTTAACCATAAATTGAGAAAAAGTTTCCCACAATTTTTTCACTTTATATATACTTTGTTTAAGTAGCAATGCTACAAAATGATTGTGCCATCCAGTGTCAATTTTCTTCCACTTCAATCTAGGTCAACACTGAATTTCTCAAATATAGTTTAAATTTGTTTTTAGGACACAAAGCACCAAAGGAAAAGAATGTGAAATTGGGATAATAAAACTGCAAGTCTGTTATTTCTGCACTGTGAGGCCTTCTTCTGTGGCCCTGAAGATTCAATATTCTGTTATTTGTCATGCAAACAACACGACACTGTGATGTGTATTTGAATAAAACACAATAAGCATAGCAAGCATGCAGACATATCATGATAGAAAAGCACATTTGGCGATCACTGTGGGTAGGACGTACCAAACAGGACACACTGCAGCATCACAGAAACAGCATCTCAATAACCCTGCAGAGTTTTAAAGGATTCAGGTTTCTAGAGTAGGATGCATGTGCTCTATAGCAGCAAAGAGAGCACCAGGAATGGCAAAAAAGGGATTATTATTTCTCTGAGATATTAATAACTTAAACTGACCATTAGCGTAAGGAGTGACTATTTGCCTGTGTCACTGCACTTCTGTGGCCTTTAAGCCTGAACGTTCTGTAATGTAAATAAAAAAAACAATGGCACGAACACTGCTTGAAACACAAAATGCAAAATTTTCCCTGCTTTGGTGTAGGGCCAGAGGGAATAGACATAAAGATAACAAATACCTAGTTCTCAAAACTATAATACAACAATGAATGCAATTTTCATGCAACTGTGGTACAAAGTTTTATGGTAGCAGTAATGCTGAAACATTTTGTTTTTAACACACCACTCATACAGAATAAAAATTTAGATGTTGGCATAAAGCAAGTGTGACCTAAATAAAAAGAAAATGTCTCCTAATAAAATTGCACACTACTAGTTGCTTTATTTGGGACAAAACTGAAACATATCCTAGTTCTACCCCCCAAAAAAGACAATAAAAAGACAACCACTCTCAGCTGGTGTGTAATTCTTACTGCATCTAACTTCACTCTAAAGTAAGAATGCCTTCTCAAATACTTTTCTAAAGTATTCTGTATTTCATAAAGAATATTAAAAAACTTAACACAAATTATTAAACTACTTTCAAGTCATCAGCAGAATATCTTATGGTTCAGATGTTTTACCCTACTAAATTTTTCTGTGGGTTCAGATTCTGGAAGAGAGAAGAAACAGTAAAAGTTTTAAACAAAATAGTTTACTAAAAAACAATTCTGGAACTACAGTGCAACTAATACTTTTTAGAGTGTAAAAGTTGCTTACAAAGCCACTTGTTATTTTTTACAGAAGGCTGTTTAAACCAAAAGCAGTCAACTATATCTCAGGAAAAAAAAAATCCCTTCAAAGTAAACTGATGAGAAATTTCAGTCATGTCTAGGACCTAGCCAACACAGAGTAAAAAAAAGAAGGCTTAATTATCTAGTTCACCTGTGTGGCTCACTGTAGATCAGCAATAAATATAGACCCTTCTTTACTAAGCTGAATGTAAGTGGCATCTAAAATGCAGAGGGAGGAATCTAGTGCAGCATACAAATCTCTATCACTCTGCACACCAGACCAGAGAGTAAGAAAAAAGTACACAGCTTCTACTCTGGACAGTTTTCCAATCAAATGCATACTTGAAGAAGTCCATTTCCCTAAAGTGGAGCTATAGTTAGAAGCAGAGGACTGTTAATAGTGATTGTGAGTATTATAGGTCATAATCTCTCATGGGGTATTATGAGTTCCTGGTCCCCTCACAGTATTATTACCAGAAAGACAAAGAAAAGGTTAAAATTTCAAACAAAGGAAAGGAAAAATCAGAAACTGCTAGATAAGGTGCTAAGCAGGCTGCTATGTTAAGCAGAACTGTTTAGCAGTTCTGGTGCTGCAATGCTAAAAAATAGAAAAAAAAATTGCTGGATTAGGTGTTAAGCAGCCTGCTATGCTAAGGAGAGCTATCATTTCTGCAATGCTACCAAGTTATTAACGTAACTAATCAATTTACTTAATACATAGGAACCATAGTAATGGTATATTTCCTTCACTGATTTAAAATGCTCCTGTTTCCATGATGCTTGAATCAGGGAAAAACCATCTTGTTCTGCTGAAGTGGCAATTACTTTAAAAGAAATAAATATCAGTAGATTGAACTTAAAAGAAAAAAAGCATCATCATCTTATTCTCCTTGCTTCAATTTTTGCTATCCCAATGTCTTACCAGCAGCTCTATTTTGCTTTTAGTCACACACAGAAATAGAAAAACATTATGATTAAGAACTCTGGGTTTTAAACAGACTGTTGTAGTTTCTGGGCTCAGACCAGCAAAAGATTTAAAAAGCTTCAGCACTTGACATAAGTGAAGCATAGTGAACCAAAAAACTGCATAGTTTAATGGTGCTGCCATTGTTATTTTTATTGAAAAAGCCTATGCTTCATCTGCTTTGCTGCATAAAGAGTACTTTGGGCCTATTCCATTCAGATGAATGATGTTCCCATGAAAAGACAAAAAGAAAAAGCACAACACTGGAAACAACAGTTCCTCTAAAACACAGTAACAGAGCAGGTCTGGGGTTATGGGCTAGAGCTGTGTTTTAGCTACAGATAATGATGCCCTCCATCTGTTAGCTGGTTATGGAGGACAAGATTATGAAGGACATAATGAAATGACAGCTTCTCAATGCAACCTGCTAAGTCAATAAGATTAAATCATCAAAGGACCATTTATTTAAAAGGACAGGTGTGGCTTATCGCCTCTGTAAAGGAAACAGACTGGTAGCACTTCTCACACTGATAGTAAACCTCATTGTCTACCTCACATTGGGATCACAAGGCCTAGAGCACAGTTAGAAATGCAACATCACAACCACCTGCAAGAGATTTGATCCTCTGTAAGCTCTCTTCTTAAACAGACATAAACTTACTGCAGCTTGGAGCTGTTACACATGTTGCAATAAAAATATCATTTCTTGGCTTTATTTCAGGTATTGTTGCAGATAAGGTACCATAGACTTTAATGAGCAATTAAAAAAAAATACACAAGGGACAATAGATTCTTTTTTCTGTATTTTCCAAAATTTGACTTTCTTCCGATTGGAGAACCCAGTTTCAAATATGAAAAGGGCACTTGTTCTACAGTAACTGCATACAACTTACTCAGTTCCAAGTACTGTATTCACTTTTTTGTTACCATTGTTGTCATTATCTGTCCAGTTGTTTAGGAGCTTCTCTGTTCTGGGAATTCAACTAAGTTGTTCTTTCTGGTTCTATTTCCCCATAGAGTTCAGCTAGCTTCTTGAACTCAGGTCCCCAGTCTCCAAGGTAATTATAATCCTGGTCAGAGTGTGTCGTTGCTGAATCCAGAGAGCTGATAGACCCAGTTTCTGATCTATGACCCTCATAGGCATAAGTCTGCAGGGAGTCATAGGGGGGCACACTGGGGTCCAGATCAGCCTCTGCCAGTCTTTGTTTAATGAACTCCTGAACATCTATACTGTCAAGGCTTGAGGAGGGATGATGCCTGGACAGAGGCTTCACTTCAGGACGAACATCCCTCCGGTATTTTAGCTCTTCAGCAGCAGATGGATTCCGCAGTGCTGTGATGTCAAATGCTTCTGTGTCCTCCTCTCCACCGCCCTCATCATCATATGTCACAACATTTTCCCGGACATCTTCTTCTGAAATGATCAAAGGCTCCTTCTTGCTACGTCTTAGGGTGATGAAAAGGACCACAATTGCTAAAGAGAAAACTGCAGATATTAGAGTAGGTTTAAAGTTTACATTTGAATATGTTACAGAAATAGCAGACACTAAGTCAAAAATACAGAGGAGTAATATTTTCAGGCTTCTATTTTCAGTTCTGGTATTTGGGTTTATCTGCTACTTAGTTTATTTGGGATCTCATAAAGGAGATAAATGGAGATAACATTCTTTCAGGTAAATAAAAAATAAGTAACTAAAGTCGGCATTTTTCAGAAGCATAATTGAGGGCTTTCAGTGCTTGACTAAAACCAATGTTTAGCATATAAATTGAATTAATATGTAAAAGGTTTATTTTTTTCTTATGAATATTCAATTTTGTGTAATAAAAAACAAAGTTACAAGATAAATATATAACTATATATTTTAAAACAGCCTCCAAACAAGAAAATACTGAAGAATGCTATAAGGAAAGGAGGTCTTAGGAAACATAGTTTTTGGGAAAAAAATCCTCAAAATATCCTCTCAGTTACACTGCAATTACTATTATTTCTTGCCATCTCTATAAGAATGCAGAAGGTCACATGAGTAGCACAGAGTCATGTGTGCAGCAAGTTGTGTCTCTGACAGGAAAGAAAATCCAAACCAAAACCAACCATAATATTAACTAATGGGTAACGTTGGAACTGGCCTGGGAAAATAAAAAAAAACTAAGAAGAGTCAAGAAATGCACTTGCAATGACATTAATCTTATGACTCTGCTGATAGTCTCCTATGTCCCTGGTCCCTGTGGATTATGTTGTGCATTGCTATCAGTTTATTCCACAAAGGTAATTAAGAAATGCTTTTGTAGAGTGCTAATGATGCCTCTTACAGCATAATGTATTTCAAAAAGCTTTGCCCATCTATTTTCCAAAATTTTTCACACTGTTCAAGACATGGAATTAGAGTCAGTCTTTTTCTGAAATCTTTCCAAGTTACAGGATAAAAGATCTGGAGTGCTAATTACTTGATAACCTCTCGAAAAAATTCTACTGGATTCCAGATATTCACAAATGTACTTTAAAGACATTTTTCCCTACTAACTTTTGCTAAACCTTTCCCCTCTAATCACAGCCATGTGTTTCTAATTGCCTCCTACTACCGGGCAAGCATCGGTTCAAAAGCATACCATATTGAAACCTTGTGCCCTGTCAGATTGCGAGAGGCATTGGAGGAATAGCATTCCTTAGTATGGCTTACCAAGAAGAATGACAATGCAGAGCAGGATTGCAATTAAAGCTCCTGTGCTCAAGCCAGCCGAGGAGAGGAAAGCTTCAGCATGACAAGTTCTCACCCGTCCGTCTCTCTCACAGGCACAAACCCGGATGGTGAGGGTACTGCTGCTGCTGAGTGGGGGCACGCCGCCATCAGAAATCAAAACTGGGAGGTAATAAATATCTTGAGTGGTTCGACTGTATCTCCTTCGTCTTGTCAGGATACTGGCTGTGTTATCTACAATATCAAAAACAGAATAAAACTTCAGTGAAGTAAAAAATAAAAAAATAAAAAATAAAAAAAACAACAAACAGGTGTTTGCTGCTTGTTTTCCATCAAATGGAAACATGGGGCATCTTAAAAATAGTCAGTCCTAATTGTGAAAATGCACAATCTAGAATTAAAATTTGTCAGGAAGCCTTGCTGTCCAATAGAGGAAAAAGGGGAGGAGGTGGAAAGTAACCAATATTATACAATTAAGAGTAATCAAAATTCTTGTATTTTTATTGGAATCTAAGTGAACTTCAACAAACATTTTGTGCCCAGTTTGGAAGTGTTTTTATTCCATATTATGCTGTTGGTAGCATATGGACCCTTGCCAATTTGAATACCCAGAATTATGAGGATATCTATATTGAAATTTTTGCACAACACAAAATCCTCTTGATTCTCAGAAGAATATTAAAATTTCTTTAGTAAAAGCAAAAATAAGACTTTCATGTTTTAGTGTTTGAAAAAGGTTTTAAAGTTTAAGTGAGCTTTCAGAAAACATCTGAAAGGACAGGGACAAAAGACACATGCTTTGAGGAGGTCTGGAGGAAGAGGGAAGGCAAAGGAAGGCAAAGGAAGAGAAGAGTGGATATTACATGTTCTAAACTAGTAGAGTTTAAAGATAAATAAGAAAGGGGGAGAAAGTGACATAAGACTGACATCCTTCCGTTACCTATGGGTGCATCTGGCATTGATAGACAAGGAAAATCTACTGCTTATTACACAAAGATTGCATTTGTAGGCTCTAAGGAGGTTAGGAAGTTGCCACACATATCCCTTTAAGTCCAAGAAATTAAGAGGCATAAGAGAATGCAGGGGAAGAAATGCTACAACAATATATAGTTTTGACTAATATTCATATGTGTAATTTTTTTTTCCACTTTGTTGCCGCCACTATGAAATTACTAGCCTCTGAATAAAAGTCCAAGACAAATTAAAAAAAAAAAAATTGAGACAGTGAGAATTTGAAACAGTTATGGAGAGGAGAGATGGGGACTGATAAATGGAAGGGGACATTAGAAGAAAAGAGCTTTTTTCTTGTATTGCTTGTCACATGGTTTCCAAATTGTGGGGTTATGAGATTGGAATTTTTCAGCAAACAACAGAAGGGTGATAAGTACTAAACACATCTGCCAGGATTCTCTTCCTATTACAAACAAACTAAGAGATTTTCTTATTTTTCTTTACCACTGCAGCTACACTATTAAATGGCTTTATGATAATCCAGGCAAAAATTAAATCCATGTTAATCTGTGAAAATCTAGTGCAACAATATAGCCAGTGTGGCATATATTTGCCCATCGGACTGATGAATGCACATTTGAGTGAATAAGTTAAATTTTTGTTTAAACTGGATAGAAGATCTGTTTCAGGTAATTACTCTTCATGCTATATTTTCCATCAAGCTCTGTGCAAAATTTTAAAACATTCACTTTAACCCACTTTTGTCAACGTTTAATTTGCATACCATCTGAGTGATATTTAGAAAAATTGGTAATATCATCCCACATCAGCACAATTTCACAAGACAATATATTTGGCAACAGGTTTCACACAAGAAATACATATATAAGCTGGAAGAGATACCATTGCTGCTAAACCAAGAACTAAGCATTGAAGTCCTCTAGTTCCTCACATGAGCAACACTCACAACATCCCTCCACACCCTCCACACTCCCCCCCGTTTTGGAAATATCAAATATCCAGCATGGTGAGTTTGTTATAAATTCATTAGGTGCTGTTCTTTTCACTTGGAGTGGGCACAATATAAGGTAGTTATTTATTTATCAATTTATTAATTTAACTATTTGCTGTAGGCCTTGGAGTTCTGCTTCTACTTGTTTACATCAAGTTTACTTCTACAAGGTTATGTTTTGATGACTGATGAAACCAGTCACTTATTACGTTGTCTATATTCATTCATGGTACAAAACCTAACTGGAACCAGAATGTGGTGAACACATAATTCTTTAATCTGAAAAACTGTGAGAGAATACAAGAACATGATGTTGTGGAAATCACATTTCCATAAAGATTTTAAAATGTCCATGACATAATATAATTTTCGAATTTGTTATGCACACATCCTGCCTCCAAAATATTTTGTATTTTGTTGTTCTGGGCCAACAAGGACTCACGCATAACACCCAAGCAGAGTCACTGTTATTAACATATACCAGCGCCCCTTCTCAGGCAATATGGGCAAGAGTACCAGGTTTGTTTCCCGCCTCAACATTATTCCAACAGTCTGTAGATCCTTAAGCATCCCTAAATAGCCTCATGCACGCACCATGACACACTGTGGCATGTAAATTTCTTTTGAAATATGATAACACTATGCTGCTGAACTGCAATACAACTTTCATATTATTTTGTAAATTCAAAAGAGAAAAACCCTTTGATAATGAAATCTGGGTTACACTGGGTTCTACACTGAGTCAAGAGGGGGTACAAGGCTGAGTGCTGTGCTTGTTGCCAGTGACATAAATTTAGAAAAGAGTGAATGATCCAGTACAAACAGCTCCAATAAGAGTGATGAAAATGCTGGCTGACAAAAAAAGCATCAGAGATTGAATATAATGAAGAAAAACTGAGGAACCCTGATCAGGGATCTTGCAGTAATGATAGAATTTTAGCACAGAGACTACCAGCAAAGATGTAAAGGAAAGAACATTGAGATGTCAGAATGTATGCTATGAGGATAAATGTGTAGAGATGGGAGGAAAATTGTGAGGAAAAAAAATTAAAGCTAAGAGAAGAAAAGAAAATAAGAGAAAAAAATGAAGAAATGTGAAAATTATACAATTTGAAAAAAATGTAAAAAAGCTATAATTAAACTATGCTTCTCTGGGAGGAAGGCCTTGCCAAAGAACTGATATTTTTATGCTGTGCAAAATAAATAAAAATTAAAAAACAGTCTTTTTTTCTTTCAATGTTGTATTTGTTCATTCAATATTAAATTGTTTTTCTTATACTGTTAAAATCATACAACTAAATATAAGATACAATGAAATATTTGTTATAAGACACAATTAAAGGAAAAAAGGGAACCAGTACAAAATTTTTAATTTCAAAGAATTGCCGTGGTGAATTTTTGTTGTTTGTTTTCTCCTGGGTAGTAAGTTGATTTCTGTTGAAACAGATACTACATGACATACCAAAAAGTTTCTGTAATAACATACCCAGTGATAAGCATTCTCAAAGGAACAATGTAAAGCTTTTCCTTCAATGAAATTTCACAAATTTTAGCACAAATTAGAAGTATGATCTTTCAGACACTGGCTTGGAAATTCTCTGTTCCCAATATCATCAGAGGTGTTAATTCTCATTATTACTCTATCACAGATTTAGATATGGTAACTTAGTGCATTTTGTTTATATATAAGTAAAATACTGGAAAGTGCCAGAACTCTCACATGCTATTTTTTTCTCATTAAATTTCTTAAAATATTTTACAAATAAGATAGCTAACATTTTTGAAAAAAGGAAACTGTGTCTTGTTTTCCAAAGGTCACTGAGAATCAAACATAGCAGAAAATTATCAAAGCCAATCATATTGCCATAACACGGAAATTGAATCTCTGATGCTCTAGTCAGAGCTCTGTTCTTGAGGCCAATCATAAGCAAAGGTATGCCAAGAAAAGGAATGGATAGAAAAAAGTTTAGCCAAACTGCAATATTGACTGCATCCTGACAACTATTCTGGTGTTTTGAGCTCTCAATTTTAATTGGTTTTGTTCCTTATCAAAAACCATTATAGGAACATGTTGAGAGAAGAGCTAGAAAGATAGCAACTTTTAAGAGCTTTGCACAGAACAAAAGAATCTCACAATCTGTAAAAGCTGTAGGAAGCCAAGTATAAAGTCTGACACTGATGATCTAGAAAAGAGTTTATTGAAAAGGGGAGAAAAGTTATATCAACAGTAGTAGTTTGAAAGGGAGCCAGGGGGTTATGTAGTGAGAAATTTCTTTGGTATCTGAAAAAAAATAGCAAATAATCAGGGAAAGCAAGCCTATAGGATAGCAGCAATAGCAATAGAATGATGAGAACTACAGATCTCATTCTTCTAGGCCTGGAAGGAAAGACTTTTTATCTCAATAGATTTAAATGGTGAACCTCACCCCTGAGGAGTATGATAAGAACCAGGACTCACTGGAGATTACAGGACTGACTGCTAAGGAAAATTAAGAACTCCCACGAAAGAAAAGAAATATTTACCTGATACCTTGTGTTGTACATTGCTCAGTTTAATGATCTAAATTTTCTAATGATCCAAACTTACTCCTGTTTGAGCTGTTCTTTGCAAATATGTCAGCTAGAAGTTAAGATTCATCTTAAGTGAGTTTGAGGTTACCCATGAGAAATGTTGCATGGCTGTAACACAGCAACTCTTCATGCTCTGAAGATGTCATACTTTACTAAGCCAGGCTGTACACTGTATACAAGGCTGTTATCACAGTCTTTTTTCCATCATCTCTGCCTTTTTACATTGAGGTTCTGGGCTAAATAAAGAAAGTAAGGTATAGGAAAATCAAGGAAGCAGAGATACAATGCTAACAACACCATGGAAGGTGACTGCTGGAGCACATCAGAGGATGCTCATTTATTATTCACAATTTGAGAATTCCTTTGACACATTAAAAATAGAGACAAGAGAAATGGAAGCAAAAAATAAAAAAAGCTAAATCCTGTTTATATCTTAAGGCAGGTTTCAATTTTCAGTTCTGCTTGTATCAGCAGTTCAACTACTATAAATTTTCTGAGAAGTCATAACCTAATTAAAAGCAAAGAAGATATATTGGACTGATTTGCATTTCTTACATTTCTAAAGTTGGAGCTGTTAATTTGTTTATGTGGACTACATGATAGGCATTTCTGTTTCATTTTTTTATTGATAACTCTTGTAAATATTTTTTCGTCTTTGCTGGCTTCAAAGCTATTGCCAACAGGCAAAAAGCTATTATAAGTTTCTAGTTCAGTGGGTAGCAAATATGAAAAGTAACATAGAACACATTTTTGGGCCTGAAATATAGTTATTTGCTTATGGTTGGTTTGTGAATCACCAACAATTTGCATTCCAGAAAAGAAATGCAAGAACCTCTACACTATGCACTAAACTAAATTTACAATCAATCTTGGAGCCAACTTCTTTAAATCAAAAAATTTTCAAAGATGTTCAGAGGCATTCAGAGGCCTGAAGGCAGAAAAGGTCTTCCCTCTACAGTAGCTGGTCCTGGTTTTCTGTTATACTTATGGCAGAATTCCTTTTTAACTTCCATGTGTTGATTCTGTGATAATACCTACTCAGACATTCAATCCACTTACAGTAACAGTACTTCTTGTGGACTGTACTTACAGTCACCATGTGTGATGTTAACTTTGCACTTTCTCAGATATCATTTCTCTACAGTTACAATTTGTCTTCTCTGCAGGATGATATTTTACAGAAGGTCAGCAGTAACTCACAGTACCACATAACCAGAACAAGCACGACTCTGTGATGTAAATTAAAGTGGGAACTATGCGGGTGGTTTCCCCTCGTGATGGGTTGCAAAGTGGGGGCTTCAATTCGACCATTTAAAATGCCATTTTAGATGTTCTAGAACAACTAAGGCATGGTCTGGTATATGGCATATTCATTTGTAACTTGAAAGTTCCGAAGTTAATTCACAGACACATTGTCCAGTATGGTAGGAAATAAGAAAGGCAAAATGATAAACAGAATGTTCTGTAAGAAATTCACACTGGGATGGGATCAGTTACTCTCTGGAGGTTGTTCTCTTTCTAAATAGCAGCAGTGATGAGTAAAATGGCTCTTTTTTTTTTGTTTTTTTACTATTTTTTGATCTGTGACACAGGGAAAAAGGTTAATACATATCACAGGCATGGGTGGATGAATACATTAAAAATTTCATCTCATACAGATGCCATTGAACTCATTGTGCTCTAGATTTAACAGAAAAACATGTCTCCACTTCTGTGGGTGTGGATCTTCTGACATAAGAAAATGGAATCTCCAGAATTATAGTATCAGAAAAATGGCATACCTTTATTCCAATTCCAGAATATTCTCCATCACTGGGCAATAATCAAAGGGCCAGATCTTTGAGATAAGTGGGCAGAGGGGAAAAATAAATTGCAAATATTTTTTGATATGAAACCTTTGTCCTGAAGAAATAAAAGAAGAGGAGAACAAATGCTAAACAATCTCTAGGGAGTTGTTCTTCATTGAAAGTAAGCTAAATTTAGTCTGCTATCAGAAGTCAGCAATCTCAATTTATTGAAGTAAGAGAATGCACAGATCTTACTGGCAGTGTTGGGTGAATGTGTCCATTATCTGCATAAGCCCTTCTTGTCCAGGAAATTTACAATATCATTAAGCATTCATGGTAAACTCTATACCTTGTGATTTAAAATAGCACCATCAAAAGTGTTTTACAGTGCAGAAATTTCTTAAATATTTTAAGTGAACTGTTCTCTGAGAGTTCAATCTTTTTTCATCTCTTGAAAAGTATTATGTAAGTTCTGAAAGAGAAGGGTGTCTACATATCAATATTTGGAAATATGATAATAATGACATGTTCAGATGCATTTTCCATCCAACTAAAATTATTTGACAAATATATCCAAAATTTTTTAAGCATCTGGAAAAATATTGGTTTTAAGGTAAGAAAAAAAAAATTACAAGTCTACAATTCAATACATAGAAACAGATCTATTGGGAAGAACTTCTGTTCTCTTTATTCTCATTTCCCAACAGAAGATGATTTTAGCCCCATGTTGTTCTGGAAAGTTTTTAATGGATATGCAAAAGTAGATATTTCTGATTAGGAAAAAAGTGTAAGTTTGTGATATAAGAAAAAGAATTACAAAATGATCTATGACAATATCCTAAAAAAGAAAGTGAGAAGAACACAGACAACAATGAAATGAGTTACACAGAATCTGATCTACAGTATAAAAGCACAGTGGAAAAAGTACTTGGCTTCTCAGGTTTTAATAGAAATTGTAACAATTTTCTAGGCAGAATATATTGTAAACAACCCTGTTTTCATTAAAAGACCTTCATAAACCTCAAACAAAAAAGAAAGGCTTCTTCTCTGGGTTTGCTCCCTAAAGCTGCTGAAAATTATTACAACTTAATGCATTTTATTTGTATAACAAAGAAATTCTATTCCAGCTCTTGCTCTGCCTTGTTTACATAAGCATAGATACTGCAATCATTTTGTCTGTCCTCTTGTTCATACTTGCAAGCCTTTACTCTCTCAGTACTTTTAAAGTATGTAATAAAACTGAAATAGCAACAAAGAATCTCTTGTACCTTAAGAATACAGCAGACTAAAACTATCATATTCTTTATTTTCCTTTTTTTTTTTTTTCCTTCAAATGAAAATTGTATCACAAACCGAACACAGAAGGGGCTACAAGGAACTCTTAATTTTGCTAGATGTTATATTTGGTAGAGCTCTGTGACTCTATCCTGACCTACATTTCCCTGAGGGTTTTAAGCTCTGCAGTAGGAGGATGAATATTCCACAAATGGAGATTTAATATTGTGGAGATTTTAATTTAGAAAATGCACAAGTTCAGGCCCAAGAAATAAAAGTTTAACTGGTTAAAAGATCAGTTATATGGACTGAGGCTTTGATACCTATTTGGTTTGCTGAAGCCATAGAAATTGTTGAGCTGAATCGTACACATGCTGGGATTGTATATTGCTGCAGTCTATACAGGTAGATAGGAACAAACTACTGAATCTGATGCTTATACAAGCCCTAGATTTCAGTCAAAGTGCACAGATATATTAAGATCCAGTGCACTGCTGTGGAGTATACTGGTAATAAATGAATAGGGGTACATTCATGCAAAAGTCTATTTGGAGTCCAAGAACAAAACTCTGTTGTTTTGGTCATGAAAATACAGGGAAAAAATGTCTGCTGATATTTTTATGAAATTGAACCTTTTTCCTGAAGAAATAAAAGGAGAGGATGACTGAATTAGAAGGTGACTGCAAGTTTTGATGAGACATACAGCTACTACTGACTACCATTTTCTATGTGAAATCAAGAAATTGGGTTTGATCATTCTTCAAAACATTATAAAAAATTCTCTTCAGGAAATTTTTGTAGGCTTTTTTCTTTAAAAACATAATAAACAAACAAAATCCTCCCAGAATGCCAGCCTTTATAGACTTTGGATATCCAGAAGTAAAAATAGCAGCTATCTTCTGTTCAGAACATTCTGATTATTTTTAATGCCTGATGCTCGAAAACATGAGTTTTCAAGAGTGCAAATTTTTCACAGACATAAGAGAATCCTTTTCTGACCACCTTATTTCTGCTATTTCCTAGAATAGAAAGTAAAAGAAAATCTATTTCTGAATAGAAGTAGATGAGAAATATGATAGTCGTAAATGCTAGGTAGCTGCATATTGTGCATGTACTTCATAGGTGTTTCACTAATATTTTATGTATAGATTGTGTCATAAAGAAAAGGTCCCAATAAAGGACAATGTTTAAGCAATAGATTCAAAGTGTCCTGTACCAAGAAAAATCATAACCATGCATTTGCTTTTAAGATAAATTTCTTGTTATGATTTGAGTTAAGCAGTCGTTTTTTAATCATAAGGCAAATTTGGAAGTTGCATTTTTGGAATCTCTGTATGTATATTTTATGCAAGATGCTGTAGGAAGTCCATAATTTTGTACTTCCTTAGGTGAAATAAAAACATAATGCACAATAAGCTTTTACCTTAAAAAACAACTTTTTTCAGTTCCTTCCCCTACTTCTCCCCTAAAACCCAATTTAAGGTAGTCCAAACACTGCTTTCAGCTGTTGATTGCTAAGTCATTGCTCACTGATCATGCCCTCTTATAAATCTGTGTGGTTCAATATCTTATATAGCAATGAACACACATAATACAGATACAGCTTTAAATATGTTCAAAACCATAAAATACCTACTTTGTCAGAAACCACAATTTTAGTAGAGCTATTCAACAAAACCTTCTTGATATAAATATCTTGTATTGAAATGAACATGCACATGGTCTTTCACATGAGGTCGCAGCCTAATAATCAATGAGTTTATGGGAAACACAGACTAAAATACAGAAATATGTGATGGTACCCCTCCTTCATTTCAGGAACAACAGTCTGGCTTTTTCTATAATGTTCCATCACCATCTGAGTGGGATTGATATATTAATCCGGGAAAGTTCTGGAGTCTCACCTAGGGAATATTTTTAATATATGAATTATCCCTTCAATATTTATGATTATTTATTAATATTGATATATATTTATTTATCTCTCTTGGAACTTGAATATGAAATCCATTTATGTATTCCAAATAAATAGCACAATTTTTTTCTACTGAAACTATGGTTAAACACTGGAACGGATTCTTTAGGAAGATTATACAATCTTCTTCCCTGATCAATTTTACAAATAGATAAAAAAGTCTGTAAAGAATTGTTTCAGTATCTCTGTATGCACCAAATATGCCAATGATGGAGTTAATGCATTGCAAAGGACTAATGATCTATAAGATCTCAGAATGCATTCCACAGCAGTACTACAAATATATAACTGTAAAATAAAGCAAATCCCACACACTTCCCCACAAGCATACAAAGGAAGCCCCACAATATCTATATACAGAAAATCTCAAGAGGAAAATTTTGACAAACATTTAAATTTTACTCTTATTTTCATCAGGTTGCAAAGTGGAGATCACAAGGTAATACTTGATCAAGAGCAAGGCTGATTTCGGTTTGGTTTTTGGAAATGTCAAACAGTTTTTTCACTCAAGAAATGTTCAGAAATACTTGTTTGGGAGACTCTGAGGGCTGTTTTCCTTCTGGGCATATCTGTTACAAATTTCCGATTGTAATGTTGAGGCACACTTTCCTAGGAATGGCATGAAGCAATAGACTGTCATCAAGACACCACAGAAGGACCTGCTCTTGATGTCATATCTGTAAAAGTAGGCATGAATTCCAGTCTTTATGCCTCTTATTTTTTTTTCAATTTTAAGCAATAATTGGCAGTTACCCTAACAGTACCCAATCAATGCTATTCATCTAAAAGTAGGCTAATCTTATATATTTTTCATTAATCTACTTTTCAAAAACACTCCTGAAAGTATGATATGTAAATGCTAAAATAAAGTGGAATATAAATCAAAAATACAATATCGGAATATTCATAGTTTGCAATATATTGTGTACGCATGTCCTTGATATCCAACAGCTCAGTGATGACATATTACAGTTTCTGTCAGGAAATACATGGAAATTGTTAATTGAGACATCTCAGACAAAACAGAAACCCATTTCTTAGAGATTAATGGATTTGATTTACCTTCATTGTTCCTTAGCGTAAAGTTGGGATTCAGAGAAAGCCCTTCATCAAGAGAAAAATGGAATCTTGCACCATTTGCAGAGTTATCTTTGTCAGTAGCAGTGATAGTCTGAATTACCTGAAATAAAAATTAACAGTGAATATGTTGAAATTTGAACTTGACCCACATAGTACCTGATCTCAGCAGGATGCTCAAGTTTACCTTATTTTAATTTTCTACTTGACTGCTGCTGAATTCAACAGATTAAATGACTGGGTCATTAACTTGATTTCTCAAGCACAAAATATTTTAGGACCCACACTTTAGAGCCAGGTAAAAACATCTAAAGGATCTATACTTTCTGATGTTTTGATACAGTCAGGACTTGATGCAGAGATCATAACCATATGCATTGTATACTGATAACTTCCTGAATTACAATTTTAGCTAAATGTCTGTTTTAATGTAGTGAAAAACAGGCAGAATTGGGATGGCCTATGTGAAGTGTCATCTACCTGTTGTCCTAATAATTAAATGTACATCAGTATTGGTAAGGAAAAACAATTAACTAAAATATTTCTGCTAATCATATATCTGCTAAAAAATTCCTGGTAAGAATCAGCTTTAAATTGCCAGAGAACAGAACAGGAAGAACTGCAGCCACTCATGGCTTTAGTTTAGTTTGCCCAAAAAGTAACAGAACTGGATGTAGCCAGAACCATGCCTGAAATCGGTATTTTTGAAAGGTAGGACCTTTGCCTTCAAAAGCCCTGGTGGTTTTTAAAATTTACTTTCAACTAAAATTGATCTAAGCTCTTGGAATGTGGGACCAAAAAGTATTTCTACTTCTGCTTTCATTTTCATGCTGGGTCTTGAAACTCAAGTGCTAAAGTGGAATCCAATAAAAGTTGTTTCTGTGATGCAGGCAGCGAAGCCCACACAGACTGCTGCACAGGGGCTGATAGATACCCTGAAGGAAACATAAAAGGGGAGGGAAAGTGCTCTTTTCATAAGAATTTTTCTGTTCAGAGTTCAGCTATAGTCTGTCTGGACTGAACCTGAAACATAAACAGTACAGACTATAACAGCTAGGTCTGTTTTAAAACTGAAAGGCACCACAGAGTTCTCTACCTCCATTCACATAAGTGAAGCAAAACAAATAGATTTTTTAAACCATGCCCTGGTTTGGGCTGGGGTAGAGTAAATTTTCTTCACAGTAGCGGTATGAGGCTGTGGTTTTGATTTTGCTGGAAAAAGTGTTGGCAACAGAGAGGTTTCTGTCATGGCTGAGCAGGGCTTGCACAGTGTCAAGGTCTTTTCTGTTTCTTGTACCACCCCCAAGGGGGTGCGGATGCAGCAAAAGTTGTGAGGGGACACAACTCAGGACAGTTGACTCCAAATGACCAAAAGGATTTTCCATACCATATGATGTCATGCACATCATATGGTATGGAAGAAGAAGGAAGGAGGGGATGTTTGAAGTGATGGTGTTTGTCTTCCAAAGTCATTGTTGCTTCATGTGATGTTGCTGTGCTCTGCTCTCTTGATGGAGAAGAACAGGCAGGCTGAACACCTGCCTGCCCATGGGAAGCAGGGATTTCCTTGTTTTGCTTTGCTTGCATGTGCAGCTTTGGCTATACCTATCACAGTGTCTTTATATCAACCCACAAGCTCTCTCACTTCTACTTTCCTGATTCTCTTCCCCACCCCACTGGTGGGAGAGTGAATAAGTGGCTGTGTGGGGATGAGTTTGCAGATGGGGTTAAACTATGACAACTGAATAGGGTATAATGCTTATTCCATTTACTGCATACAGTAAAATACATTGCATTAACTATACACATCTGAGTCAATTAACAGTACTCATGATGGTTCCCAATAACATTTTACTAGTTTGTCATAATACTTTTTGCTGAAGTAGAGCAGAGTAAGATCAATCTGAAAAAAAAATGAAATATCTATAATCATGCATACAACTTTTACCAAAGTCATGGTATATTGGTTGAAAATTTTGGCAAAAGCTAATTTTTCACTACTGAATTTTGCAAAGTTGGCATAATTGTTAGTGAAACTACCATGTAAAATCAGAAATATAGAATTTTCTTAGCTATATATATTTAGTTCATACGGTTGAAGTGGTATCTGGCACAGCAAGACAAAAAAGGGGGTGATAGAAGAATATGTTCAAAAGAATCAATTTCTGTTATCATTCAAATACTAAAAATGCCATTAAATACCATACACATCTGTAAAAACTTCAGGTAAGACCATAAGAAAAAGATATTATTTTATTAAATATTTTTTGTAAATCCTCAGTGCTGTTTCTCAGTGAAATATAAGTCAATTTTCCATGCAGCTTCAGCTTTTATTTGACAGCATGGTGGATAAATTTCATCCTGTTGCCCTATGCTACATAAAACATTCAATGACATTTCACAGAATGGTGCTTCCAGAGCATGCCATTCTGCAACAGAAATACCTTAGATCAACACCTCGGTGACACATGACTAGTGTAAAAATTATTTGATTTTAAGACCAACTTTATAACTCAGAATATACTGTCTATATTCCCTGATTTTACACATGTAAATTCGAGTATTCCCTGAATTCATGAATGTATGTAAAAAGTATAGCACAACATGCTATAAAAAATGTGCTTATTCACATGGAAAATAAATATTGTATGTTTACTAGGATAGATCAAATAATTTTTAAAGACCTGGTTTTAAACAGAAAGTTCACAGATTTTTAGAAAAGATTTCTAAGACATTCGTTCAGCAGTGAGAAACAAAAGTATGTGTCATCTTGACACCTAAATGTACTATTAATCCTCTTCTAATTAGTTGGCCAAGTACTTAATAGCCTATTGACAGACATTTAAATGTGCCTTGCTAAGCCTGATTAAAATAAAAATGTAGACACATCCTCAACTTCAGTAAAGCCCAACTGACAACACTGATAGAATGAAACTGAAGGGTCATGATATTTTTTTAAAGGCAAGACATGATGAGAAAGGAATTTCAAGAACTGAGGAGAACTAATTGAAGAGGACAGAGAGCAGGTGCTAAATTCTACTCAGAATCATTTTAGAATTGAATCAATAAACAAGCAAATATACACATGACAAACACATAGCAGAGGCATTCCTTGCCAGCTAACATTGATTTCCTTTTTGGAAGGTGGCAAAATGTCATTTTCCTAACTTGGTTAAATTTCAGTCATTCACAAAATCAGTATATGTTGAGAAGTCTGTATTCTCCAAGTCTGAATGTCATCTAAGATCAAATCACAGCTATTTCATCTATTTTAATACATAATCTCAACCAGGCTTCTTCACTTCAAATTTGTTGCAAGTATTTAGTCTCTTAGTCTATTTTCTCAACCATATGATTACTAAGTGACTAAAACCGTCACTTCAGCACGGAAATTATTGTCTCCTCATGAGCATTTTCTTTTTGACATGCTTTAGGTTTGGTCATTTAAACTCAAGGCTTAAGCATTAAACACTTGAAGTCTTTTTGTTTGTTTGTTTGCTTGTTTTTCTCCAAAATGTAGAACAGTGGAGGGAAAAAAGCAGGAGACAGGCTCTGCAGCTAGGTGATACTGTGATATCACTCCATAGAAGGATCTTCTGATGATAAACAAGAAAACACAAAAAGTCTTTCAATGACTATCTACTGGGTTTGTTTATGTCACACATAAAAGTTTCAAAATATATGTGCTGAGGAAAGAAATAATGAATCCTACAGGACAGTGCAACATGGAAGCCCAATTCAAGCAGATGTCCCCAGCAGTACAGAATTTGTTATTGAGGCATAAATCTAACAAAACATTCTCACGGGATGGTGGATAACTCAAAGCTATACTGTCTTTTCAGTGATTCAGAACCACCCAACTGGGAATCATTTTTAGCATATGGAACACTTGTCTTCTTCTGCAATCAGTTTATTTGCCGCTCCCTAATATTTGTTGAATACTATCTTACTTTTTTCTTTCCTTAGACTAGATGATAACGTCTGAGCAAAAGGCGCATACTTTTGTGTTTTGTTTTGGTTTTTGCTTATTGTTACAATTTTTTCTTAAACCTTGTCGTGAAATGCAAATAAGAAATAGTTCCTAACACACATGTAAAGGAGCCCTGTTAGCTGAAGTATACAAACATCAAGCTGGTCCAGCCTTTGGTATTAAACTACAGCTGGTAGAGTCCCTCAGGGTGGCACTAATCACTGGTGGTAAACTGCAGAATTGCTGAGGTCAGGAGTCATTCACATGTGCAGCAGTAGCTCAGGGAAAAGGCTGGCCCAAACAGTGAGCAAATGCTACTGTATCCCTTAAAGATTCTGCCCATAAATTATCATCTGTAAAACTACTATTGGCGAATTAAAAGTTTGCTACAAAAATATTAACTACTTACCAACAACAGCCCCAGCATCCCCGGCAAAGAACATTTCTGAGATAGCTTCACTGCATGCTTTAACTTATTATTGATTATAAGAATTTAACATTTATTGTTAAATTATATAATTTTTAAAATATCAGAAAAAGTTGAAATAAATTGCAATAATGCTTAAAAGAGATTGTATTTTCTTACATTAGTTTTTTTTTTACAAGTTCTAATTCTTCTATATTTGCCTTTATTTGAGGTTTTCAGAACATTATTTTTACCTTAATAAGCATTTAACAAGAGATGTTCAGTTGACAGACAAACCTACTTGGATTTTCCAGTGTCTCAATAAGAGCACTGAAGAACACTATACAGTCATTAGATAAGAGGGAAGGTCCTTGCTCACGTAATTGCTCTAAAGATAGGAAATAGGATCTCTTCAGTAAATTGTATATTACACAAGGAGTGAAAGCCACAGTGATTTCCTGCTTATGCTGGGACACTTGTTGATCAGTGTAATAATAAATGTATTATAAAGAGTATGATTATCAGCCCACCAAATCTACTTATGATATTGAATTGTTCAAAGAAAAGAGGAAGGACTGACAATGCAGACCTTCCAATACTCAGTAGCCAGGCAATACAAACACAAATGAAATTCACTATACATAGATATAAAGTCCTAAATTCACACACATGATGGTGATCTCTGATCTATTACCTTTAATTATATTGGTGTGATGACAGGCATAGATTTTTGCCTTCCATCCTTACTAGTGGTTAAAAAGCAAAGTCATTCTTAGAAGTTGCTATGCAAGTACTATAGATCAAAACTGAGATCACCATATACTATGAAGCATGGACTGTTATAGGAATTATAAACTACTGCATACTTGCATCTTGAATCTTTGATTCTATCTCAAGGTGAATAGAGAGGAATTGGAGAAAGTTTAAAGGAGGAAAAGATGAATGATCAAAAGTCGGGACGGGCTTTACCACTGATTGGCCCAGTTAAGTAGGACTGACTCAGTCTGGACAAGAGACAGCTAAGGGATAATGTGCTAGACATTTATGCATGTCACAGTGAAAATAAATAGAGACCAACTGCACTCCCTCTTTCTCTCCCAAGACAACTGGTAAATACTGATTGAAGACAGTATGAAAAGATTAAAAAAAAAAGTGTTATTGAAGCATGCAATTAAACTACAAAATTTCTTGGTTCATGAGGTAGCAGATACCAAAAAATTGTGATTTTTGTAGGAAAAGTTAGACAGGTTCATATGAGATGGTTATTAAAGGATTATTAAAAAAATACCCAAATCACATTTAGATCAGGAAATGACCTGCAAATGATCTGATATCTGGGAAGTATTTGTGGTAAGTATCATACACACTTGCCCTGTTCTTATATCATGCTTTAGGCGCCAGTTTTTGTCTACTGGTGTAGTGAAGATAACTTTGATCAGGCTACACTCAGATGATGTATGGCATTTTTCTAGTCTCAGCTTTAAAACCAGAAATATGTCACTATGCATTTGTGTACGCTCTTTTTAAGGATTTGATGAAAATAATGTTATTACTAGTAATATATTCCTCAGGAAAGATATGAGCTCATAATTGAAGCATACAACCTGTACAATAATGAAAAATAAGCATAGTGTTGTGGGTAAAACTAAATCTATGCAGAAAAGCAAAAGCACTTGGCAAAATTGTCACACCCTAGGCTGCAACGACATGCATCAATCAGAGGAGCAGTGGCTGGAATATGATTCAGCTGTTCAGTCACAGTTCTGGCCCTCCCCATGCTCATAGCTGTAAAAAACCCATTCAAGATCTTTTGTGTAATGACCCTTTATAGACAAGGGCAACCAACAAGCAAAGAGTGAGGATGTGAGCCATTTCAGTGAGCTGCATTTGAAACATTGCTACTATGAGGCACTTGAATGAGAGATGTTAAATCTGCTTCATTCACTTTGTTCAGGATAGTGACTTGTCAAATTCTATCCCTTATCTGACAGGATTAAGGTTTTACCTACCTTTCAGAAGATAGCTTGAGTATTTTTTTTGCAGTAACAAGGAAGAGATATTGAACAAATGCCAAAATTTTCTCCCTTTTGCCTGATACAATAAAAATTTCAATCAAATGCAAAAAGCTAAAGTGAAATCAAAAAGAATTATGACATGTTCCAAACTTCTGACATATGCAACATTACAAAGTAATTGGTTATCACTGGAAGAAATTTAGCTGTGAGAGTTACCTGACCAGGCTTTGTATTTTCACAGACGACTACATCGTAATCTCTGGCAAGCTCAGGAGGATTATCGTTGACATCCAGGATTCTAACACCAACTGGAACGTGGCTCACTAGCCCAGGATTGTCTGCAAAACACACAGGATGGTATTAAGCCTTTCAAAATACTCAGTATTGCATGTCATCTTCAATTTAAAAGTGGTTTATTAACACAATAACTAGATGAAAACTGGATGCAGCTACAGAAATTTAGGTAACAACAAACTAAAAAATGTTTGTTGTGCTTCATTACCTGTTTTGTAAAAAAAAAAAAAAAAGAATGGGAAGTATGGCATGAGTCTTAAGTCACTTAAATCAAATACAAGGTACTCTGGAAATGAAGTGAGAGGAAACTGCTGGACTTATACTGTCACACTGTATGCTAAGAAATTATCAATTTCTTGGTAATTAAACTGTCATCATAGTCTTGAATTAAATTTAATATAAAAAATATTAAAGCATTTTTCTTTTTCACAGTTCCTTAAAGAGTTTAGAAAATAAAATGCAAACATAACAATAAAATGCATAGGTATATATAAACTTTTCCCAAGCCTGAGTTCTGGTTTCTCACAAGCTACTATGGTATTTCGCACAATAGTTAGTGAGTGTGGCTTTAGCAGAAGAAAAGAAAGGAGGTTTAGTAGAAGTGCGTCTGGTTTTTGCACAATATTTAAGTACCAATGTCTTAGGCAATGATCTGTACTTTCATAAGAGCTCACCCTCAGAAAAATTACACCCTCAAAAAAGCACAATATATATAGAATCCTTTCAATAAGAATACACTTTTAATGATAAAATGGAAAACAAACAAACAAACAAACAAAACTCACAATCCCTTTCTGTCCGTAATACCCTTGTTCTTACTTCTAAGTACTAAGATAATTTTATTTTGTTGAAAGAATTATGTATTTAAACTTTTTATAATTATCTAATATATGCCTTCTGGAGTCCATACAAGTATCAATCAGACACACAACTTAGTTTGTAGATGATAAACTTCATCTTATATTCACCAAGTAAATGAGACTATCAGTAGCAGACAGTAAAGTCAATCTTCCAAATGGAATAAAATGGAAGAATGGGGTATTATAGATTGACATTTTAAAAGATCATGTCCCTATGTGTGCTCATGAGAAGAAAAAGAAAAAAAGAGAGAGAGAAACATTAGTAGTCCAAGCTTCATTCATGGTGAAACTTCATTCACCACATTTATTTTGATAGTAATTAATCCCTACCATGTTTCTGTTAAAAAGGGTCCTTTGTAAAATACCTTATATTTGTCACACCTTTAATGGTCTCTGCTCAGAATTCTGGAAAGCATTGACTGGACATATACTTGGCTTTAAGACCACCAGGGATGTAGGCTCACAATGAAAGAATATTTGAGAATGTTGAAGTTTATTTGACAAATGTATAGATCTGTCTTTTTCTCTTTTCACATGGGATACTAGCCAAAGCATCTAGGACTTAGAAGTTCCCTTAAATTTTTCACATTCTCTTTTCAACTAATGTGTATGTTCACACAATGATTTTAATTCACTTCTGAAACTTAGTACATTATCCCCATAAAATAGGAGATAAAAAAGTCGACAGAAGACTTAGCTAACACAGGAAGGCTATTCCCAATTACTGTTAGAAGTAGAAGTTAGAAGAACATGCTCAGAAGACATTTATAGGCTTGCAAATTCCATTATCTTGCTGAAATTTTCCTCAACTGTTTTTTTTTCAGCTTTACCCTGAATCTATAAATATCTTTGTAAAAGGTGAACTAAGAGACTAAACTGGACTATCTCAACTGTGTTTATGCAAGAATGAGGCTTTCTAGTCCCATCTAAAAACACCTTTAGTAGAAAACTTTGAGGAAAGTTAAAATACTAGGGATATATAAGTGAGGGAAGAATGACACTTGTCTGTCCAGGAAGTATTTGGGAGAAAGAAGCCATTTATCTATCTTTGCTGTTTATTTTCTGAAGGAAGCAATCTTCTCTACAGGAGAACATCTGCAGTATGAGTATTAATACAAAAATATGTTTGTTCCTTTCCTGGAGGCAGGTCAAAAGATTGTGCAGAACAGCACAGGCAGCATAGATTTAACATTTCTTACTGCTCACTTAAATGTACCTTACAACTCATTTAGGTAACGTCCTCTGTCAATGTAATCCAACAAAGAAATTTAAAAAATCCTGTAATTGCTATTACAGAATATGATATCTATGGCTCAAAATACCTTTGGTTTTGAGACTTTTTTGGGGAGGTTCTTGAACATAATTTGTGAGGTATGTGAACTAGAAAGTGGTATAAATGAAAGGAAGGACCCAATGCACATAAAGAAGGACTACATAAAGCATAATAAGGAGCTAGAAAGCAGGGATTACTTTAAAGAGTTAAAGATTAATAAATTAATTGTTGAGGTGATTCATAAACTATAACAAAGAATTTGAACACCTTAATACTACAGAAAACCTGGAAGAGTTTCAGCAAGAAGGCAACAGAAGTTGTGATTATCTGATAATCATAGGATCACTGAAAAATCTTAGTTGAAAGGGACTTCTGGAAGTCCAGTTTCCAGCTTAAAGCAGGGCCATCTTCAAAGGTATAAGGGGGCATAATACATTTTAGAGGAAAGGAGCAAAAAAGCAGAGAGAGAACAAGGCAGTGGATACCACAGATAAAGGACTGCTCTGTAGGCCTGGCATGTTTGGAATAGTTACTGGGGAAAAAAAAAAAATCAAACTTTTTAGTCCAGTGCGTGACAATAAATGTTAAATACATGTTAAACGTTTTGTTTCAGTGCAGCGCTGCAGACCTCTTTGCCCCACCTTGAATGTGTCCTCTCGTATGCCTGTCACTACTACCCAGAGCAATCTTATTCAGTCAATTATATTTGTAGTAGTTTTACAGAGAGATTTTATGGAGATTCATAAAGCTTACCTTTATTTCTTTTGCAGCTGTTTTGCAGAACAAAGAATTTATAAACACCTCATCAGCTCAAAAGACTTCTTTATGCACAAGTTACTAATATTAATAACTCTCTGGAAGCTGGAACCTCATGGGATCACTAACATTTGCAGGAAGATTTCCATACTGACAGGGTACTCACTAGAAAATGCTAGTGGTACAGTATTCACACCACCTACCGAAACAGTCTTGAACAGCGTGCATTTTACATAAATTTGCATGCAAGGTGACAGAACAGTTTATAGTGGGGAAAGAGAATGAGAAGGAATTGAAGGAAATACATGAGTTTCTTATTTTTCTAAGTTTTCATTTAGGGAATCAACATATACTCCAATCTTTTCCTGCAATACAATTCACCTGCAATCTCCAAACCAATCTAATAACTGGCACTTTTAATAGCACGTTTTTCTTAACTAGACAAATAAATTTCTTGCAGCAGTTTGGCAGATTTCCAGTTTTATGACAATCAGTGCTGACATACATTTCAAGCCTGCGTGTTACAAAATATTCTGTGTCCTATTACCATTATGTCCCAAGAGTACATTTTTCGAAGTGAATGCTCTCTGTTTTAAGGGCCAACTGAAACAGAAACATTGCCCTGATTCTCCTAAGCTAGGGACTTACTTTCTTATGCTTGAGACTTTTCCCAGAATAAATAGTTCTTCTTCCAGAATACTAAATATCTGTGAAGTAAATCAATTTCATTATCAGATCCTCCATTGTCAAGTCCATTCTAAATATACAGAAGATCCAATTAACAGCAAACATGAAGCCTTGAATCTTCTCTTCTATTAGTTTCTGTGGGCAAACTTTAAAACTCTCATTTAAGAAGAAAGATTTTTAATACAGCTACTGATATCTGAGACTTTCTTTTCCCAATAACAAGATTCCCATAGAATTTATGAAGAAAAATTCTACCTAAATGACTTTCAGAATAGAAATCCTGACATCAAAAACCTTTCATGGGTTCATTTATTTGCTTTTTGCTTGTTTTGTTTTCTTGTTTTCTTTTTTTTTTTTAATTTAGCTAACTGTAGACTGGTTCATAACTGTTTACTACATAAGCCCATTTTGACATATTTTCAAGACCTTACAATGCAAATCAATACTTAGGAAATTCAACTAGCTCTCTATACTTCTACTTTTTAAATAGAAGTACAAAGGACTCATCACATTTCTCTAATAAAGATTAGTTTTAACACATTAAAAGAATAAACATAGCTCTCGGAAGGATAAAATATACTACTGAAACAAAACTAAAGTGATGAAAGAATGTCCAACATGCAAATGAAAGTGGCAATATTAATAAAATACTGGGATTAATTCAGGATGGTGTATATGTGATAAACTAAATTTTCTGGCAAGGAGAAAATTATGCAAAACCTAAAAATAAGTGCAATGTTCCAATCTTCTTTTTCACAGCCAGTGGGTACTTCTAAATAACGTTACCTGAAGATGGATAGCAAATATTTTTATTTTTTCCTGTAGCAAAATTTAACTTTTTACTGATGAACACAAAGCTGAAGGCACTGCTCACTTCTCTTGCATCACAGTAGTAGTGATAGCAGCAGCAACTATAAAAACCACAGTAATTTTCATGACACTGCAGTAGACCCGAAACATTTAGAGCTTTCAAGCTGGAAACCCCCTCTTGCCTTAATGAAAGCAAAATTCTCACAGACCATGTTGGTGTTGACTGCCCGATTAGAACAAAGCACCAGACAGTATATTGGATCTGTGGCCGGAAATGTCCATTTTGAGATTTCTGTCACAAAGCTTCAAATGGGGAAATAAATGCTATATGATTCCAAATTCTATCCCTTCTCTGTGGCCCCGCCTTGGCAGCTAAGAAGAGCAATACCCTACCCCATTTTCAGATGATAAGGTAGGAATATCTTTATCATAGCTTTTCCCAAGGAAACAGGAGAAGAAAATTCAGCATGCCAAGAAGCCAATGACTAAACCAATATGAACGGGGAATAAGCATTGAAATTGGAATTAGAAGCATCATTTCTTGAACAAAGGTGGAGAACTAACTGCCTTTCAACAACTGCTGGATTTTTTAAATAGCTTTTTTGTAGGCTTTCCGTATTGCATTGATAAGCACGTTTAAAAGAACAGCAGATGCTGCTACATCCACATCACTTCCAGGAACTATTATTCCAGCGCTTCTCTGGGCTGCTTGTTCTAATGCCTGACCCTCCTGTCAATGGAGAAATTTTTCCTCAAAAAAATTGAGAAAGATGAAATCAAGATGAAATCTCCCCTAGTACAACTTTAAACCACTTTCTCTTGTCCTCTCACTTGTTACTTGGTAGATGAGGACAGCCCCCACCTTGCTGCAACCTCCTCTCAGGCAGTGGCAGAGAGCAATAATATCTTCCCTGAGCCTCCTTTTCTCCTGGCTAAATGGTTGGATTAAATGATCCTAGAAGTCTTTTCCAACCCTAATGATTATATGATGCTGTAAATTCATACTGTTGTGACGCCTTAGTAGGCAGCTTGCCAAGGCTGAAGGTAAACTGCGTATCATTTGGACAGGGTACCAGTACTGTATCCAGCTCTCACCAGTAAAAAGACAGCAGAGATCCAGGTCATTGTCACTACACCATGACCAATACAGCCTTAAAACTCAGATCCTGTAGTTTTGTTTTTACAATCTACTTTAATCTCTTTCAGATTTAGGGAATTACTTTTGTGGCAGATTCTGTTTCTTGGAAAAATAAAGTAAATGTTACCAATACCAAAACTCTTTCTGAAACTGAGCTAGTAGATAAAATGCAAGTGAGGTCAAAGATAAAGGATGAATATGATTTTTTTTTCCTTGGTGAAGGCAGGGTTTATGGTAACAATTTTATTTCTGTTTCTGTAATGTACCTACAGAGATAATCATAAATATAGAAAACAATACAAAAGACAATATTTCCCTCTAATGATACAAAAAAAAGTAGTGAATTTCATTGTTTAAGTCTATTCTCTTGCTACAAAAAATATTAGTTTTGGAGAAAAAACTGAAACTGAAAATCACTATGGGGACATTCTATATTTATTATCAGAAAAAAATCATTTCAAAGAAAAACTGAGGCACAAATCTAGCAACAAACTCACTGGTATTAAACAATCATCCTGCTGTCCACCAGATACAAATGATTAGGAGTTTATAAAACTGCAACAGCATTTTGTTCTGATTTAGATCACTTTCTTAAAGATATTGTAAAGGAAACATTTTCTAAAAAACTAATTATTTGACACAAGTTATTACAGTTAGTCTTGTTTATGTGGAAAAATTTAAAATGAGAAAATAAATTGACACAAATTCTTGTTCTTTTCTTTTAGTGTTGTATGCCAGGAAGCTATTCCTCCAAAGCCTTATTTCCTTCAGGCAATGCATATGTTTCTTTCATGTGTTTCAAAATAAACAGAAATTAATTGTGTATTTTTGTCTTTTGATTTCGCCTTTTGTAAAATAAGTCAGCTTGCCTCTTAATAACATTAACAGAAATACTATGTATACTTTATATCTCCCCTCTAGCTTCAGTTATCCTTCTCCATATGACAACCTTATGTAGTGCTTTCAGGAGTAATAGATTTTAATACCCTACCCAAATCTTAGTAATTTATTTTCTGCAAACATAAAATATGAAAAAGAAATGTCAAATTCTTCTCATAACTTGCTGTTTAATATGGGTAGCAATATCCCATTCTAAAGAACAGATATAACTACACCTCATTATAACAATACATACACTTCATCTGTCTATTTAATGCAATTATAGGATTTTCATTATTCAGCATCTCAAGGGGTTTTGTATTTCACTGCTGCATATTATTAGTTGTCTCTGTGAATCTTGTTTTCCTCTGAATTATGTAACTGTATCTTTCTGTTATTGTTTTTACCGAGACTTATTAAAAAACTACTTATGTTACAATTAGAAAAGGCATTTTAATCTTTTTTTACTCTGTCTTGTAAAATAACTGTTCCAATTTTTTTTTTTGTAAGTTATCCCAACTTTTCACATATTTAAATTCTGAGTAGATTTTGTTGACAGTCTGTTAAAATATGTCTAAAAGTTATTTCTTTGAATATTTTTTTGCAATGACTTTTTCCCGGCATCCTTTCCATAGTACATAGGGTATTGCACAGTCTGTCAATGAAGTACTGCTCTAACTAAACACTTTTGTATTTTTTCCCCTGAAGTTCATATAAGGAATGTGCATGGCAAAGTAAATACAGAAGATGTATAAATAAAGAGAAATATATTTGTTTGGTTGGAGTTATTTTCCCAATATATGATTTTTTTAACACCTTGGATATTTCTGTGGGGTTTGGTTTGGTTTGCTTTGGTTTGTTTTTTTGGTAAAATCAACTGCATAATGACGTCTCTAAAGTATTTTGATTTCTAATCCACTATGGTTTCAAAGCTCTGTATATACAGTATCCTTTCATGTGGTTATTTTTTGCTGTCTCTTGGTAGGATTTCATTAAGTCTGGTGGATCTGACAGAACCTGGCATGAAACACAATTATTTCAGTTCTTCTGTTCTATACAGCCTCTCCACAGCTTTACAAATTAGGAACTCTTTATTGACCCTCCAAACAAAAGTTTTTGGACCCATTGTATTCAAGTTGGTCCTTTAAACAAATAGCAGAAAATGGCCTGATTTTCCATTTTCAGCTACTGCTGAGTATTTTGGAGACACTCAGGAGCCCCAAAACTCTATCCTCAAACTGTTAATGATCTACTAAACTCAGAAATCTGTTCCACATGGATATGATAACCAGCTGCATAAAGTAATATATGAAAACTTCCCAGTAGAGGGTACCTTTAAAAATCTTTAAATTCTTTAAAATACAAGCACTTATCTTGCTTTTAAAAAAATCACATTTCTAATTAGAAGCACAGTTATTATCCATCTAAATGTCCAGTATTGTATGAACTCAAATAATCTTCATGTTAACATCACCTGAAAAACATATTAAGAAGCTTGTTTGATCTATTTTCTGCTTTTATTTTCTCCTCCACATTAAAAACACAGTTCCCAGTGTCAAAAAATCACAGAAACTTGATTTTGGAGGTGCCTCCATAGATCTGCAAGTCCAACTCCTTTGTTCAAAGCTAGATCTACAGTGCACACTGCTCTGGGTCATGTCCACTTGGGTTCTGAATGCCTCCAAAACAGATAATCCGCAGCCTCTCAATTTGACCTGTTCCAATTTTTGATCAATCTCACAGTAAAACCATTTTTTTGGTTTAAATGGCCTCCTTTTCCATAAGGAGATATCCCTGGCTCATGTCCAGCTTTCATCCACTAGGATCTCCACCACATCTTTATTTCAAAAGCTGCTCACCTGCCAGTTGGCCCTGCATGTGAACTGGTACATAGTATTACTCCTCTCCAAGTGCTGGACTTTGCATTTCCTGTTATTAAACTTATCTTCATGATTTAATTTTCCCGTTTTTAAATTTCTCTTCATTTCTTATTCATGCATTTCTATAGCTTGCTGAGATCCTTCTGATTGTCAACATGACAGTCTGATGTATCAGCCATTACTCCGGTTTTGTGTCATTTGCAAAGAGAGTGAGAGTGGCTGAGACAGCACCCTGTTCCACATACCATGTCATTAATGAGGAGATTAAAGAGTATTGTATCCTGCATAAGCCACTGGAAGTACTTTCTAGTGACTGACTCCTGTTGTAATTTGGGCTGCTCATTTACAGCCCTTTGAACCTTACAGCCCTTTGAAGACAATTTTCAGTCCACTTCATCCTTCCTTTATCTAGCCCATTCTTCTGTGTCTTGTTCTTACATGAATCTCTCTCAATATTCCTTAATTCTTACCAGCAAGGGAGGTAATTTTGAAATTTGAATAATTTCCTATCATTGAGTGCTGTCATTATAATGAACTAATAGACAGATTCTACACTAGTTCTTAAAATAGCTCAGCCTCAGTTTATTCACTTCCAACGGGACAGACTGTATTCTCAGTATTACTATGACTGTATTTCTTTCCTCTAAATCAGTCTTTCATCTGTTATAAAACATTGTGCATTTGCTCTGTATTTTCCTATTCTCTTTCCTCTTGTCAAAGACTCGGTCAAAAATCTTTACTAGAGCCAAGCAAACTCTATCTTCTCTCCCTTTCAAGTACACTTTTGTAATTCTTTTCTAAGAATTTTAAGAAGTCAATTAAATGGTAATAATTCTATGTGCCTCTGTATTTTAAAGCATTACTACTACTATTAGTGCTACTACTCCTTCCCCTCACCCCAGATTTAGTCTCTAGATTCTTCAACATAAACTATAGTACTACTTTGTCATCTTATTCTCTAGTACCACCAAGTGATTTCAGGAAACACCGGTACTGAAACAATCAAAGTAGATGCTTCTGGACACTAAAATTCCACTCTTCCTCCCTGTACACTGCTGCTTAAGAACAATGCATGTTAAAGAAAGAAAAGGATTGCCCATCAATTCTTATAGTAATGGTGTGTTTTAAGAAGTAGCAGCACAAGCAAAAAAACCCTGCTGATTATTACACCAGCATTACTCCCACATAGCAAGGTGGTAGGATTTCCTTAGATTTCAGAGAGGACATTTGACCAATGCAGACAATATATATCACACACAGAGATGAAAAGTGAAAGTAAACGTCATACAAAAGGTTCAGAAAGAATAAGGCTGAAGCATGAAGATGTTGTACCTTTGGGGATAGAAATATAATGTTGATTCTAAATTTCATTCATGTAAAATAAGCCTGGTCACAAATAGTGGCCAAAAGGATGATAGGTAGAAACTGAATTCTATCAATGAAATGTAGCACAAAGTCAAGAGAGGAAAACAAGAAACTGACTACAGTCAACACTTTATACTCGCAGAGCACCTCTTGTTGAAGGAATACAATCTTTATGGGCCTTGCAGGTTCTGCTGTGTTCTTGGCCAAGCAAATGGTGTCAGAAACTGCAAATGCCTTCTACTACATCAGATAAATTTGAGGAATACCACCTCCAAAGCTAAATAACACTTTGGTCATAGCCTTTGACCGGTATTTCAGATTTAGTTTTAGTTCTGCAATACTTTCTGCTTGAACTTGAAAGCAAAAGCCATAAGACTAGATATGGGATAGACAGCACTTAAAGGAAGAGCTTTGGCCATACACAACATTTGCTCCTTGCTCCACCATAAATTCAATTATTAAGTTCACAATGGATTTGGAAGACAACAACAGTGTTGTAATTTTCAAATTACTTCAGATAAGAAAATGGTTGAGGAAGTAGACACAAGGAAAGGCTGTCTGTCATTTAGGCTGCCTGTCAGTTTTTCTGTCATCCATCTCTTCACTACTGTCTCTACCTTTTTTCAAAAATGAATTGCTTTTCCAACCAAAGCTATAGATTTACTTATTTTTCCAACCCCAGCTTTAACAGTAACAAAGGCAGCGCAAGGGACAAAAAAAATCAGATCTCTGTTTTCCTGTAACGAATTTCACCTGAAACAGAGATTTCTAATCGGAATATCTAAAAAAAAAAAAAAAGCAAAAAAAGAAAAAGTATAATTATTATAATTTATTATAATTTATTCTGTTTTAGTTATAAACCTAGTCCTCCTTCATACTATTCTCAGCATGATACATGTACCAGCACTCTTTTGATTATGTGAAACAAATAATGTGGAGAAAGCTATGTTTAAGTTTTATGCTATTGAGATTTCTTTCTGTAAAATAATTACATTTCAATGGTTTCCAAGAAAAGGACTCGTGACTACTTTTTTCAGTGTCCCAATGTAGCTTTTAAATCTTTTTTTTGAATTATCAGTATGCACCTGTTTATGATTGGGCTTTAATTATATTTTATTTCATGCTGAATTGGAATAGCACATTCTATATTATAGAATATGTTGTCTATTATAAGACAACACTGTCAAGCACACAGGAGTGTTAGTGTTTACTTTTTCAAAGAGTTAATCATAAAATTATAGATCCTATTACTTACTCTAGTAAAGTACTTAGCTCAAAATGTCAATTTCGTTGTGAATGTAGGTACAATATAAGAAACAATTTATTGTCTTTATGAAATACGTTCATGCTGTTAATTTTATGGCATGTGCTACTGCTGTAGTGGCAGAACAGATTAAATTTTAACCTAGTGATGAAACCGATGAAAGCAGACCAGGCTCAATAATGTCAGTGGAACCTGTTAGAGGTCAAACCTGTGTTTTACCGTAAAAAAAAAAAAAAAAAAAAAAGGTAAATGAAAATACATAAAAGCATTTCACAGTTTTGATCAAAATCACTGCCACTAAAAGATGATATCATGAATAGTGCTTAGGAGAACTGAATCTATCAATCCAGGATGGGACTTTTTCTTTCTTCATTTGTCTTGTTGAGTTTTTTTAATTTAAAACTTTGACTGTGGAAAAATAAGACCCTGTAATAAAAAGATTAACTGAAAAGTTCTTTAAACTCTCCTTGCCTCAAGTAGAAATATTTGTCTCAGACTACTCAGTCAGATGGTTTTTGATCATTCAGGGCTTATCTGAGGCAATGGAAATTCATCAAAATTAGAGGACTTTCTAATGCACAGATAAGTATTTATGGTATCTTTACTTGGCAATTTGCCTATTAAAAGGCCAGAGGCATAATCAGAAACTACTAAGCATCTGTAAAGTATAAATTAACATGGGCATACAATGAACATCCAATTCGCTAAAACAGCTGATAGTAGATACAAGAGGGAAAGATTAATTTCTCAGACAGTACTAAATAGTCTTAACTTCTAAGACATATGAATTGTGAAACACAAATGGGACAAGCTTTTGATTTTAGGACATTGAATGCTTACAAGTGTAGCTGGGTAAGTTGGCAGCCTTCTGTACCATGCAGAGAAATGTTGCAAATTTACACAGGTAGAATCATATAGGCATGTGACATTTTTTTTAATTGTTCTGTGGAATTGAGTATTCACACACAGAGAGAAAACTTTCCTTTATCCAGACTAGCTGAAAACCCACTGATGTTAAAAAGAAAATAACATATTAAGGTAGTCTTTCTCAAAATCTGAGAGCGATTATTTTACTTTCTAATTTTTACTTTTTTATACTATGTGCCAAATAAATTATTTACCTATCTCAGAAGCAGCCACTGTGATGTTGTACCAAGGTGTCTCCTCTCTGTCAAAGATCTTGGCAGTCTTAATGGTCCCAGTACTAGCATCAATGGTGAAATACCTATCTTCTTCTGTGTTATGATCAATGAAATATCTATGAAGAAATATAACAATAAATATATATTCATTGTAGTATATATAATCCAAAGTAACAGAAAGCTATGCAAGAATATTACTTTCAAGCTTTTAAAATCATAGACATTTAAAAAGCAACCTAACAAAATCTATAATTTGGAGAAACTCAAAATAACTTGATATTTCATTTATTTCATAATGTTTTATTTCTTTCGATACATAACAATATTTCCACTGTGAGTCACAAAGATATAAATTGCTAACAGGTGGCACTTTGCACAGCAGTATGAAACCCTGTCAAAGGTAAGATACACATGTATTTTGACTAAAAATCATGAAATGGAAAAGCAGAAAAGAAAGCAGATGCTAAGATACTATTATTCAGCTTATTTGCCTGTCACTGCAAACTAGTGTGATCAGCCTCGGTTCCTGTTTTGAAGCATGCCTCTCTGACATGAAGTTGATGTCGAGATGACACATAAGCCATTTGGAACATAACCATTGCAGAGTATCAGAAACATCTGGTTCCCAGAGCAGCCATTTACACTACCCTAGAAGCAAAACTAAACTCCCCTGCTTTACTCCCTTGACTGCTGGGCGCTTTGCCTAGCAGGGAAGATAAAAGCCTTGAAGTCGGTAATGGAAGAGAGGGAAAGAACACAAAAGAAGAGATTGACAAGACGTTTTTTTTAAAAGCTGGAATCATTTACAATGGCTTTTAAAAAATGAAGCAATTGCAAGCCTTCTTAACCAACTCCATTTAAAAAAAAAAAACAAGAAAAAAAAGGAAAAATATTATTTTCTTTAACATAACAACTTTTCCTGATAACTTGTCATCTCTGCTTTCATTCTGTGAAATTCCATATACATTTAATATATGGAAGGCATATAAAAGTGAAAATTTTTTATTTGTCTCATCCAATTGCTCTTATTTTTACATCACTAGATGTGCAATTCCTAGCTAATAAAAAGAGTGGCACACATAAAAGTTGCCAAGCACAAAACAATTAAAACGAAGTTTCATTTCTCTCACAATGTAATTATTAATAGCAATTGTGTAAACAAAAAGCAAGCAAGCAAAAAAACTTTATTTAATCACATATGAAAGGCAGAGATGATGTGAAAAAGTAAAAGAAAGAAAGCACTTAGGAGGGAAAGCAGAAATCTGAGTGAATCACCTTAACTGGTTGAAGGATTGGACACTCAGTGGAAAAGCCAGATAGGATTTGATGACTTAGGGCAGATCTTCCTTACTGAAGAGAACCTGAACCTGCCTCTCCCTCCTTCAGGAAGTATTTACATCTGCCTTACAGTATGCTATCCTGCCTTGTGGAACTTCAGATTTTCTTACCATGCCTCAAGTATTTTCAGCAGCTAAAGAACCATAGCTCAGTCACTGGAAATCAAAGCAGCCAAAGCTAGGATAGAATATCTTTCTTTTTGCCTGTTCCCCATCTTTTCTTTCAACATCATGAAAAGTGAAAGTCCTTCTGTATGACTGTGGGAGTTGGAGAGATAGCAGACCTCAGTTCCTACTCATTTTATGTTTCTCTGGAGCAAGCCCTGTTTGTACAATCTATAATCACTCCTTTAAGACTGTGCCAGTCTCAGTGGAGAAGTTGTATCTCCCATGTCCACAGATAGCATTACTTTTAACTATTTATAAAAACTTGGAAACAGAGTGGTATCAACCTCTAAAAATCGATAAAGCTGCCATATTTGCTGCAGAGTAATGTTGACATCTGAACCTTGTCCAGAAGGTGCATGCTTCAGGTGGAGAAATGCTCCCATGCCTTGCACCTTATGCTTGGCAGCATAGGAAAACTGAGTTAGGAAAAATAGTTGGAATGTTTTGATCATACTACTATTAACACACAAATAATGAACATTTGGTTGTGTTGGGCAAGATATATACACAGATACACAAATATCTTTTACATGATGAACTAGAAGGTTAAGAGAGAAAGTAAGGGAAGCATAACTGTCCTCCAGTTTTCTAAGAGACCTTTTACTGGTAGAGCTTACAATCAGTTATGGACAGATAAAATTTAATTACTTCTCTCCTAATATAGCTTTGCTTTTCTTGACTTTAGGAGTCTCCTGATAACAATAAGAATTACATGCTGAAAAATAGAAACCAAATATTCTTTCCTGACCTGTTCTTATGGTATATGTACTGCAAATCCAAAACATTTTGTAATACAGGAGTCTTGTCCCTGCAAACATTAATTACTCTGGACACTGCTCATTATCAACGTCAGGCATAGTGACTATTCTGTTAGTCACTATTTTGCTAACCACAGAACCATAAAAATAGGGCTATGTATTATTTGAAGACAGTAGCTTAAAGATAGGCAGAATTTCATATTGAGCTTCAGTGAGAAAAAATCTTAAAGCAATATGAATACCCAGCTGCTTTTTATGTATATGACTTATAACAAAACATTACCTCTTCCTCTAAGCAAAGTACAGAAAAGTTGAAACATATCGATCCCAAAAAGGAAGCTTGGGTAGAAAAACTGATGTTTGATTTTCTAATGATTTGTGATCATCTAATGATTCATTTTCATAAACATGTCAAAAAAGATGGTCCTTTTATCTTTTTTTAATATGAACATATTTTTGTAAATTAGTGATTTAGGTATGTTCCCCAGGAGCTCAAATCTCTGTTTAAAGAACTTAGGATTGGATGGATAACTTCAATTGTGTTTTCTGCATCATTAATAAAAACAAAATAATCCTGTGGTAACTTATTGTAGTAATACTTTTACTTCATTGATGCTAGAATAATGATTTTTTTTTCCAGTTTATCCACAGTAGCACTTCCTTTTCCTGTGCTAACTTTTGCATAAAGTTTGAAATATTCACAGATTGACAATTCTTTTCTTCATCAATCAGTAAATAAGAAAGGGGTACTTTCTTAGGTTTTCCTATTATTAAAATGTTCAGTTCTCCTCCATTACTCCAGATTCTTCCTTAAAATTGTTTTTTGCATGATATCTAAAGCAGCCATTTGCACTCCTCTGTCCTCCAGCCTTGAAGAATATGTCAGTAAAACAAGTTATAGAAGATATTCCCACACAGTAGAAGACCTAGGAATGCTAGTTCTGTTTCCAACTGCTTTAAAAATATTTTGTACAAGAACTCTCTTGGTAGAGCAATTCATTTTTGTCATGTGAGAGAACATTTAGAACAAGTTTCATTGTTTTTACAAAATGTTGAACAATTTAGAACTTTAGACTAGTCAGTCATTTATCTACATGCTGAAGATAGAGACCAGATATACCCATAAATAGAGCACATTTTAGTGCCAATGATGCTTTACTTAAGCTTCTGAATTTACTTCATCTGATTAAAAAAATTACTTTCATCTGGATTATAGTGGCAACAGAGGAAGTCATTCCCTTCTGCTCCTACCCTTCCCTCCACATCTACTGATCAGCTTTTAGATGTTTTTTCTAGACCACAAAAAGATATAGTGCAAGTTTTGAATTTCAAAGAGTGATTTCAAAAGAGATTTTTCACCCTGCTCAGTTGATGGTTTATGATCACTTAGAATGCATTAATTCAAAAATTAATTTAAAATATCCATTTGAGATATTTATTTATAGACTTTACTCATGACAATGCCGTGTGACTTAGCATGCTTATAACCACTGCACATTAAATCAGCACATCAGAGCTGCATAGCACATGTTAATAAGGAGACTTAATAACAAGACATGCCTAGATAAACAGCTCTCCAAAAACTGTTTACATGCATACCAGCAACAGAAACCAATGTGAAAGAAGAAACTTCATTAAAAAGGATCATGAATATAAAAAACTTAATAGTCATACCATCCGAAGTTAATCTGAAGGAAATTATATACCAAAACTGAATCCTGCTAAACCTAGGAAATGCAATGTGTGCCTCCTTCTCATTAGGGAGTGTCAGTGAATGGAAGTGCATTCCCAGCTTCATCCATATCCTTCTTCTGACCAAAGCAAGCCACTGGCTCCTCTGACTTCATTCCTCACTGCCTGCCTTCTAGTGAAGCAGTGGGTCACTGATAACGGATATTCCCCCCATTTTTGCTGATAACTAACAGCCATCGTGTCAATTAGGAAATAAAGAGAAATACATATGAATGATGGCCCTTGGGCAGAAGGTCACTATAGAACAGATAAATTTGCTTTCAGTATCATACCTGTCAGACTCTACTAATGCAAAGACTGCTTAAAACGAAGAAAAATGTCAAAGGTCCAAAAGTAGTTTAGAAATATTAATGATCTCCAAACCTTTTAGGAGGACTTCTGAAGCTAAAAGGCATAAGCATTTTCAGAATCTCTCTACCTAAATTATTGTCTTAATATTAACACCAGTTTATCACTGGATAGATAACTGGCATAGACTGTTTGTTTTACTGTTCTGGTATGGCTCTCTCTGGTTACTATGTTTTAAGGATGAACCTTGAGTTTGCACTTTTAAAATAGTTTTGAGACTTTAAGTTATTTCTTTCTGTTTTTAATCAAATCTTTAACTTATCTATTCATGATTTTATTTTTTCATTTATTACCCTATTTATCAACTGCAAAAATGAACTCTGTTACACATTTCTACTCTGGTTAAAAATCTCATATTGATAATAAACTTCCAAAGACAAATTTCAGCTAGATATGAATTCAAAGATCACAATTCTTCCTTGGACTTCTTTTTAGTAATTCTTTGTAGCCAGTTTCACTTGTTATTTGAGAACTGGATATTTTCTTTTGACTCAAAACAAAAGTCCCTGGGAAGGGAACAGAACCTTGTCCAACCAATTACATCTTTAAAGACTTATCAGTTAAAAGTCGAATGCCATTGTAAGGAAACTTGCTCAGATAAAGATTTAATCAAGAAACCTTTTCAGAAAGAGGTGGATTTAAAGTACAGAAATTTTTATTTCATTTTATAAAATATCTTAGGAAAGGAAGGGTAAGCAACTGAATAGAATGAGAGAAGGAGGTATACCATGACAAAGAGTAAGAGTACCAACCAGCTGAAACTCTTTCTGTTTGACCAGGTGGAGAACAACAAGAAATGGCCCATGCTGAGACATAACTTGAATACATGTCTTTTATCTTCTGTCTGCCACCTGACAGCGGCACTCAGGAGCCTGGGAACCAGCAGCAAACCCTTGAAGCCAAATGAGGTGATGGGGAGACATTCTGTTGCCATGACTGTCTTGCACTACACTACCTCCATTCCAGGGCCAATTTATTTCCCCATAGTTCAAACAAATTCAGCCAGGAGAGAAAAGCAATTGTGAAGTATGAGTCAGAAGTCATGCCAATCAGCAGGTAACCAATTTTCTCCCTGCAGCATGTCTGGTACATTAAGGAGACATTCGATATTCCAGAGCTCCTTGGCAGAAAACTGCTAGTGAGAAGTACAGCCTTCAACTGTGCTTTCTAGGTGTGAAAATTAAATATATTTGAAGAGAGCTTGGAGAAAGTAATCCCTCTGTTTACTGTTCCTTTGATTTCTTTTCAAAATGACATAGCATAACTTTGAGAAAGATACTGTTCCTCTCACAGCATTTAAAGGAAGTTGATTCAATATGTTGTTCCCGCTGAGTTACCTCTGGTGCTGGCTGTCAGCTGATCAGCAGTACCTTGTTGTTTCCATACAGGACTCTTCACCTCATGCTGAAATCTCAGCTCAGCCAGAGTGGCAGTATTCCATATCCTAGCCCTACAGCTGTGAGTTCCTGGATCCCAGGGGACCTGGGGAGCTGACAGCAGTGAACCACTGTCTCCCACAAAAGCCCCTGAGAGGCAGCCACTCTGGTTTGAATTTTATGCAGAAGTCAGCTTCCTGCTCCAGTTCTCATTCCCATCCTCTAGCACACTGCTCACCTTGGACACAGGACATTTGGAACACTGTTCATTTAAAGGAAATAAGCCCTTTCTAGACACTCATCATTTCCAGCTAGCGGTTCCTGTCTGCATGTATTAATCAGTGATCATTTTTCCAGCTAATTCTACCAGTCAGTGTAGGCTAAGAACACGCCACACCCTTCAAGGCATAATTCAGAATTCAAAGCAAGATAAAGATTTGTCTTCTTTTTCATTACTTTAGTAATTTCTTCAGAGGATTACGACTGTCCAAAAGCATTTCAGGTACACGTGTTGATGGCAGAACTATATCTTATTATATACAAGTTGCTTGTCAGTCGAAAAGATTAACATTCAGATGCTGATAAGAAATAATTTGCAGTCAGTGTCACATGAGAAACACTTTTATTTTCCCTTACAAGCTAGCTACAGCTACAGCTACACCTATTTTTCTACCTACCAGCAAAAGAATGGTATTCTACTTACATACTTTTTTTCCTACATGTTACACACCAAACCAAATAAAACAAAGATTGATAGATATATGGTTATTTATTTGAGTTGCATGACCCCATCAAATGATTACACTCTAGAGACGTTCAGATATGAAGGCTGACTCTAAAACCATAAAAGAATATTAATATTCGAGGGGTTCTGAAGTCAGTAGAAATTATAGAAACATAAAGATGATGTTCTGGCATGAAAAATCAGTCTTTCATGGTCAAAAAGTTGATCTGTCAGTGTTTTTTCTCTCAGCTCTCAGGGAGAGGTGGAGGTGGTTCTGGTTGATGTGGGGATTCTAAGCTCTATCCTGAGCTGGATTCTTCCTAGTCAGAAGAGCTGTCAGAACATTTTACCAGTTCCTGCTCAAGGACATGGGCATATTTGTTACTGGGAGACCTAGGACACATAATTTGACAACAATCTAAACAAATTTGAGATATCAGGGAAGAAAACAGAAACAGACCTCTCACCTCAACACTATAAAGGAAGGTTCTAAAACTTTTAAAAAGATTTTAAAGAAAAGTTTTCTCACTGTGAAGTCAGATAGAGAATTAGTGAAGAAATTGAAGAAAAATTCCCATCTCTCTCCAGCCATTCAAAATCGGATGTTCTTTTTCTGTCTCAGTTTACTGACAATCTTAGAGAGAATTCTGGAGGATTATGATAGTGTTGTGTAGAGGTCTCCTTTGAGGAGGGCAGATTTCTGCCTTTGTCTTCACCAGCATATGCCTGGCAGGATCTGGAAAATCTCACATGCTCCCCCACACGCATATGAGAGAGGGATGATCACTTTACATGATGGCACTGAATTCAGCAAGCTGCCCTAAGTAGAGCCAACAGAGTCATAGACTCATTTAGTCATAGCCTGAGTTGGAAGGGACTTTAGAATATCATCTAGTTCCAACCTCTCTGACAAGGGCAGTGAGACCTTCCCCTAGACCAGATTGCTCAGAGCCCCATCCAAGCAGGCCTTAAACATTTCCAGGTATATGGCACCCACCACTTCTCTGGGAATCCTTTTTCAATGTCTTATCACCTCACAGTGAAGATTTTTTTGCTAATATCTTAGCTAAATCAACTCTCTTTCAGTTTGAAGCCATTCCCTCTTGTCCTGTCACTATATGCTCTTGTAAAGAATCCCTCTTCATCTTTTGTGTAGTCTTCCTTTAGATACTGGAAAGCTGCAATTATGTCACCCCAAACAGTCTAACAGTCCACTCATCCAATCCATCACTTCCCAGTTTAGAGACAATAATGTTGTGGGGGACTGTGTCAAAGGAGGTCCAGATAAATGACATCTATAACCCTTCCCTTGTCCACTGATGTAGTCACTCCATCAAGGCCACTAGACTGTTCAGGCAGGACTTGTCCTTAGGGAAGCCGTGCTGGCTGTGCCCAGGACAGCAGGAAACAAATTGATTTTGTTCCTCTTATATGACATTCAAAGAGCAACTGAGACAAGAAAATAACTAGGAGAAGGGACTTCTATATTTTCTAGAAGGGGAACAGTCTTATCCTTTCTCCCTACTTGAGAGTATGGATAAGTAGCATAGAAATTGAACTGATCTCAGAGAACAGGGGAGGGGGGGAAAAACTTTAAAAAAAAAATTAATTTTCAGCCCCTCCGTTTCTTCCTTTCATGCAGTTGTCTTGCACCTCTCTTCAATTTGAATCAGAAGCTGAGGTTTTATTCCACCTCTGGCAAATTTAAACTTCACATCGGAAAAGAAGTCTAAAACCATGATTTTTTCACAATACTCTATGTTTTTAAGACATTGAGAAATAATAACAGGAATGCATAAAACTTACAGGGTATGTTCTTTCATCTGCATATGAGCATGCCTCTTAAAATACCACTTACTGAAAATTAAGATTACTTTCTAAAGGCTGATGACAGAAAGTATTCACCTTCAGATGAATCTAAAAGATTACTATCTTTTACAATTAATGCAGCAAAAGCTAAAATTAGTTTTTCTACCTAATGCAGGAATTGAAGAAAAAATTCCTACACCACATTAATTGTTATAATCATATGCACCTGTAATTCATTAATTTTTTAGTATTCTTTCTGAAAGAAGGAAAGAGAAGGTTGTCAATTTAAATGAAAGAAGGACAAGGGAACTATGTGTTTATTAGAGCCTCTACATGCCAGGTGTGGTGCTGGAAAGCAAGTTTTTGCACTCATTAGCATTTACATGTATTATAACCATTTAGATATACCATTCACTACAAGGCAACAACATAGGACCATTAGAAAAGTGGGAAGCCAGGATCATGGCTGAGATTGTATTTTTATTCTTCATCAACTTAGCATAAAATTAAAAGTCAATATTTAGGACAAAATAAATTTAAAAAAAAATAGTATTAATTTTTAGCATAAAATTTGAAAAAAAAAAAAAATAAAGCCCAAACCAAAACCAAAACAGTTTCTTTTTCTGAATTCTGTTTCCTATAGCTCATCAATCCTTGCAAATAAAATGCATTATAGTAAGATATATTACAACCTGATTAGGGTCCAACAGAAAATTTTCTTGAATTCCAACATATTAAAATAACAAATCAATCTTCCAAGGACCAAAAAAATACGAAATTTTTTAACCTTTTAACCAAGCAATTGTAGACCTTCTGAAAATGTAAGATGCTTATCTATCTTATCATTTGACACTACTTTCCCAGGCAGAGTCCCGATCAGGACCTGTACCCCATTCACCAGAAGTCTTCTGATACCAGGAAAAGAAAAATTCTTAGAAATTTAAACAACCTCAATTAAACATAATACGTGGATGTGAAAAAATGACTCGTGGGGGCAGAAGTCCTATCGTTAATGCTCAAAACAGTGATTTGCCTCCTGTATCAGTGCATGACAAAGTAGCACTCAAAGGAGTGATTTGATGTTAATGTATTTGTATAATGGGATGTCTTATTTCTCTAACACTACTCTTAAGTGTATAAGGATAATAAGGGCTTTCAGTTCTTCATAGTACAGTATCAAACCAGGAAGTTATTCTGGGGGAACTGGTCTATGTCATGGAACTACTTTCACTATTACATAAGAGCTGCAGAAAATGTCATGATCTTAAAACCATGTCAGTACTTTTCTGAATCACTGCCTTGGAGGTGGCTTGGGGAACAGCTTCAGAATTATGTACCTGAAAACTTTTCCACTGGCAACAGACCAGGGGCAGTTGGAAAGCTCCAAGGATCACCTGGAGTATGTGCTGTGGCTGGGTGGACTCACCATCCAGGGATCACCACCTCCAGGAAGGTATCAGGGTTTCAAGAGGTGCTGCCCTGCCCTGAGACAGCACTAACAGTTGCTCTCAAGGCACCTAAGTGCCTTGCCAATTAAAAGCTGTTTTCACCCCTGATCTCCATGCAAGTCTTCTGTGTATGATTTCAGGAAGAGAAAAAAAGATAATTTCTAAGTAGATATAGAGAGATTTAAAATGGATAATGGACTAAGAAAAAATTGTAATTAGAGCATTTAATAGTCATGTTTTCTTCTGTATTGTGTGGGAAGAGACCTTTCAAGACCCACTTGCACATCAGATATTATTATAAGATGTGACTTAATCCTGACCTTTTCAAGCAACAAAAGATATCAGTATGGAAGCAGAATACTTGACACAAAGCAATGAAAGGGGATTAGTTTCTCATAAATGTTCCAACAAGGCAGTAATACCTGTGAATGAATTACAAATAAGGATGTTTTCTGTTGATTTAGAAAAAAAGATCAGGTAAATTTTTAAGTGATTTTCAAACTACTCAAAAACTCTTTATATTTAAAATTAATACATGATGAAGTTTTAATATATGTATTTTGTCTGCTTTCTATTATATATTGCTTTTCATATATCAGTAGAATAATAATCTTATTCTAAAACAGAGAATTTTAAAAATGTTTAAAAATGTTTCCCTGAAAACGTATATCTATCTTTTCAAAGAAAAAAGAAATCAATCAACTTAAAAAGAAAAAATCCTTCAGAACAGTCAAAATTGCCAATCAAATAAGTACTGAATAGAAAGACCCCACTGTTATTAGCTGATTTGTTATTACAGAGGTTGCTCTGCTGTAGTTTAAAGACTGAAACACTAATTCAAGCACTGGCAAAAAGTCAGTGCCCTCTCAAGCCTGCTCAGCTTAGGAACAAGATGAAACCACTGTGATGAAATTGCAGTGAAGAAATAAGAACAAAATCCACTTTGTCTCCCTCTACTGATAGCAATAGATGCTGCGATTTACTTTTGTGTTCAGTTCAAATAACTTAAAAAGATTTCAGCACTGTTAATTACCTTAACTACACTTCTAACCATTATTCAGTATATAAGAACTGTTCTTGCCATCAAAATAAACTGTTACTTAATTGGGCACTGAACAAATCACAGCACTGTATCTCTTTTAGCAGCTGAACAGCAAAGTGATATGGTTTCAACTGTGTGTGCCTGAATGCTTCATCAATCTCATACACAGCAGCAAGTGTCCTCATAAAGTGGAAAGGATGCACAAGTGGATTAGGAAAGACTGATAAGCAAATTGCTGCTCTGTATCTCGTCCTGTGGCCTCACAGTATTTGGAGATGTATCTAAGCCATTTGGATAAGAGGCATTATTCTGTTGCTCCCCTGCTGCACAGAGGTCAGCAGGGCAAGTCCTATCTGTACCTATCTTCCCTGGAGATTGTGATCTCTGCTTTCTCAGAAAGTTACACTGAATCTTCCTGGTTACATTTTTATAACCACTATTTTCATTTTCAATTCACTAGGAATTGTGGGGAAACAAAGAAGAGACGTGAGCTCTTTACTTCTGACTGTCTTTCAGACTCAGCAGGGTTTCAGACAAATAGTGGAGACATTTCCTGTAAAGCAGCACAAAAGGCCATGAGTGCACTGCATGGATGTGTCTGAGAAATACAGCCACCTCTGAGTGGCTCCTTTGCTCGTCGTATTGAGTGGAGCATGGGGCAGAACCCTGCCTCCAAGTGGAGCAGCAGCTCAGCCCATGCAGTCTGTCCCGCTTCTCAGGTCACACCTCCTCCAACCCATAGTTTCCCAAGCTGCAGCCAGACGTTGAAACAATGCAAAGGCCTTCTGTACTACATCAGTGTTTCTGTGAAAAGCTGAGGTAAGAGAATAGGGATTGGAGTTGCCCATTCTCAGACCAGCATTTCTGCTCCTGCAGCAGGAAGCTCAAAGAAACTTGAGGGCACACCAACCCAGCCTGGTGTCTGTTTAGAGTCCCACATAGCAACATGTTAGTTCAGGTCTTAGAGAATCAGCATCTTCATTAAAAGCTCACACTCTCGCAAATAACATTCACTGTCAGTTCCACCAAGATGGACAAAGCCTGGCTAGAGGGTGGACTTGGTCACAATATAATTCCAAGGACATCTGAGCTGCCACTGCCCTTGCCAAATGCCAGCAACATGTAACTGAGTAAGAACAGGCTCCTTTAAGATCTTCATGGTTTGGTATGTTGTGTTAGCACTATATATTTTTTCTACATTGAAAGATAGAGATACAGAAGGAACAACTCAAAAATATATGTCAATTGAGGGAAAAACTTCATAGACAAAAGTAAGAACAATTTTTTTTCTCAATTATGTGAATAATATGGATACTTAATAGTCTGTCTTCAATCACTGGTTTTCGAATTCAGGTTTGAAAAAAAGAAAAAAAAGGTGCAAATACAAAAAGTTCAATATTTGGATATATTTTTCCTTCTGTTCTCTCTGTCTCCAAATTACTACCTGTTTCACCCAGAAAATCTACTTCTGGCCTTTTCCACCCTTGTACAAACTGCTGCTGCTTCGCTTTTGCCAGAGCTATCTCTTTCTAGATAAAACTTTTATGGGCAACAGACAGTTAAATTATGGACCACTAGTCAAATCTGCACTTGCCCTTCCTACACCAAACTTCCACAATGGTAATTGGTCTGACTGTGTTAGTAGTGCCAGAATCATAGTATCAGAGCTACAGGCATTTGGCAGGTATTTTTAGCAAAATTTTATTATGTATGTTATGATTTAGGCACAAATTCCATAGCGGAAATTTTTCAAAGGCAATAACTTGCCACTTAGAAATTGCATATATTGATTCTCTGACACAAAGCATTTTGAATCTTAGATTATTATCACAAAAGAACCATAAAAACCTGGTGTTTTCATTGTTCTGAAAAGACTGTTTCATCTTACCAAGACTATTACACATACCCAGCAGATTTCAACTCAGTCAGGAGAATAAATATGCCTAATTAGCTTAAGAAAAACTGCTTTCAAGGATATAATCATGTGATTTCTACCATCATGTCATGGAAAGGGAAAGTATCAAAAAATGTTTTTGTGGATACTTTTTGGAAACTTTTAAAATCTACTATGGCCTTTGAAACATAAAGTTCGTGTATTGTTCCTCAAAATTCATTATTACACATATTTGCTTATTTTGATACTCCACTGAAGCTGAAGCATTTTGCAAAATATTGGGTCCATTCTCAACCATAGTTTTGCAAAAATGATCCTACTTGTCTCTAAAAGGAAGATGTATCTAAACCTATTGCTGTCTTGCACAAGTATCTGGGATAAACTACAGTGCAGCAAGTGTGCAGAGGGCCAGTACAATTCTGACAGACAAGGAGGAAACAGTGCTATGACATTTAACAGATTTACAGCAGGATACCACTGTAATATCAGACCTTTGCTCAGAGCAATGATGGGAATTATAGTGCAAACCAAATAAAGGCTGAAGGTTATGTTACTAAATCTAATCTATACACACTGATCACGACACTGTTCCGACCTATGTTTCCCTTTTTGTACTAAAATAAACAGTCTTCATGCATTCCAGATCTCATTAACGCTTAAGCTTGTGAAATTTAATGTCATGATTGAATAATTAATCCATATAATTTGGATTTACTATACCTCACTAAACTGTTTGCAGCATCAGGATCATGTGCCGTTACTGTGCCAACAGGAGTCCCAATCTTTGCATTTTCATAAACTTCCATGACATAGGAAGGCATAGTGAAGAGCGGGGGTTCATCCACATCGCCAACGATGACCTTCAACATCGTTACATCTTTGAATGGTCCCAAGTGCGAAAAGCGAAAATCAAGGTGAGTATTTGCTCCCTCTATATTAAGTGTATATGATTTCTTTTTTTCATAGTTGAGTGGCTGTTGGCAGAAAAAAAAAATTCTCAGAGCCATTCTGTTCTCCAGTCTAGCCTGCTAGCAACTAAACAACATCTTTTCTGTTTAACTTAAACATTTCTTCATGATACTAGAAAGGAATGATATTCTTTGATATTCTGGCAGCCACTGCCATATCTTGTATGTAGAAGGATATAAACGAAGTAGGATGGTTTCAATTTTTCCCTACAACAGAATTCTGGAAAAGATGCTAATTTTGGAAATAACCCAGGGTTTAGAATGAGCCTCAGCTTCTACTTCCATGATAATGTAGTGTCTGGATTTTGCCACCTTTTGGTTTTAATCAGTAAATCCTAAATCCTGAAAAAGATAGAGACTGCTGTATCTTGAATTAAAATAACTTCACATATTTCATAAAAAAGTTTCATAGACAGCAAAGGGGACATTAAAAGTCTTTTGGGCCTGTCGTTCATCCTCAACTGAATAAAAGCAACTTCTTGCAGGAAAACACTCCTTTACTGTAAGAGATAGGAGCTTTTATGACCAGGTGATCCTTCTAGTTAATGAGGGAAAGGCTACAGATGTAATCTGTCTATTTCCAACAGTTTCAAAACATAGTCATATCATTAAAAGAAGTTGCATATGCGTGGAATTTTTTTTTTTTTTTTTTTTTTTAAGAACCAGAATTTTTATTGCCATTATGGCATGGCAGAATTCCACTGATCCCAGTATCATTCTGTGTGGACATGACAGTCTGTCTAACAAAAACTCTTCATCCAAGTTTAAACTGGTATTTCCTGTCACTCCAAGGTGTGGCATAATAGTATGTTATGCAAGTTGTATGCAGAACTCAATATACGACCTGTCACTGTCAGTGTGTAAGTTTTGTAGATCAAATCTATAATAAATTTGACGGATGATGTATAAGAAAAATAGGTCAGGATTTATATACACTTTATATATTTCTTTGATTTCTCTTCTGTGTACTTAATTCAATTAACTCATTCTCTGACCTCAAACATTATATGATTTTTTTGAGCCTCACATTCTCTGGTTCCCTTTCCTGACTGTAAAAGAAAAAATTTCAAAGGCATGGAAATTTACCATAGCCTGGTAAATCTATTACTGTGCAAGAAAAAGCAGCTAAGTATGCTACTCAAGCCAATTCATAAAGAAATATACGTTTAATAAATTCTAACTCAGATGTTCTTTAATTTGTTTTTGTTTGTTTATTTGGTTGGTTTTTTTGTTATGAGCAATGAAATATTGAATAGTGATTTTCATTTCTCTACAGCATATATATTCTAAGAGCAAAATGGTTTAAAATCTGACTGCAACTTGTATCTTGATGTCTTTTTGGAAAACAGTTTATACTGACAATGACTGAATTAACTTGTACAGGAAGATTAATTTCTTTTAGAAAACACACAAGGAATGACACAAAGTCTTGTAGTGACACAAAGTCTTGTATTAACACACTCTTTCTTTTATCTACTTCTTTGATCAGACAGTAACATTTTTTTTCTTAAGGGAATAATCTATTCAGATAATCAGAAAAAACTGACATTTCAAATATAGCCAGAGTAATTTTTTACTTTCATTTGCTTTTTTTGTTTCCTATAACATCTCAATCATTAGCTACAGCTATAAGGTGAGAGGCAGACTAGGCTTGTCTCTCTAGGTATGCAAATAATTTCTCTGTTTACTTAATAATCATAACAGTGAAGATCATTGTCTTCCTCAGAAAGAAAGTAAAACATTTACATTTTGGATGAATTAAACAGAACTTTTGTTCATGTTTCTTATTTTCCCAGTGATTTATATCCTTCTATGACAATTACCAATATAAATTCAGTATGTATTCTTTGACTATTATGATTTTCATGCCAAACTGAAAATGCTAAACGTAGCTCAAATGATCAGTTACAGGGCTAACTGGAAAGTGCTGCTGTGCATTAGACTGCGGTTTCAATTTTTAATATGAGACTCCCAAAAGGAATTTCATATTAGGGTAACTGTTACTCCCAAAAGGAGTTACAGAATTTTGAGTAATAACTATCTGTTTCTTGAACATTTCCAGTCTCATTACACAAAATGGAAGAGACATGGGCTGTTAGACACTTTTTCTTGGAAGCCTGAATGATACTTGCTGACTTGATGCCGGGAAAGCTCTAGCATAGTTTTCTGAAAATCATGACAAAGGGGGACCATGATGACCATTCTTTTTTTGAAGGATACAGAGAATAATGGCTTTTACCAGGCTATTTTGTTTGGCTTTCCTCCAGTTTCTTACTCAAACAAGGAAATGCATGAGGTAAAGTAGAAATACTTCATGGCAGGTTGTAACCAACCCTTTGTGGAAGGATCTTTGAGACTGAAGAATGGCTCCACAGGTTTGTCAATAGGAAAGATAATGAAAGTACTGGCTGTTTTGGATCAGCCCAGAATGAGACTAGAAAAGATTCTAACACTCACAGCCTTTACATATCTGTTGAAAAGACTAAACGGAGGCATGGAAAAATTTTATTTTTCCATCAGAATCTCACATAAGGGAAGTTTTAATATTTTGATGAGGATTTCAGATCATTAGACACAATAATATATTTACTTCTGGCTTTTCTGATATGCCTAATATAAATTCCTCTGGAGAAGTACTGGAGGACAAATCATTCTATTCTACTGTTATAGAAGGCTCTGGTATCGGATATTCAAAACCAAAACAATTCTGTTCTTAGTTTAGATTATTTATTTTGAGTGGGCTATCAAAAAATTCATCTTGAAACCCAATGTACATTAAAAGCAATTACAGCACTCACAGTACAATATACTTATTAAACTGCATACAAGATCTGAGTAAAAAAAGCATAAAAAAACAAACAAAGAAAAACAAGATCACTATTTTAATACTGTACAAAGGGATAAGGTATCTGAGGAAATAATGGAGGTATTATTCACAAATTTATGTAACTGTTAAGTGCCTAATTTTGGCTCAACTGGAATATAACATTTCTTAAGCAAAATGTACATCATTTTGTCTTGATGTAAAAGTTATTTTAATTATTGTCATGTGTATGTAAAAAAATTTTTGAAGCTACTTTGCCAAAACCAGTAGGAAATGTGACTTAACAGATTTTTTATATATCTTTAATTTTGTTGCACATTCTTCCTTTCTGCTTCATATTTTGAATATGCATAAATATTGTAGTTAATGAACAGTAGCCATGGTGAGACTACAATGCTCATTTGGAAGAAGAAATAACAGATTACGGCTTTAGCTACAACAAGGCCATCAGGAAATACATTCAGCAGTATAAAAAAACCAGTTTACTTTTATATGGTTTAAAAAGGTGGGTATTGCATAACCTTTACAAAAGACACTGAGTTAAAGCTTTTTAATATATCTTTTAAATATTTATACATCATAAAAATAATATTTCCTTGAGTTAGAAACTATTTTTAATATCTAAAATACATATATATCTATCTGGGAGCAAAAAAAATATGTATCATGCTTTATGATAGTTTTTATTTATTCTCTTCTTTCACATTTTCTCAGGATTTCATTTTTCCAACCATTAATCAAGAGCAGAATACATATTAGCAATTTTGAATATATATGCACTTTTAATTTTTAAGATCTATGGATATATATAATTGTAGATATGGATATCTACAAGACTCAATAACAACAAACCCACATGAGAACTCTCAGCTGACTGGGGCAAATGTAGGAACTACATAAAAATGATAATTTTGTGCTAGCTTGACCAGCAACATTTTAAGTTTTAGCACAATACTTAATCATTTAGATACCAGCTGGAAAGTAAAACAAAGTATAACAGTCTATGAAAACTGAATTACACATTCATTGCTACAGATAAACTTTCTATACCAAGATCCAAGTAGCTTGGGGACAAAAGTAGAATTCTCACCCAAATTTTTCATCTTCTATGGCTTACCTTCTTCAGAGAGAGAATTCCTTCCCTTGTTTCTTTGTCAGTAGATATTGAGAATACTCCAGAGCCATCACCATTTATAATTGTGTACTTCATGTCTGCATTTGAACCAGTATCTGCATCATTGGCTTTGATTTTGCCAACTGCTGATCCAACTTGAGCCGACTCAGGAACATACAGCTGATAATGTTCTGAGGGGAAAAAAAACCGACATAATAGCTTGGACATTTTCTAGTCAAACTAAATTAGAGAACCATTATCTGTTCGATAGATGTCTGAGTCAATGGAAGAGTATTTACATATTTTGTAAAGAGACAACCTATGAATGTATTTAGATCCCTGAAAGAATTTCAAATGCATTTTACTTGGGATGCTGTCATTCTCTATTCAAAATTTAAATTTTCTAATGTAGGATTATAGTTTTTACAGCTATTGCTGTACATCACATAATACAGAAATTACTTCATACCAGTATTTTTACAAATTTATATTCTCCATAACCAAAATATATATATTTCACCAACTTACAATTAAATGCATGGTCAAGTGAATACTTTTGAATTGAAAAATCTGGTGCAATTTTTCCCCAAATCTGATCATTTTCGCAACATTGCATCAATATTTTCAAAACATAGTTTTTATTAAAGAAAAATGTAATAAATTTTAATATTTTACCCTTTGCACAAAAATTTTAACTGCCATCCACATTAAATGAAAATTAACATAATGGATAGAAAGAAGTATTACACATTTGCACCCAGAAAAATCTTCCTTTACAACTATGACCTCCTTTCAGTGTTTTTGTAACCTGTCAGGTCAATAATTAGTAAGTGAAATATTTTTTGGAAGATAACTTTCTTGACTCTCTCTATGCTTTTGTATATGAAATTTTCTAAAAGGTACAAAGTTTTCTAGTGGACAAGAAGCTGACATAAGGAAATAAATGCAGCAAAGAGACATAATGTTGTTATCTAAACCTCAATCCCCATCTGCAATTAAGTCAGAAAAACAGCTTAAAGAAGATTTCTTCAATAATGCTACCCTTAAAATACAGCAGGGATGATGAAGTCTACCAGAACTGAAAAGAATAATTCACATCCAATAGAAGGTGTGCACATACCAACAACATTATCCTCATTTCCCAACTGAAAAAACCCAATCCAAATGCCCCCCTAACAGTCTGCAGAGTTTAAATCACAGTCCAACCACCAACAGAGTAAAAAAAGCTAAATATCTTCTGTCATTACATATCTTCTGAAACTCTACCAGGTTCCTTTTATGTTCCTTGAAGGCATTGTGTGGCAGTGAGTGCAATAGTGCAAAACTATGGCAGGATGGTGGATTAGCAGATTTGAAAGTGGACATATAAAAGTTAACATGTTGTTATGGTTTGCATGACTGCAGAGGTGCCCTTGGTAAATATGTAGAAAAAGAAAGGCATAATTTAAATTGAATTCAGAGATTAAACCTGAGGTGTGGCAGAAACCCTCTACTGGTTGGATGGATTGAAGAAATTATGAACCTACAGAAGTTGCAATTGAAAAGGGAATAGATGCCATCACTAAAATATAGCTGCCTATACAGACACCGGGTAGAAAACAGAAGATTTCATTATAAATTTATCTAATTCCTTGCACAACAGTTCCTAAGCCTATTTGTTTTGAGTTGATTTTTTCATACTAGCCCATAGTACTAGTAAACAACTAGTGGTGTAATAAGGATGGACAAGTGCACTAATCTTTGTTAGTCTAAGGGAAAAGAGAGGTTTCATAGGAAAACAAAAAATGAGTTATTATTCATTTTGGAGATCTTAAGGAAAATAAGAATGTCCAGCAGAGCAAGAGAAAAATTTCAACTTAACATGTAAGAAACAAAATACCAACACCAATATAACAATTGAAACTCACAGTTAATGCTTTGATGCAACTCTTTGATATGCATGTAAAAGCCACCTACACAAATTTCCAAATAAATGCCCCACAATGTTTTGTGCTTACAGATGACATCAGCTGATATTCTTGTATTGCTGGTTGCTTTATTTCATACATAAAATTATAGTAATAGGATAAGATACACTTTGAAATTTACTTAGTGTTAAAATGAATGTGAAATACGTTTTTTTGCCACTTTTGCTATTCCAAAAAGGAAAAGATTAAGGCTATTAAGACTATGTTATATAATTAAGCCACTTCAGGAACTGGACATGCTATAACTCATATGATAGAGTGAACTAATTGGAGACTTTCAAATAGTTGAGCTTGTTCAAATATATCTATCTACGTGACACTATGCTGTGCCTTATAATCACACCCCACGTGTTAGCCATCTGTTTCAGAAAATTGTTTAACTGATACCCACTTCAAAGACTCTGAAATACTAAAACTTCCAAGCAAAACAAATATTTGAAATGACTCAGGAATTATGTCAAATTTTGTAGTACTGAAATATTAAAAAAATGTGGATAGAATTAAAAGAAATCTGTTGAAAAAACAAAAGCTCTTAGATTATAAGGTCAGAAATGTCTTCCAACAAATATTTAACCACTGCTTCATAGAGACAGCCTAACAACATTTCATACAGACATGAGTCAAATGGATAAATACAAAAAGCACTACCTAAAAAAACCAAACATGCTAGAAGGTAAAATTCAGCAACATGAAGGTTAAACTATATTACACATATTATTTTAAGCTAGTGGTGAAACTGGAAATGTTAAACACTAAATCACTGTAAACTTTATTGCTAGTAAGAGGAACTGATGAAAGGCTCAATTGAGCACTTGGAAAAGTGCTCCCAGAGAAGAGGTCACAGCACCAAGCTTGTCTGAGTCCAGGATGGATTTGGACAATGCTCTCAGGTACATGCTGTGTCTCCTTGGATGTTCTCATTGGGACTTAATGACTCTGACAGGTCCCTTTAAACTCAGCATAATCTGTGACTCTGATTCTGTGAATGTTTCCTTGGGCATTGGATAAAGAAAGTTTGATAGGACACTGTGAAATATGAGATGTGTATAGTGGGAATTTAGAGGTCTGCATTGCAAACTATGAGTGTGTCTCAATCCTCTAAAACAATTGACTGGGAAAATAGGAGCCCTGAGGATTAGGTATGATCGGTCTATAGCAAAACTTTTCCACCAAATCTGACCCTGTTGAACAGATTGTTCTTATGCTTCCAGCACTGCAGACTTCCAGGAGCTCTTGTAAAGCAGAAATCTTTTGGGGATGGAGTAATTTTTTCTAGAGGAGCTGGCCTCTTTCTCACAGATCAAGAATCTTGACTGATTCTGTTCTCAGCTTTTATCACATTCAGTCATGTGCATTCCCTTTGCTCATGATATGAGGAAATGAATACTCTTTTTCAGGTAATGTACTGTGTAGGATACCACTTTGCAGGACTTTAATCTATGCTAATCGAAACATTTTCCAAATTCATGTATATGATCTTTGTCTTTCAATAAACTTTATGGTTTCTCTGTCATTATAGTACAGAAATAATTTATTTATCTGTAGAATAAGATACTATCATTTCAATTAGCCTACAGGGGACCTCCAATGCTGTGTCTTACTCTCAAAAAAATAATTTCCCTGTCTGAACCTCTCAAAAAAGAAGTGTAACAGTATTTAATAAAAATCAATAAGCATATTATTGAAATTATTGTATTTATTAATCTATTCTATTCTGTTGATAATTTCGATTTACTTTTATAGGTTACAATGTCTTCTTTAACAGTAGACATTACCATATTTAACAATGGAAGGGAGAAGAGACTTAATTCTGAACACTAGAAAATGTTTATTGCACTAGAGGGCAGGGCTGCTGCTCAAAGGGACCTGGACATGCTGGAGAAATGTGCTAAAACAAACCTCACGACATTCAGTGATAGCACCATGGGAGGAATAATGCCATTCATCAGTACACACTGGGGCCAGCCAGTTGTAAAGCAGTTTTGCAGAAAGGGACCTGAAAAGGACTTTTCAAGGTTTTACTGAACAAGACTCTTAGTAACTTGATCTAATTGAACCTGCTTTAAGCTGGGCTTTGGGTAAGATTAGTTTTTCAAGTCTCACGTGAACCTATGATCCTGTGGTTTATGAAGATATGTCTCATGTTTTCCTGCCTGCCATCTTTGATAAAACTAAAGTGGAGCTTCAGCCGTGGACTGTGCTCAATCTTCCTTGGTGGCTTTCTTTGAAAAAGCTATTCTTCATTCACAGAGCTTCTTGTCATTACAGGTAATAGATTATTCTGGATTTCTCTTTTGAGACTGCAGGCTTTTTAGAAGCCTATTTGTCACAGTATGTCTTGGACACATGTCACATGTTCCTTTACTATGCTTATTTTTAATATAATAAATCCAATTTTAGTCCATCATCATTGAGTACAGAAACTTTTATGATTGCATAAGTTCAGTCAATTTTATATCTATTAATTTTGATCTGAATATTCTTTTTGATGCCTCTTTCTCTTTCATAAAACTAAACTAAGAAATTTTTAAAAGGTTTGTTTGACTTACTTTTCTTCTTTGCCAAAAACCCCAATGCACTTTCTAAATGTATTTGAATTATAAGTGAAGTTACTTCTTATTTGCAAATATGACAATCAAAAAACTTCAAAACTCAAGACCTTTAAACTTTTGCTTGCCTTGAAAGTGTGAAGAACATAAAAACATTGGGTCAGTTAAGAAAACAAAAAAAAGAAACCCAAACATTCTTCTTTGACGTAGGAGACTCCTTTGACTGAAACAAGGCTTGTATATCCCAATGTCCCTGCTTTTTACATCTCAGTGTAAAAAAGAAGTTATGATTGTAATTAAGATTTTAATCAATGATGAATTTATGTTCCATGACACTTTGCCATTAGAGACAATAACCAAAAGTTCTTGGAAATTTTCTGACCTCAGAATACTGAACTTTTGATCTTGGAGAACAAAAGTATTCTGGCTTCTTGTAAAAACTGTGATGTTTATGCTGCTCATAGGTAAAAAAAGAAATGTAAAGAAAACTGGATTTCTCTTGTGTTTTCACAGTCACTATTTTTCTGTTAGCATTGAATCCCAAAACACATATTTTCTATGCAAACGGCATGAGAAAAGCAACATATGCACTCTATAATAATCACTAATGAGGAACTTAATTGTTGGGCATGATCTGTAGCAGTCTCTAGAGGCTGTGCTCTGTTCAGCATATTTTACGGCATTTAAAGGGGGACCACGGCTACATCAGGCAGCTTGGGTAAAGCAGAGAGCAATAGCAATGCCTGTAAAAGGGTTAAAATCCATTTGGACTGTGTTTGTTTTGTTGTTTGTATGCTTGCTTTTCCCTGGCACTAGCACAACTAGGACTGTGATCAGACTGGGGTTTAACTTCATAAAGTACATGAAAATTAAGGCTTTCCAAAAAACTGGAGTGGTCCTGTTCCCAATTCTCCACTCTGAGAGAAAAACAAACAACACGCCCTCATTCGCAAAATCATTACAGTCTTATTCAGAAACCCATAGAAAAACAAACAAACAAACCAACAAAAACCTGCACAATTTTTTTTTCTGTCTAGAGTGTTTGGAAGTTATTTTGATATTTATGATACATGTAATTCATAATGGATCTGGTACGCAAAAATCCTTATGGACAATACTCAATAAAATGAAATAAGACTCCATGGTACTGTTATGAGTAAAGCTGATGCACCTAGGTGGTGATAAAACTCAGTATGTAGACCACATATTTATTGCAAGCGTTTAATCTGACTTTGACATAAATATATTTTTTCCCATCAAACTTCCTGTAATATTTGAATTCCATAAACAATTATGTCACCAAATTTTATTGTCATGAATTTTCATTAAAGAAGAGTTTTACAGTAAGATATTTAACACCCTTGAAAAGTATTATATTTAGTCAATTAAATTTTACAGTAAAAACTGATGACAGAAATCACACTTAGTCTGGTCAGTGAACAGAACATCATGAGATTTCCTATGTAATCAAATGTTATTAAATAACTCCTGTCAGATTTCAGAGATATATGAAATAATTTTATAGCTTTATATAATTTTATATAATATTTTATATAATTTTATAGCTTTTATAGGGCAAATATCAGAACGTATCATTCTTCTCATTAAAAAAAAAAAAAAAAGGAAGACAATTAAACAAATCACTTTAGATAACATTTTCCAGTCTATGGAAGCATACACTCAAAGGTATATATACTTTCATTTCATTTGTCTTAGCTACCATTTGAACTTAATGACCATATCTCAAGTAATGTGTTTCTCATATGTCCGAGGCATGCCATAGATGAATGATTGATTTTAGCACATTACAAAGATACAGCATTAGAGTAATTTTAGAAAATCAGTCAGATCAGCAAGATTTGTCTCTTTTACCACTCCCTAAAACAGCTTGTTGTTCTTGTGCAGCAGCCTTGCTAAGGAAGTGACTCTAAATATTTCTAGAGAATCAAGCCCCAACATACTTCTCTGTTTAAAACTAACATCTTCACCAGATAATATAGGCACACAATAGCAGCTTTCCCCCTGGCTTTGTTCCTGGCAGTCACAGTTCGGAAGACGTTTCTGAAAACTGGCAGAAATAAAAACTTGATGCATGCCCCTCATTTTGTTTCTGATGTAACACTTTAGCCATTAAAAAAAAAAGTGAGGGGCCCTATGATAATTCTCTGTAAAGGCAGAATATCAGTATACTGAACACCAATTGTACTTGCAAAGAAAGTGCCACTCATTAGGCATCCACTTTGAAACCTGAGCACTGACTTTGAAACCTGAGTGCACACTTTAAAACCTCCATCAATTCAACATATAACAACCTTTAAGAGAAGAGCAAGAAGAAAAAATATTTTTCAGCACCACAACTATGTTGTGCAACCCATTAAAATGTTATAATCACACAGAGGGAAAGTGACGAGCATGAAATAAGAAAAAGATACTAGTCTAATTATAATGAAAAAAGATATTAATAAATAGCAAATTTTAAAGTAGAATAATTTCTGGACTGAAATGCTTCCTAATACTCACTGGATACTGGATTGTTGCTGGACTCATCCACATGTAGAATTATAGACTCATAGAATGGCTTGGGTTGGAAGGCACCTTAAAGACTATCTGGTTTTAACTCCTCTACCTTGGACAGGGGACACCTTTCACTACACCAGGGTGCTCAAAGTCCCATCCAACCTGGTCTTGAAAACTTCCAGGGGTGCGACATCCAAACCTTCTCTGGGCAACCTATGCCAGTGCCTCCTGTTACCTAGTCTAAACATACTCTCTTTCTGTTTAAAAATGTCCCCCCTTCTGATATCATTATCTGCTCATGTAAAAAGTTCTCCATCTCTTTTATAAGTCCTGTCTACATACTGAAAGGCTGCAATGAGGTCTCTCTAGAGTCTTCTCTTCTTCCAGGTTGACAACCTGAGCTCTTTCAGATTGTATTCATCACTGAGGTGTTCTAGACCTCTGATCACCTTCATGGCCCTCCTCTGGACCCACTCTAGCAGGTCGACGTCTTTCTTGTACTGAGGACTCCAGACCAGGACACAGCACTCCAAGTGAGGCCTCACAAGGGCAGAGTAGAGGGTGAAAATCACCTGCCTTGACCTGCTGGGTGCAGAATGAAGTTGGCTTTCTGGGCTCCAAGTGAACACTGACTGTTCATGTCCAACTTTTCAGCCATCAGAACCTCCAAGTTCCTCTCCTCAAGGGTGCTCTCACTGAGTTCTTCTAGTCTGTTTTCATGCTTGGGATTGGCCTGATCAGGTGCAGACCCTGCATTTGGACTTCTTGAGCTACATTAGGTTCATATGGTCCCACCCTCTCAAGCCCATAAATGACACAATGAACAGGATCTAGGTTATACTAGATATGCAAAAAATCTGATTTAAAAAGGTACAGTTGATCAGATGTTAGCAATCTTAAGAGAAACCAGTTATCATGTCCTTATCTTGTTTTGTTTAAAATCTAAGTTTCCTGAGGACACAAAACTTTCACAATCCTTTTAAACCAATAGTCTCCAGTAATTTTTAACCCTTGTCCAATATCAGAAAAATCTAACAGAAGGACAGAAACCTAAAACACATTATGATTCTATAAGCCTCTTAGCAATTACTGGGTGAAAAAAGGAGAACAATCTGCTAAAGAACAATCAGAGAGAATTTTGCTTTCCTCATCACATTTGGTAGGAGTCAAGAGGTAAAAGAGAAGGCAGATAACCCTGGACTAGTCACCAGGCAGGGCAGGACAGGCTGCAGCACATGGCAATGAAGAGTGAAAGGGTGCTGACTGCTCATGATAGGAAATCATGAGAGCTGGATTTACTGCATGGAACTGGGGACTCAGAAGGGACCACACTGGACTATGAAATTCAAAAGAAAGTGAGTAACAGATACTTTAATACTTAGTTAGCTAATGAGGTAACAAGGCCAGATAGTAGATACTTTACTAGCACTGAACAGAGTTAATGTCTGCTTCTGGGATGTGAGTTTACTTTTTTGGAACTAACAGGAGCATCTTCATATCATATTCTTATTTAAACATGGTTGTGCACTTTTCATACAATGATATTGTAAAAAGAGAGGCCAAATTAATTATGCAGATACATAATTTCATGTTATGTTTACTATTGACATGAAACTATGAAGCCTCAAGAATCAAGATTTATACAAAGTGTTTTAAATCACGAGTTGTATTTAAATTCTGCTTTATCCTAAGGAACTGAGCTAGATGTATCAAAAACCAAAATCTACAAATTAAGAGTCTAGACACAGCAACTATAGATCTTCTACACACTGGCCAGTATGTGATCATTGGCACTTGATGTACAAAGCGTGTCAATAGAAGCCTTTGCCTAGTTTGGTGATCTTGATGCTATCAGAATCTCTTCATACTAAACAAAGCAAAACACAGAGAATTTATTAATCTTAAGCAACACCAGAGAGACTTAATGAAAGATTAGCATACAGAATATTCTGATGTAGTTCAAGGCTGATAACAGTGCCATTAGAAGATGGAATATCTTCTATCAAATTATGAAATAACTATATGACTATGAAATGAGGGCCCTCAGTCATCAACCACGTGGATCCACCAGTGGTAAAACTAACAAGAACTGAGAGGTGCAAAAATCTTCCCATGCAGACCACTGCCTGTCAGTTTACATTGAATAGACAGTTCATTTATTACTTATCTCTCAAAAGAAAGGAAACTTATGATGATGAAGAAAAAGAAATCAGTATTATACAAGACGCACAAGAAGTAATTGATAGGAAAAATATGTGAGGTTTCAGGCTATTCTGCTGAATTCACAACCCCTTTCCTACTTTTGAGACATACTACTGTTTTGTATTCAGAATTTTTCAGCTATGTCTCCTATAGCAGAAATCAGACTGATGAAATTATTATGTTTCACATTATTCCCCCTAGATCTTTTTTATATTTTGGAAAACTGTTGCTCTTCTGAAAGGATTTTCTTTAGAAGAAAGTCAGCTCTATTTAGAATGAATACAGAGAAAAACACAATAAACCCTTTCAAGCAGATATATTTAAAACTTTTACTTCTAAGTTTTAAACTTAGTGGTTTAAAGTGTTCCTTTAAGGGGAAAAATCCTGCATATCTTACTGCATTTTGCATGTCTAATGAACACTGATCTACTGAAGTCAAAAAGGTACCATCTTTTAAATATATACAACAAAGTATATTTATAAATAAAACAAATAGCAAGAGTATCAATCAGATGCACTTCCCAGCACATTCTCAAGTAAGGTAGTCATACAGTTAGATTCGGATTCAAAACTCACAAGCATGGTAACGGAGAAAAGGAAACTAACCAAAAGAAAGGCTGTGGTTTAGCTGAGGCTCAGCCTGTCCCCATGGTTATACACTCGATATAGGCATTTTTGGTTTGCACTTCCCTTCAATTCAATTCTGAATGTGACAAGCCTCAGTAAGTCTCATTTAGTATTCCGTCTAATAAGGAAATTGAAGAGAAATTTAACTGAAAATCATGGCACACAAAGGAAAGAGAGGAAAAATAAACAAAGAAGGTTTTTATTTTAGTGTAAGACTTGTGTATGTAGTTAATGATGGTAAAATGGCCTTTTTTAGATCAACTTAGTTTTTGTTCTTTATTACTAGCATGTAGCTACTGCTCTTTTGCAACAGATCAACTGTATTTTCATTCTTTATTACTAACATGTAGCTACTGCTCTTTTGCAAGGGGTTTAAAATACAGTTCTTGAAAAGTAGTTAAGAAATAATGTCACTCATAACTGTGTATAGGAATATTCTGTAAGGAAAGAAAGCCAATGTTTGTATTCTACAAGATTTATTCTAGTAATAATACTTTATTAAAAATATTATTACTAGAATATAAAGAACAGATAGTTAAAAAGGACAGATATAAAAAATACAATTTTAGTATGAATTTAAAATTGAATTTAAAATTTAAAACTTTAAGTTTTCATTTGTCATTTTAAATGATATTAGAATCCCTGAAAACGTATAAATTATAACACATTTTATATTTCTTTGATTTCTGAAAAAAAAATTAATACAGATAAATACATACGCCAAAGTACATTTCTCTGCCTGCCAATCAGTTTGCTATCTAAACCATTCAATTCAAAATAAAAGAGGCCAGTTCTTGAAACCTGATAGGTAGGGATCCATTCCTGCATCCTTTGAGTTTGCAAGAAATTTAGGACGTTCTTTCTTTTTAATTTAGCTCTTGTTCAAAGAAAAGCCTTACCTTTTGCCTTTCCAATAGTTAGGAAGTGTTAAATAGAATGATGGATGGAATGAAGGGTTTGTGGAAGATAAAAACAAATATATTTTATTTAAGGGTATGTTTCAAAAGCATTATGTTTTCAAGTTTTGTGAAGCCTAGAGAAGATACTCATTTCTACAACACTCTTAATAAGCCTTCTTACTGCTTGGCCAGATTTTATACAATGTATATTGCCATGTGTATGGCAATGTGTATTGCCTGGGATCTTTGTTTTTCCTTGGAGCATTATGGTCTCTACTATTGTTTATCAATCTTTTAATTCAAACAGTTTAAGGCATTTCCTGGTGGATGAACGTATAGGTACCAGCTCACTATGTATTATAACAGCTCACAGAATGTCTGAGACCAGATTATAATATTCTTGTTGGCCCTATGCAGAGTCAATATGCTGAGAAAATGCATTTATATTCCAGTAGGTTTTTAAATAAATTGTTGACTGAAATCAGAATTCCTAAAACATCCCAGCTACAATGTCAGATCAAAGTGTACCCGATAAATTGAGAGAAATTAATTTCCTATTAGTGGTCATATTAAGATAACCAATTCTTATGTTTACTATTGACATATTAATGTGATAATATTGTTTGAAATCAACATCAACAATTCATTCAACTATGATAAAGTCAGATTCCACCATTGTTCAACAGTGAGAAACATCTTAGAATTTGACTGTATGAAATACAATAACTGATCTTAAAAGTTTAGTTGGGTATAGAGAAAGTAGCAGAAAAATATTTGATAGATGCCTATGGAAGTAGCCAAAGGCATGTTGGATTAAATATTTTGATGGATAGCCTTTTGCTGTTATCTACCATAGTAACATTATAATTCCCTCATGAGATCAAAATCATACAGTTAGTTATTGAAATATGCATTTAACAAGGGCTGGAGAATAACCCACATATGAGAACAGTATACCTTTGTAACCTATCTCAATACTATTCAATAGTTACACTGAAAAAAATCTTTACTGGTTTTATTATTTTAGCTATGCCATCGCTGTGCTTTATCTGGAAACATGGGAAAAATTAAAATTATTGGTGAACCCAAATGCCATCCAAGCTGCCTTTTCCACATGAATTTGGCTACTAACTGGATTTCGCTAATAGTTTCTTACTTTACTGAAAATCAATGTGATTTTCAAATCAGTTATATATTGAAATCATACATACTCTGAGGAAACCTGGGTGGATTGTCGTTGACATCTGTGAGTGTGATATTTACAGTTGTTGACCCTGACAGCCCTCCGACCTGCCCAGCCATATCTTTGGCTTGAATGACAACGGAATAATGCTCTCTGGCTTCCCTGTCCATGTTGTGCAAGGCAGTCCTGATGACTCCTGTGAGGGAAAGAAAGCAAACAAACAAACAAAAGATTAGGATTAGCTTGTTCAAGCAAGAGCAAAGGCTGGGCATAACCTTTCTTTAAAGGAAAGGTGGAGCTAAGTTGCTTTCAGTTTTTTGTGTCATATATATACATAAAACACAACTCCAGATGCTGCTAAGGAATAAACCTGCTGGATAACATGATGAAATTGAAACAATATTTATTAAATCAATTATTATATTATTAATTAATTAATCTAACTTATAACATTTCTGACCCAAAGTTACATTGCCAAATTAATAGTGTTTTCTCATAAAACTCTTTAAACTGCAACTTACTAGAAAAACTAATTACTCAGAATTCTTACTCCAAGGAATAAGACACAAGATGTTTTCTAACAAGAGGTAATTTCTTAATTAATATATCACATATCTTTTAAAACTACCCAGATCTAGATTTTCTTATTTGACAAATCAAAAAAAAAGTACTTCTATTTTTGATGCATGTCAATCATATAAAATTTTTTTTATGTTTGACTTAATTAATAATTGTAAAGTAAAAGATAAGATTTTTATTGTTATTACTACAATAGAGAGAGAAAATCAAACTTTCCATCAGAAGTGTAGATTTGGACAAAGTGGGCAAAAATTGTATACTGGTTTAGTTCATCAGTGTTTTTTTCCTTAAAATGATACTGTTTGAAACAGACCTTTTTTTTCAGAAATTGCAACACAATATACTGAAAATAATCACAACTTATATGCACTACAAATTTAGAAAAGGAAATTTACAGAGACATTTAGATAAAAGGAACTGTTATAATTTAAATATGCATTTTCATCAAAATAAATATGGTTGACAACATCTAGTACTACTGTTCTGAAAATTAATTTTACCAATAGATAGGAATATGAGAATGTACAAGAACTGAGAACGTCCTGCTTTGACTTTTCAAATGAATTGTTTTAGGTTTTTTACATAGAAACCAAATATACCATGCTCATGCATATGCATGTAAGATCTATGGGATTTTTTAAAAGAACCTTCCCTTTCAACTTGTAACAGACCAAAGGTAACATGGTAGAACATGTCTTCTGCACTATCCTTTCTAGTATCAGCCACTTGCATTTTAAAATTAATTTAAACAAACAGAAATTCCCCTGATTTATGCATTCTGAATGCTAGGCAGGGGTTGCTATGCATCCCAGAAGAAGACAGGAAGTTAATCTTAAGAAAGATATTTCCCTGACTAAAACATAAAAAAACCCCAAAAAAACCAAAACAAA